>CM021100.1:948861416-949094150 GCA_007115665.2 Sequoiadendron giganteum | reverse complement strand
ATATAATCTTACATCCATACAAGCATACATACATACATGACATACATGTACATACAAACATACAAATATATCAGCATACATTCAATATATTGGCATTTAACATAAAGGAAGACATAACACGAGCACATTATAATGCGCTCGCGTTATTTCCTAGTTGACATGTTCCCCACATAAGCAAAAACCATGTGAAAAGTGAGATATAACATGAGTGCATTATAACGCGAGCACACTCGTGTTATATCTTGCTTTGGGAATTCCCAAGCCTTAGGCTTGGTATTTGCGTTGGAATACCAACCCAAAGGCTTGGAGGGCATTCCCAACAACTAGAGATGTGTTTTTAAAAAATCCACCATATTTCTCATAATCGAGTTTGTGCTCACCGTCAGGATTGCACGTGGTTCAATATCAAAAAAATCGAACACATGGGTAATGTTGGGTTATCTCTTAGCTATCCAACGATGTAATTTTTTTCACTTTCTAAAAATGTTAAGTCTTTCATCCATAATTTATTTTATCTGTATGTCTTTTTTTTTCCAAAAAGCAGTGTTTGGTATTTTTTTCGTTATAAATTAACCGTTCATCAATTTTTCAAATAAATTACATTTTTAGAAACTAGACTCCATTCTACAAAATTAAAAAATTAAAAAAAAACAAATCAATTAGTTTCCAAAATTTGTAGGGGTAGTACGACCAAAATTCTATTTTCAGGATATGTCCACTTCGCAAATTAGTAAAAAATTAAATATTCATTAAAAAATTATCAGAAAAATCTTGCATCAACTACATATTATTAGCTAACTTCTAATCGTTGCAATTTTAAAAATACTAAAAAAAAGTTCACCGTACGAGGGTCGTACGAGAGTTTCTATGTTATGTTTTTCTAACAAAAAAAACACCAATTTGTGTACATCCCTCGTTTGAACCCCTTAATCTCAACCATTTTCAAAATAAATTAGTAGTTTAGAAAGTAGACTCAGAGCACTTGAATCCTTCTTTTTGTTCCATCTCAAAATTTTGAGTCTAAGTATCCTCAATTTCACGTCCAAGGTCAATATTTCTTGATTTCAAAAAAAGTTGTCCACTTAAGTCCCATTTTTGGGAACCGTCTTTGTGAACTTACCCCATGTTAATAAAAGCTTGCTTCATGTCCTATATGTCCATAGGGGGCTTGGCCAACTTCCTTTTTAGATTTTCTCTAGTGCGTTTGCTTGGCTTGACCCCTTCAGCCTGGCCTAGATCTTTAACCTCCTCCACATCCACCATAGATTTTACCTGATGAGCCCTTTCCAGATTTTCGACCATCATGTTCATGGTACTCGTAGTGGACTCAAGAATGTTGTGGCTCATTTCCAAAACTTTCTAAATAGATTCTCTGACATGTTTTAGCCCCCCCTCAATATTAGAAAATTTTCCTTTGTGATTGTTCTTGAAATTCTCCAAATCCTCCACAGTTTTATTCAAGCACTCAACCATATAGTTATTTTCATCTTCCATCCATAGGTCCTTAGCTCTTCCTTTGTACTTGCTCATGTTGTCAACCCGCTCCACCTTTTCCAGCCTACTGTTATAACCCCTTTCATTAATCTTTATCTCCTTTATCTCGAAGAAGGCCCACTTGATCAGGCAAAAAAAATCAATAGAACCATTGCAATCAATAGCAAGGATGTCACTAGGATACCTGCACTCAACTTTGAAGTACTGGTAATCTTCCTTAATATCATTGGGGTATTGTGGCCTATCCTCCCTGTCTATAGCTAGATATTTGGATGTCTCAGAAGAATTGGTGTGCTGGGGTTCCTCTTGGTCAATGTGGTAGAAAGGGTCCTCCTACAATTTTCTTTTACCTTTCCCCTGATGAGAAACACTGGGATTACCTTTCGGCTTCAAATTGTAAATATCAGACCTAGGATAAATAATTTTGGCCCTGCCAATAGACTTCATTGCACTAGGTTTAGGGAGGGCACAAGACTTAGACTTTCTCTTAACATTTCCCTTCTTCTTAGCTTCCATAGGGTGCTCCTCCTCCGCTTCCATTTCAGTATCCCACTCATCTTTGTCCATATAACTATGACCCAACTCCTCCTTATCATAAACAAAGTGAGGAGAAGGGGTATGATGGATGGCCGACAAAGATTTAAAGTGTTCATAGATGAGAATAAGTAAACCCTCATGAATTATGGGATATCTAACTAGATTAGACACATGGTCCTAAAGATTCAAATTTAAAGAAGTAGAGAGGTAAAAAGGAAGGGAGACCCTGACCTGGTGCCTGAAATGGTTCAGGAGCACAATGTGATACCCAAAAAGTTTGGTGCATCTCCCATCCAACGTGATATACTCTATGATAATCCTCAACACCTCCCTCCACAACAACTTTATTTTCATAGCATCATATATACTCTTAGTAGCCTGTAGCAGGTCCTCCCTTTCCTTGTCAGTGTGAGGGAAATCCTTAACCACCTGGTTGGAGGGCTTCCTATCTCTATGAAACTTGAGACCCTCCACTGGTGTCCCGATTACCTTAGAAATTAATTTCTCATCGATCTTCACTTTCCTTCCAAATAGATTAATTTTTTCCATTATTCCAGTCCTTCATGAAAATCTTGGTAACCTCACAATCCATACCATGGAACTTCTTTATATAGCTCATGATGCCACCCCTCTCCATCACCCTCCATAATTTTTCATTGGTCTTTAGGTCACTGCAATCAACTAGTTCCAACCTACAACACTCACTGTCGATTGTGTCTACAATGCAACCTTTCTTCAAAGACTCTAGAATTCATCTATTCGTGAGCACAAAAATGCCCAGAAAGCATGCAAAGTACCAAAGATAAATAAAACCATAAAATCCACGGTACTCCACCCCTTGAAGAAAAATGATGAAACAGCAGTACCAAGATTGCTTAGGAAAACTCGCCCTCACCTTAATAATTATTCAGAGAGGGAAATTGAAGCTTCCCATGAGTTTGATCATACATAATTAAGGTTGTGATGTCAGCCTCAAGAACATCACTTCTCTTCCACGCCACTTTATTATTTACCTTCACCCTTATGTTAGCGAAATAATCCACCACTGTATCGATCTCCCTATAGACATGGGTGACAAAATAGTTCTCAAAGGAATTAATAATTTCCTTAGATAAATTAACCCAATTCTCTATATCTAGGATGGCTTTTGAGACCCTTTAATACATTGGATTATATTGTTAGAATCTCCTTCAACCCATATATTTTTGTACTTCAACTTCCTAGCAAGGTTGAGGACTTGGTAAGCCCCTATGGCTTCAACAAGGTGGTTAGTTTGGGTGCCCAAGGGGAGTGCCACTGCTGAAATGAAATTTCCATTATCATCCCTAATCACTCCCCCACACCCAACATGCCCAAGCTTTCCCTTGGTCGCCTTGTCAAAGTTGATTTCAACCCATCTAGGGGGGGAGTCTCCAGAAGATTCCATCCTAGGCACATTGATAGGTTTAGGAACTTGAGACACATCAGCCTTGATCATCCATGCCTCAACAACTCTGATATCATTTTCTTGGTAGTTGTTCATCCATTTAACCTCCATGTTACCTTTCAACAAGTTGAAATTCTCTCTTAGAGCTCCGATAATTTTCTCAAAGACCACCTCCTTTGAGAGTGTAGAGTCCCTAAAGATTCTATTGTTGCACTCCTTTCAGATTCCCCATGCACCTGTGGGAAAAAATATTTCCAGAGTAGATCCAACACTTGATTTTTCGAGGGCACTTTCCACTGACTAAAGTTAAAATTGTTACTAATATGAATTCGTAGTGTTGTTAAAGTCATATAGGCTATTTTTTCTTAATTTTTAGGCTATTTCTATTGAAGTCACACATAGGATGATGCTACCAAAGTGACCAAATTTGATGATTTCATAGTCATACATAGGCTAACATTATTGAATCGGCATGGTTGATGTTGAAGATGCAACTATCTCATCCTTTTCTATGAAAAATTTAGCTAGAGCATTCTTTTGAATCTATGTAAACTTAGCTTGTGCCAATTTGCTACCTCATAGACATGGTTTCCATTTGACTAAACATCCCAAAATAATTTACTCTTCTATTGACAATATTATTTTTATCATTTATATGTAAATGGTAAGTTGAATGAAAAATTAACTGAGTATCCAATTTTTTCTACAAGGTATACAAAAATGACATTTTTTTTGTATCCTTGTTTGAGATAATGTTCCCTATTAACTCATGAAATATTACTACTTATTTAAAGAATAGTGTAGTAATGTGTGTTGCATCATATAAATTTTACAAAGCATTAAAGTGTGGCATACTTAAAAAAAATTCTAGACAATAATAAAAATAAAGTCATTGCCATATTGAGTAATGGGTAACTCATGAATGAAACCAATATTCATATCTTCCTATGGTCTCTTTTTTATGAGTACAAGATGTTATAAACATATATTTTGAAAATTTCCATGGGATGTTGGAAAATCTACAACTCTACACCACATTTTTAACATTTAGGCTCTTCCTTAACTAATAATAATCCTCAAAACACTATTTCAATTTTATCTCCACCCAAAAATGTTTGATTATACCTCTATTATGCTTCTCTCTCACCAAGTTTTACCTCATTCAACCATGAGGTATACACAAAAACTACCCTTTGAATAGTATACCCTCTTGAATCAAATATTATTGTTGTGGAGTCTTTTACATGTCATTTGGGTCCTCATACAAGTCTTTCCTAGAGTAAAACCTAGAAGCCTCCATTCTCACCATCCAATAAAATACACATTCCAATCAATGCATTAGCTACCTATTCATTCTTCAAATCCAATTCTTTAAAATAAATAAACAAATTTTATGAAATTTAACCCATTTCACTTACTTTTGGCTCAACTTTCCTTGGTTTTTAATAATCTATAATATTGATTATCTTTTAATAGAATAAATTATTTTAGTAAAAACTAGTGTGATCACATCTTAAATTCTTCAAAAAAATTTAAAACTTTGATACTTGTATATATTTTCTTTTAACTTCTTGACATTCAATTATGTAATAGATTTACCTTAAACAAAGCTCAACTTTATCATGTTATTTCACATTAAATGGAGATAACTTGAAAAACTTTACTGATATCCAACAATGATATTACTAGTTATTCCATTCATTTTTCCTTTAGTTTAGAAAAAATATAAACTAAAAATATATTCTCTATTATGATTGCCCAATAAAATTCATTCTTACCCCTCTTCATTATCTCTATGATAGACGCACAAACAATACTAAGATTTTAATATTATTTTTCTACAAAAGCTTCTCAACTCACTGAAAACATATTAATTTAAATGTTCTCTTTGGTAAGGGTCATTTAACAATAATTCTCAAACTTTTGCTATCCATCTACAAAACTTCTTGGGAAGTTACAAAGACCAAGTATACTAACTCCACAAAACTACACTTTCTTAGATTGACCAATAAATTCTATTATCTTAATATTTACAAAAATAACTTAAGATGGATCAAGTGTTACTCTTTTGTTTTGCTAAATATAAAAATATCACCCAAATAATATAATATAAATTACTAAGAAATAACTTTAACATTTTTCTCATTAGCATCATAAATATTATTGTAGACATGGAAAATGTACAATTTGATCTAGCACATTTGATCCTGATTAACTAATGAAATTTCTTCCTGAATTACACTCTCATCTTTTCACCATCTTTTGTCTCTTAATTTAATAAATCATTATTTATTTGATTAAGTCTTTCACCTCCATAGATTAAATTAATCTATTTAATTTAATTAACCTTATATTTCTGTTTAATTAAATAAATTATTTTATTTGATTAAAATCCCTAAAGTCTTCTTATTAAATTGAATAAATTAAACCTTATTTGATCTAATCTAACATTATCCTCTTTAGTTAAATAAATCAAAAAACATTTATTTAATTAATCCTTTCCTCTCAATTTTGATTTAAATTAATTCATCAATTTAAGTCAAAATTGTCAAATCATCTAATCCTTCATTAAATTAAACAAATCCTTGATTAAGTTAATCTCAATCACTAAAATCCTCTAGAGAATGCAACTTGCACAATAAATGAATTACTTTGATTTATTAAATCTCCTATTTTCCCTCACATGGCATAAAAAGGGAATATTCCCTCAAATTTGAATTCAAATTCAAATGGACTTGGTCCTTCCAACAAGGCATTTAATGCCTCTTACATTTTCTTGTGCATTGAGACAAGTGACATTAACTCCATTTCTTTCTCCCTCCAACATATCACATTCAAATTTCAAATTTAAATCCAAGGGCATTTATCATGCACATTGACCAAAATGTCCTCATTCCTCAACCATTCACATCTTGACAAGTGACACTTGGCCATTGGATGTTGAATGATCCCACATTTCTTATTTTCACTATCTCTTCCATTTTGGAAATCTATAAATTAGAGACTCTTCCTCTCATTCTATCATCCACAATTTGAGTAAACTTATTAAAGCCAATTCCATCTTCAATCATAACCATTTCATCTAGTTTTATCAAGTTCTTAGCTAGGTTATGCAGGAATTCAACCAAAGTGGATCAATCATCATCAATCTTACAAAGGAGTTGGGAAAGGGCCAATTTTGATACATCAATTGGCACCAACTCCCCCATGGGATTGATAGTTTGTTCATTAAAATATGATTTATTTAATTTCATTTACATTGGTCTTCATTTTCTTCCTATGTTAATGTTTCAATGTAATTTCATGGAGAATCCTTGTTTTTAACTTGCATATGATCTAATATTGTGTTTGTTTGTTATGTTTGTGCAGGTACAAAATAGGGGTTCACAATTATTAGTATATTTGTAAAACTAAATGGTTTAACAAGCCACTTGTATAACCCATCCTTTGTCTTGAATGTGGTTATCAAATCATCTTCTTTTTTTGTCTTGATTCGGTGATATCTAGTTTTCAAATCAATCTTCATGAAGTACATAGATCTAGTCAAGAAGTCCATTAAATTGTGCACTCATGATAATTTAAATCTATATTTTATTTGTATCTTGTTAATGACTTGTGAATAAACATATATAAACTATTATTTTTCCTTTGGTTCTAGGATGGTTGGTATTGTGCATGGGATGAAATTGTACCTTCTTAAACCCTTTTCTTATAGATATTGTACCTATCTCTTCACCTCCTCATTCTCCATATGTGTCATCCTATATACTTCCTTATTAGACAAGCTTGATCAAGAAAATTAATCCATATGGTGGTCGATTATTTTCATTAGCGGAAGCCTATATAACACTTCTTTTGAATGAATTTCACCATATTCCCCTAATAATTCCTTCAATTCATGTGTTTTTTTTTTTGTTGCAACCTATGTAGGTTTAATAATGAAATGCAAACAAAAATTTCTCTCTTCATCTCTTTTAGAAATTATTTTCTTGACATTTATAACTCCTTAATATTAATATCCACTTCCTCCCCTCTTTCCTTCAATTGAATCAATGTATACTTATTTCTATCCTTCATAAGAGAATACATATTCACCCTACTATCATGAAGAATATTTCTATCAAATTGCCAAGTAATTCTCAAAAAAATGTGACAAGGATCCACGTGTATACATTTGTTACAAAGAATATCATCTTTATATGATCCAATTTAATCCTTACTAAAAAATTACTCAATTTTGAAGATTTGATGTCCATCATATAGCTGTAAATTATTTTATAGGTTTGATTTCTCAACCTTCTCCAACCTACACTTCAATACCAAACTATTCATACTTTCATTGCCAAAAATTACTAAGTACAACATTTAACTCCTAATTTAGATATGATTAGGAATAAGTTATTTATTTAGATTGGCTCATGCTTCTCCTTAATTAGTGTCAATGTTACTCTTCATCATGGGCTATTTCCTATGCTCTAGCTCCTCTATATTTTTGGGTGAAGGCCCACTCTCCTCATCCATTCAATGTGATTTATTTCCATATTTACTTTACTATTATTTTGTCTTACTTTTAGAAAACCAAATTCCCTATGACCAACTTTTCCACACCTATCACAAGTTATAATGAATCCTCTATTTCTTCCTCTTCCTCTCATGTTTTGAATACAATTATGATTTTAAGTAGTTATCAACTCTCTTTCATGTGTATACTATCTATACTCTGTCATTATTTCATTTTCATTCTCCTTTAGAGAACCATCCCTTTCCTCTCAAGTTATTTTTTCTACCTCCTTGAAATTTTTTCCTCTAAATTAAATATATTGATAGGATTCTTCTATTCACCTCAATCTAATCATACCAATCTCAACTTAAATATATACATGTATTGAATTATTTTCTTTATCATCCTCCACAAGACTAGCTCAAATGTGAGCTTGTAAAACTCATCCATATAATCTATCACACTCATCTTATTTTTATTAAGGTTTGATAATTTCATGAATAAATTTATATAATAATTTATTGGTAGGATGTTGGCCTTCAAATTCACAACCACTAAATCCTTTTTTTTTTCTCCTTATCTCTATTATTCTATTTGTTTACACATGATCCCATTAAAAATATGCATGGCCTTTTAGCCTAATGTAAGAAAAAATAACTTTCTTAGGATCGTTATTGAATAATAGTCAAAGTATTTCTCCATATTTTTAATCCACTCTATAATATCCTCATGGATTAAATTTACTCTATAGTAGTGGGTATTGACCTCTAGCTTACTACCTATTGTGAGTGCCCCTCATTAAAATTAATAAACATATTAAATGAATTAATCAATTTAGAGAAAAAATAATTTGTTAAAACTTGATTATTCTCCTTAAATTACCTATATATTTTTTATACCATAAGTAAAATTTTACGATTCACAAGTTAATCATAAAGATGTTTCAGGTCTACACTGAATTCATATTTGAGCCTCAATTTCTAAAAAAATTAAGTCCTATCAAGTTATGTTGTAGTTCCCTTATTCAACCCATTATGTATAATTGGTTTGAGAGTATCTAAGTGGGTTTTCCCTTTGTCAAAAAAAAATCCAAGTGTTACCTTATGTCTATCATGTGTCAAATTTCATATAAAATCCCAAAAATTTAATGTGTTGTGTGATGTCACTTTTCTCCAATAGTTATTTTAAGTAATAGAAATAGATTTAATATAATGAATATTAGAGTTTTAAGATAATTTGAATTGTGTAATATTATTAAAATAAATGTAAATAATCAATGTAAACTATAAACATGCAATAATTTAAATAATTAACATAATAACTAATTTTTTTTTTTCACATAGATTAATCATATTAACATCAAAATCATATAGACCATATTCCCAAAATTGTCAAATAAATGGTTTTCAATACTTATATGAAAGTCATTGAAACAAAACTTAGAGGAATGGTTATAGATCTAGGCTTTTCCTGACATGAACACCCCAAGAGGAACCAGGTTTTGACACAAAACCAACTTGCCTTCACGACATAAATGCAACCCTATCCAAGACACTCCTTGGGTGTACTTTATACCCTGACCTAGAAACACCTCAGTGTGCCCCGTCTCAAAATTTTTTAATTCCCACCTATAACCCTAACCTTCACTCCTTTGTGCCCTCTTAGTTTCTCTTTCCCTTTTCTCTACTCTCCTTCAATGTTCTCCATCCTTGAATATTTATTTCCATCTCTCACATGAATGATTTATATATCGTTTTAAGGGGTGATTTCCAAACCATCACACCCTTTCACAAAGGTTGCATTTAATAATTATTTAAATAAATAACTATTCTTTGGCATTTTAAAGAGATTTATTATACAAATTATTTATTAATATCTCTCTTAACCAAAGGATCATATTATCCATTATTTTTATATCTCCCTTTTAATTTTGAAGGTTTAATTCATAACTTTCTCTTTGGGGAAAAGTTCACATAACATGTTGGGTCTATTTGGATTTTTTTTATTTTTTTATTTTATCTATTTTCAATGTTTTAGGATTTTGAGGTTGTTCATCTTGTTATCCTCATTTTGACATGCCATAAAATTTAAAATTTTTGTGTCAAAAAAACAAGTGGTGTCATGCATTGAACACCTTTGTTGAGTTGTTTCTAGTTGCAAAGTGGTAGTGTCACACAATATATGTGCTAGTAATTTTATTCATCAATCATTCAAATGTCATAGTTGATTACATTTGCATGGAAAGTTATGCTAGTTTGAACAATAGTCATCCTCCATTTCAATTGAAGTCTTGGGATTAGTCAGATAGTGTGACCAATCATGAAAATAATTGAATTTGAAATTTTGTAAGGGATGAAATGAAATAATTTTATAGGGATTTTCTTGAGCTTATTATTGAGAATGTGGCCAGTTTATTAGCCATAATTTCACACCATTTGAGAGATATTAGATTTTCAAATTTTTGGTAAGTAGTTTACAATAACAATTCAATTGAAAGTTCTATTAAATTTGTGTATAGGAAGGAATTTGCACCTCTTATGAAAAATCCTCTTTCGCACACCCTCACCTTAGAAAATCAAATCCAAAGGAAAAATTCCACATCACCCAATTTCCTTCATTCCACTTGCCATCTCTTTGTTGTGTCAGTGGGAGAATATTTGTCAGGGATGCACGTGCAACACATAGATGTCCACATGGTGTGCTGCCATACCTAAAATATTCCTACATTTGAAGTTGGAAGAGGCATTACACTCTTAATTGGGGATGAATTGTAACATCCCTCTTCAACCAACCAACTAACTGTAAAATATCTTATTCCTCCTCATTCTTCCTTCACATTGACCCATTCTCACTCCATTTCATCTCTTTAAACTCTTTAAGTAATTCATTTGAGATCTACACATATTCTCAATCCATCTCTTAGCATTTTCAGCACTTCAACACTCCAGAAAATCCACATAGAAAGTGTGAAGCAAGCCATAGTAGTGTGGGATTGGAGTCTTACGAGACCTCCCTTCATCACAATCAAGGTTGTGGTGACCTTGCCAAGTTTGCATTCTCCTCCATTGGCTAGTGAGCTTTTGGGTGGAGGTGGTAATTTTTCGCTCAGGTCTCCTTTGTGATCTGGTTGAGTAGCATTATACTATTTTGTAGTGTTTATTGCAACTTCTACTTTATTTACTTCTTTATCACATATTTCTACTTCATTGCTATCTGTCAGTTTGTGGAGGTGGAAACACCAAAATGAGGGTTTGACTAAGGTAGACCCCTATACATCCCCAAAAATTTTCCCTCTTGCTTGTGTGTAGGTGAACGTGCATTTGGAGCTAGCTAGTGAATTGGCTCATTCATGAGATCATCTTCATCACCCTAGCTTTTATCTATCTACTTTATCATCTTTGCTTGTACTTTTCATATATTGTCATTTTTTTATTTGTTTAGAAATAACCAGCTAGGCTATTAGTTTGTTTTTTGGTAGTTTATATTTTATAAATTTGGTCATACATAAGCCAATGAACTCGAGAGACGCTAGTGTGTCACATTGTCATCTTAGAGTTGCACTACTATCCTCAAACAAAGAGCTATCTGAGGTGCAATATCGACTTTAAAAAATAGCTCACCTAACCTAAACTTGGATTTCAAGTCTAAAGAGTAATAAAAGCAATTTAGAGTCTTCATCAGTCTCGACCTCTATCTGAAACACCCCTTAAGAGTGAGGTAAGTTAAGAAATCCCTCTGCTCTTAGCTCTCCATGACCTAGAGCCTTGATGTTGCTGGTCCCCCTCTCTTAAATTTTTAGTGAACTCAATGTGAAGATGTTTCTACTCATCCGTTGGTGTTGAATATTTTCCCTTGTACCCTATGATCATTGAACCATTGAGTGTTGTGAAGGTTTATGAGCATCACAACCCAGTCCATGACCTCTGAGTATACTTTTAGGAGAAGTGTATGACACCATCCAATGGAGAAGACAAAGGTCACTTCTCATTTCTCTATAGGCATTTTTGTCAGATCTATCATTGGTCTTTCTACCCAGGAGTAGTTGTCGAGGGACGAGGTAAGATTATTTGATGAGATGGGCCACATCCCCACTCCTCCTGCATCTATTATACCATCATCAGTAGATGAGAATGAATTTGTTCAAATTCCTTCAAAATATATCTCTACCCTTAGCAAAGGGTTGGGTGACTTGGAGAATCACCTAGAGAAGGACCCAAAGATGGCTAGAGTTTCTAAGATTATTAGTGAGATAAATTCTATGGTGGGAAAAGACTGAATAGGCATAGAGCTCCTAGCTAGCCTCTCTAGTTTGAATGAAGCTTGCATGCCTCCAAACAATGCTAAAATTATATAGGGGGCCACTCTCTAGGAACATGAGAGATATTTAGGAGTTTTGATGACTCCTACGCCCATGTATATGGTTGACATGATACATTCGATTAGTGTCTCCCTACCTCTGAGAGATCTAAAACTATCAAAGTAAATATAATTCCCTTAATTTTTAGTTTCACCCCTTCTGTCACCTCTAGTGGTGGAGGTTTTGGTGGGTTGAGTGGTGGGGGCTTTGGTAGTGGTGATAGATTTGGAAGAAAGGGTGGTGCTAGCGGAGGTGGTTCGGGTGGAGGCTATGGTGGTGGCTTTGGAAGCGGAGGTGGATCTGATGGAGGCCCTATTGGTGGAAGTGGCTTCGGTAGTGGTTCTGACAATGAGGACATTGGCGGTCCCATAGGTGGCTCCAATGTGGTTCTAGAGGAGGTCCCACTGGTCCTATGTTATCTAATACCCTATTCTAAACACTCTTCTTCAAAATATGGGCAAGATGCAAAGCTAGCTAGTGAGTCTCTCTCAAGCCTTTGAATCTATTATCTCTCAACCCTTCTTTTGACATAGCCCATTGTTGATAGAAATCTTAAACACTCCCTTCCCGCAAGGGATGGAGATTCCTAAATTTGAAAAATATAACAAAGGGGACCCAAAAATGCATGTGTCCACCTCTAGTGCCCTTTTCAAAAGTTTCTTCCATCACAATGCGTTGATGGAAAAATCATTCCCCTGATCTCTTAAGGATACACCACTCGAGTTTTATTGTTCCTTGCCCGACAACTTTATTCTTTCATTTTTATCAACTTGTAAATTAGTTTGTTCAATAGTTCCAAGATAACATGAGACTGAAAATGACCTTTCAAATCTCGTCTTATGCAAGCAAATAGATAATGAAAAGATAATTGATTTCATTGTGTGATATCAAGCACTCTTCTCACATATTCATACCCACTGCTCAATTCTAACGTGCAAAAGGTATTCATAGGGAACTTGCAAATACCTTGGTAGGAAAATTTCACCCTTATAAAATAGCCTTCTTTCACAAGGTTATCCCACAATACTAGTTTACAATTTTTGGCCAAACTAGAAATTGAACGGATTTTTTTTAACAAAATCTTCACTTTCAGGCACCTATAGCTGCTAAACCATAAGGAATTTGAAGATGATGCAAAATAGTGATTTGTGAAATTTTTTCTATAGATTCAAATATATTTAAAAAAAAAAAAGGAATTAGATTGCATTTCTTTTTCCATATCCTTCAAAAACTAGATGTTAACAATAAACACCATTTTTAAAGAGAAGTATTCACCATATACAACATAAATGTTTTCTATGAAGGATAAAATTATTATTTTTTTGAATTTAGATTTGTAACTATGATATCTAGCACTTTCATTTGATATCATTGTGTTTTGTTGGATTTTTTTTTCTTAATTAAGTTTTGAAGTCAAACCAATTACAATTTAGACATAGGAAGACTGTATACAACATAACATTTTTTGTATGTATCAAATTTTAATTAATTTTTTTTGTTGGATCAAAGACATCAATACCTAGAAAAAAAATATTTTTCAAATTTTTTTTTGGTAATCTACTATTTTTCCACATGTGTAGAACAAAGAGCTTGATTTTTCGTGACAAACCTACATTCATAAGAAATTAAAAAAATATATATAATAATTAAATTAAATGTATTTAAAATTATAATTTTTGGGAAGCTTATAATAAGGACTACATACTTAAATTTTTTATTTTTTTAAATGAATTCAGTTGATCCCCCAAAAGGTAAATCAAAACTGATTTTTTATCAACATTTTGATAGGTGTAAAGGAGACTCCGTTATAGGTATCGTTTAAAACTAGCGGGATTATATCCAAGGGGTTTTGATATAAGGTAGTTTGATCAAACCCTCTTTAATTGAAATCCTTTAAATTGCTTTTCAAGGCTTAAATTGTTATAATTTCTAAAAATATGTGATTTTAGCAAAAATCAAGATGTCCCAAAAAGTGTAAACCACTATTGTAGGATCACCCTACGCATTTGTGTGTAGTGCTACGAGAATATAAATAGGAAATTGTCTAGTTCAAGGGATCCTCCTCACACTCCCATTTAGAAGGAAAATCCATAGTATCAATCTATGGAAATGATAAGGTTGTTGTGAATGTAGTAGCCACTACAAATGATAATGTCGTCAAATGCAACATAAAGTTCATGAATTTAGCAGAATCTTATTCTTACATCTTACAAAGGTTGTTGAAGGATAGATTATAACCTTGGAGAACCCTAAGCCTCTTAAGGAACCTTACCCTACTTGGTACGATGTGAATTCCTTTTGTCAATACCATCAATTTAACAGACGTGATACCAAATGTTGTATTCACCTATGTCACAAGATACAAGATTGCATCGAGGATGGTACTATTCATCTCAATGGAAATAAAAAATGCAAAACAATCAATAGAAAAAGAGAATAGTGAGTTGAAGATATACACAGACCCATTTTTGTTGTATTCTACCAACATGATTACTGATCCCTCTAATTCTACCATGCGGCCCAAGGCATATGTTCACATGGTTACAATTAGTCCTTTTGCACAACTTATTACTAGCTTGCAAGAACTGACATTCACATCACAAGATATGCCCTTGAACAACAAGCCCTCCCCCCTTTACATTCCTACTCGTCTAAATAGGAACATTGTGATAGGTGTCCTAGTTGACCCTATGAGTCGAGTGAATTTCATTACAGAAGGAGGAGTATGAAGAAATGAAGTCCATAATGTGTACAAATGATGGCCTTTCTCTTAAAACTTATAGTTCAATAACCTTGTCCATCGTAGTAATACCTAGGCTCGTAGACACAGTCTTTGATGTCATTTTGGAGTCAGATTTGTTCAGAGTGAAGTTAGGCATACCCTAGCTAGCTTCCATGAATAGAATCACCTCTATCATTCAAAAATGTTTAAAGTTCTCCCATGAAGGTGTTATGCAGGAGTCATGGCACTGGGTACCGGCCTCTGGTATCCCATGGGGATATTTATTAGATTAATTTTTTCCCGCTTTGATCAGTCTACTTCCTCCAAGAATGGACCTACTTTATAAGAGTTATGTATAGTATAAGACATGGGGCAGAGGAAAGCCAAATTTGACCCTTCCAGTAATGCAACAACAAGTTTCCTCCTCTTCTTGAAGGGGGAAGGATAATTATTCCTAGCCTTAGGGTGTCTCTTTTTCTCCCCTTTCCAAAGAAGAGTTTTGGATGAATATGCCTAGCTTTTACCCTTTGAGTCCGGTGATACTGGCTTGGCAAAAACCCAAGGTTTAGATATTTGATCTTCCTACCACAGCTCTTGGGCCTTGTCCCTACTTGTATAGTAGAAGAAAAGGTCACCATGGGGGCTCCTCTATGTCCTGACCTCCACAGCCTCCCACCGCCTCTGCTCCTAAAGTAGTAAATAGGAAGAGGCCCGCTATCGAAGCACTAGAGTCGACTCCCCTTGTTGTTTCTCAACTTGCTCCTCTTGCTCCCATTTAGGAGCTCATACCTTCATTGGAAATGGCTATAGTGGATACTCCTATGGCTGAGCATGAGCCTTTCATCCCTTCATAGCTCCCGACCTCTAGCTCAAAGAGTCATAGAAACTGCCAAGCACCGATGAAAGGCTCTAGTAGTTGAACAGGCTTCTTTGTAGAGAAATGATGAGGAATCGACCACCCTTGTATCAGGGCCTCCTACTGTGTCCTCTCTCCTCCCCTCTGCTTCCATTCAACATAGCTCAATCTCAATTTTGGCTTCCACTGTGAGTACGAATGCACCTGACCCCAAAAAAGGTCCAAGTGTTCATTACTCCTTTTGTTGAGCCACCCTTGTTGGTGTCTCTTCTTGACATCTCACCTTCCCCAAAACCTATGGACATGCCAAATAATTTGATGGTTTTTGTCATGGTTTTCTCCTCCTCTCACCTTGTCCATGGGGATTTCCCATCCCTCAACAAAGATGAAGTTAGAAGTGGGTCCTTCCAGCAATGGAGGGCGTAAGAGGAGCCCACCTTCTCTGAAGGGTGGTCTTGCACTAGCTTTTTCTATTTTGGTAACATAACAAGTCTCGACTTCCCTTGAGTTCGTCACCACTCTTTAATCACCTGATGAGCCAAGTGGTGAATCTCAAGCATTGTCCTCTCTATCCATTAAGGTATGACATGAAACTTCTATGAAGTGCATGTTTATCTCTCTGGATTAATTTATGGCCTTGTTGATGATGTTTGCAAATTCGTTGACCATAGCTCCACAAGAGCCTAATAGAGAATTCCTTGTGTGGACTTATTCCTTAGCCCTTTTTGTGGGAGGGTCGAAATCATCTCCCATTAATATTCCACAACTGTAGGGCTGTCCTCCTTCCCCTTATGATGATCTAGATTGGGAAGTGGATGACCTCTTTGTCGATGGTTGTTAGGGAGAGGCCTCTTCTTTATCTTTAGATTAGATGTATGTTTATTGTGATGTGTTCCCCCATACTTGTGCTACATGTTCCTAGATGACCCTTGTCACCCTTGTTGGTGCTTGGATACAGGAGTTATTTTGTGTTGTAAACCTTCTTCTATATGTATCATCATTTTTCCATGTTTGTGTTTGATTTTCAAAAAATTGGGGGCATTTAGGCTCCCCTTCCATGTTGACCCAATTTTTTAATTTTTAATTTTTTTTCCATGCATTCTTCCTGATCTGGTTGGGAATTGATGATCTTTCACCTTGTACCATAGTTACCTATTATTTATATAAGCATGCACTGATATGACCCTATAAAACTAGATCCCCATGTGCCCTTTGTTTTCGATCTTTCTCTCTTCTCTACTTGATTTGTCCCTCTACTATGTGACAATGCCATTATTATGATACTTCAAGTTTCAAAAAATGCATTCATCACCAACTAATCTTTTCTTGAATATCCTCACAAACATTTATTTTTCAAAAATTGCATTCACAATTAGGACCCCCAACGAAACATGTTTCCTTCATCATGGGTTCACAAAGAAATAACTTGAGAACTTTCCTCCAAGGTTGGAATAGCTTTGGCCCTCCCCTCATAAGGGGACATTTTATTCCTTTCAAATTTGTTGATGAAGTGAAGTATTTTGAAAGGATTCCTTGATCATGAATCGTTTTGAGAAAAAAACATCTCTTTTGTAGTTCCAAATGGTGTGTCCCTTGAGTGGACCCCTCTTCACATGGAGTTCCAGAGGGACCCCTTTGAAAGCTTTCCAATTTTTTGATGGTCTACGTGACTACCCACTTGACTGCCTGTGTGGCTATTTTTTTTCAGACAATGTTTATCTATGGGTAAACATGTCGATTTGTAGGTGCACCTGTAAAGTTGCTTTCCAATTCAACTTTGCAGAGCCCCCTTATTTGGGTTTCCTCCATGTAAGATATCTAGGGGGATGCCTCCTTGTAGGTTTGCAAGCCTATAAGGTTCTTTTTCATCTTGTTTTCCTCCATGTAAGAGATCTTGGGGGATGCCTCCTTGCAGGTTTATGAACTTGTAAGGCACTATTTTCTTTAGGTTTCCTTTATGTGAGAGATCTTGGGGAATACCTTCTTGGAGGTTTGTAGGCCTGTAAAGTGCTTTCTTCATGGAACTTCCTTCATGTGAGAGATCTTGGAGGCTACCTCCTTGCAGGTCTGGGGGCCTATAAAAAAATTTCATCCTATAGGATTTGTCCATCGTTGGTCTGAGGGTCTTCAATCTACCTTATCCAGCTTCATAGTTTTGTAGGGCTATGGAGTATTTTTCTCAAAAATCCTCAAGTAACATGCCTATGGAGTCCTTTTCCTATCTTAGACTTTTGAGCTCGCTAGATCATTGCCTACTTCCTTGATGGTTTAGGTATAATTTCTAACAATACTAACTCTTCAATCTATTTTATTGAAGCACTCATCAGTACTTGTTCTCACTAAAGTGGGGGGGAAATTATGCAAATTCCCCTTTCACACACCCTCACCTTAGAAAGTCAAATCCGAAGGCAAAATTCTACATCACCCAATTGCCTTCCTTCCACTTGGCATCTGTCTATTGTGTCAGTGGAAGAATATTTGTTGGGGACGCACGCACAACGCACAAACATCTATGTGGTGCACTACCATCCCTGATGGATACTTGAATTTGAAGTTGGTAGAGGAATTACACTCTTGATTGAGGATGATTGTAACATCCCTCTTCAACCAAATGACTCGAAAATGATTTATTCCTCCTCATTCTTCCTTCAAATTGACCCATTCTCACTTCATTTCATCTCTTCAATCTCTCTGAGCAATTTATTTGAGCTCCACACACATTCTCAAGCCATATCTTAGCATTTGAGGCACTTCAACACTCTATTGCAGCAACAACATTCCATCAACTCCACATAGCAAGTGTGAAAGAAGCCATAGTAGCATGGGCTTGGAGTCTTGCAAGACCTTCCTTCATCATAGTCAAGGCTATGGTGACCTTGTCAATTTTGCATTCTCCTCCATTTGATAATGATCTTTTGGGTGGAGGTGGTAACCTTTCACTCCTCTCCTTTGTGATTTAGATGAGTAGCATTATACTATTTTGTAGTGTTTATTGCAACTTATACTTTCTTTACTTCTTTATCACATATTTCTACTTTGTTTCTATCTAACTGTCCATGGAGGTGGAAAAAGCAAAATAGGGGTCTGATTGAGGCAGACCCCTATATAACCCCAACAATTTTCCCTCTTTCTTGTGTGTAGGTGAATGTGCATTTGGGGCTAGATAGCAAACTGGCGCATTGGTGAGATCATCTTTGTCACCCTACCTTTTATCTATCTACTTTATCATCTTCATTTGTACTTTTCATATCTTATCATTCTATTTTATTCATTTAGAAATAATAGCTAGTATGTTAGTTTGTTTAAATAGGTAGTTTATATTTTACTTCCTATTTTTTGACCGTATGGATGCCAGCACCCCCAAGAGACGTTGGCACACCGTGTTGTCGTCCCAAAACTGCAATGCCATCCTCAAATAAAGAGTTTTTTGAGGTGCAGTATCAAATCCAAAAACTAGTTTTCCTAGCATAAACTTGGATTGAGGGTCTAAAGAGTGATAGAATTACTTCATAGTCCTCATCATTCTTGACCTCTATCCAAAACACCCCTTTAGAGTGAGGTAAGTTAGGGTAGCCCTCCACTCTCGACTCTTTATGACGTGGAGCCTTGACATGGTTGGTCACCCTCTCGTACAATCTGATATAAAGAAGTTTAACATAAAAATTTATGGTATCATTATCGATGGTGTGGTGAGATTTCATGAAAATAAATATATCCAATTAAAATTTATTTCTATTTTCACCTTCATCACATTTACAAATTTGACCAACAAATTTAATTCAAAATATAAATTATAATTTATAATTTGAAATTATGAAAAAGAATAAATCACATTCCATAAATTATGATTTTATATTATAAAAAGAAGCAATTCACAACCCACAACTTAATTACACTTTTCCTAAACCATAAATTAAGACTTTTAAAAGATCCTCAATTACTACTTTTCCTAAACCATAATATTAAATTTTAAAAGGGTGTAAAATGTACTTGCAATGCCAATGAAGGAATCCCAAAAGTATGAAATAGTTGTGATTTTGAGTTGTGAATAACCTCTAAAATGCCTAAAAATCTTGATACCTAAGTTGTGAATTACTAATTTTTCATAGAATATAACCATTGCAGCCTAATTGTAGAACAAGGTCTGGATATCTATTCATCGTATCAGAATGGAATATGACTTTTTGTTAGAAGTTATAATTGAAATTGATTTCAAAGACAAGTATGGAGAAGGTGGAAGCATACATAAAATAACTATTGTTTGATATAATGTCTCAAACAAATATGGTTTCATGAAAACACCATGGTTGATGCAAAATGTTACAACCTTACACACATTCTCCATGCCTATATCAAAATGGGCATTTTAGAATAGGAATTTTACGTCCTTCAAGCTGTAATGAAACATAAAATAAATATAATTTAGTTAGAAAGGCTCTAGTAAAAAACCATGTAAAATATGGCCGCATAGACCACATATAGGATAATTCTTGAGAGAAAGATGATGTGCCATTATCTAATAAAATGCCTCGAAATAACGTGCCATGGAATGATATGATTGCAGGATATGCATATAATAGATTTATTGGAAATTCTTTGAAACTTTCAAGAAAATATGTTTGGTAGGTGCAGTGCCAAACTCCACAAAGTACAGGAGCATCCTCCTAGCTTGTGTCAGAACCACAACTTTAGAAAAAGGTACAATTTCCATAAAAAAATAATAGAATGGTCTTTTTTTATCAGATGTTGTAGTTGTTAGTCCCTTCATAGACATTGTATCCAAAATTTGAAGTAAAGACAAGCCATTCAAACTGTTTGATAACATGCCTCGAAGAAATGTGGTCTCATAGACTGCCATGATTGCAGTATATGTACAAAATGGCTATCTTGAAAAGACTTTAGAAACTTCTAAGAAAATATAGTTTACAGGTGTAAACCCAAAGCTTTACAATAGGTTTTATCAGTATCCTTGAGGCCTGTTCCAATATGGTAGCCCTTAGATAGAATGTGGAAAATCACCAATGAATGAACAAAAGGATTTTATTAGATTTTATAGTTGGAAATGCCTATGCAAACATGCATGCAAAAATGTAAAATTATATACATAGACCAATGAACTATTTGACAAAGGTAAAGATGAAGGATTTTATAAATCTTAAACTCATATAAAATGCACGTAGTTGCTTCCTTGTTTCCCAATCAGCTAGCAGTACCAAAATAAAATGCGGAATAACAAAAAAATTTTATTGGAGACACACATGTATTTATGTAAACTTTTGTTTGTTCTATTAAATCAGAAAATAACATTTACAACCTGGTTTCTAAACGTGAAACTACAAACTACTTTGAAAATTATCTGGAGTTGCACATGCACATGCTTACAACAATTTGGAGCTTCTTAGAGCTCTCTCTTCTTCTTCCTATTCATCTGGAGCTATCTATTGCTCCCTACACACACAAAACAATCTGGAGCTGTTTGCTTTTCCCTACACACACTATACACCTCACTCTCAAAACATTCTCTATTGTTACTTCTATAACTTCTTCTTCTTTCAATTTACTATCTAACTATTATGTTCCTTCTTTTTGTCTATGCTTTTCTTCTTCCAAAAATTCCCTCTCAAAATTTAGATTTACCTAACACAATAAATTCTCGAGTCAGGGGCAGAACAAGGATAAAGATCCCAAAAAAAAATTGTCATTGAAAGGAGCCTCTTGATAGGTAGGTGGAATAGGGGAGTTGATGTGAGAAAAAGGCTCAGACAAAAGAACTAAATATTTCTAACGCCCCCCCTTTGATTGAGCTATCAAACAACATCATTTTTCATACAAATCAACAACACCTAAATTTATTCTTAGGAATTCAAAGAAATATCTACTCAATGGTTTGGTAAAAATGTCTACAAGCTGCTGCTCAGACCTACAAAATTTCATTTTGATTTCACCTTTCTCAACCAATTCTTTTATGAAATGATACCTAATTTCAATGTGCTTGCTTCTTCCATGAAAAGTTGGATTCTTTGTCAAAGAAATACTTGAGACATTGTCACAAATTATAGTTTTTCCATCATTTTGTTCTTCCTTCAAATTTTCTAAGGTCCTCCTTAGTTAAATAACTTGGAAAACAACTGTATTTTCTGCTATATACTCAGCCTCAATTGTCGGTAGGAAAACTATGGACTATTTTTTGGAAGCCCATGAAATGACTCGATCCCAAGTGAAACACTTATCCAGATGTGCTCTTTCTATCATCCATACTCCCTACCCAATCACTATCTATGCAACCAACCAACCCAAAATCATTTACTGCACTATACAAAATATCATATCCTTTGGTTCTATTCACATACCTCTAGATTATTTTACCTTCTTGCCAACATGACTCTTTTGGAGTCTCCATAAATTTGAAAATCAGACTTACACTATGCATTATATCAGGCCTAGTTGTTGTTAAATACATCAAACTTCCAACCAAACTCTTATACATGGTTCCATTGACATTTGTTTTGAAACCTTCCTTTCTCAACTTCAAACCTATGGGTATTGGTGTGGGGGAAGACTTGCTATCTTGCATCCTAAACCTCTTCAAAATATCTGCTGCATACTTTGTTTGAGACATAAATATACCATCATGCATTTTTTTTAATTATATGCCTATAAAATACCTTAAGAGACCTAATTTTTTCATTTCAAATTCTCTATTCATGGCCTCCTTAAAATCAGCAATGAGGAAATCATCATCCCTAGTGAAAACTAAATCATCAACATACAAGACAACAATTAAAATCTTACCATCAACTACCTTGATGTAAAGAGTGGGATCACAATCAATTTTTCTAAATCCATTTCTCAATAAATATGAGTCAATCCTATTGTACCATGCATGTGGTCCTTGCTTCAACCCATCAAGAAATTTCTTCAGCCTATATACCTTGTTTTCTTTACCCAAAACTTCATAATTAGGTGGCTACTCCACATACACTTCCTCTTTCAACACTCCATTGTGGAAGGTGGACTTCACATCCATTTGATACACCTTCCACTTGTGTTGGTCTACAATTTCTATGACTTCCCACATGGTTTCCATCCTTGCAACTAGAGAATATGTCTCATCATAATCTCTCGCAAACTACTATTTATGCCCCCTGACAACTAATCTTAACTTATGCATCTCTTTTTTTTTTATTGATATTTCTTTTGGTCCTAAGACCCATTTCACTCCAATTACTTAATTTTTGGGTGGAAAATTAATTAGCTCCCATTTTCTATTCTTCTCTATTGCATCTATCTCCTCATCTATAGCTTCACACCAATTTTTTTATTTCACAACATCCTCAAAATAAATTGGATCACTATGAGAAAACAATGCAAAATTCATACTTTCATCAAACTCTTCATCATACCTTTCATTTTGGTAGATCTTCATTAGACTCTTGGTATTTCTTTGCATTAGGGAGGTGAGAGTGGGGTCTAAAATTTCACTACTATTGTTGCTTTGCTGAGAAGATCCTGTTTATGCATTAGTTTGGAGTGATCCAAAGCTATTGGGATCTATTGGGGGTTCTATAACATCATCTTGTTGCACTTCATACTCTTTTTCTTCATCAACTAGAGTTGTCAAGAGATGTACATAGCTGCTATTATCTTTCAAGACATCCCATGATTCATCCTCTAAGAACTCCAAATCTTCGTTTATAACTATTTTCTCAGTGACTGGGTTATATAGCATGTAGGCTTTGAACTCATCACTATAGCCCATGAAGATGCACTTCTCACCCTTGTCATCCAAATTTTTACTCTTTTCTTTTGGCACAATTTCATATTCCACACACTCAAACACTCTCAAGTGCTCAACCATCCACTTGCATTTTGTCCATGCCTCTTGTGGAATCTTGTCACAAATTTCCTTTGTAGGACTTCTATTTATCAAATATACTGTTGTTGCTATATCTTCATCCCAAAATTCATTTAGGAGTCTCTTGAATTTAAGCATACTTCTTGACATCTCCACAATGGTTCCATTTTTCCTCTCAACCACTCCATTTTCCTATGGAGTATAGGTTTCTCTTATCTCCTTCTTAATTCAATGTTGCTTGCAATAATCCACAAACTGATAGGAGGTATACTCTCCCTCAAGCTATTTGACCTTAGGACCTTGATGAAATGTCCACTCTCCTTTTTAGCCTGGGCCTTAAACACCTTAAAATTGTCAAATGCTTCACATTTATGTTGCATGAAATAAACCCATGTCTTATGGTTGTAGTCATCTATGAAGGTCATATAATATTGTCTCTTACCAATCGAAATTGTTTGCATAGGGCCACACAAATCAGTGTGCACCAATTCCAATAGTACGATTTCCCTTCTAGAATTGTCTGATTGAAAAGGTTGTCTATGTTTCTTGCCTAAAATGTAGGCTTCACATCTACCATTAGGACCTTCAATGGTTGGTAAACCTCTAACCATACCCGTTTTTGACAAAATATTCAAACCAATATCACTTAAGTGTTCATACCGAAGATGCAAAAGTTTAGAAGGGTATTGAATGACTGTCTTGAAAGCTTCTTGATGCTATACTATTGTACATTTTCCATGCTTATGGGTTGCAGCTACAAACCGAGCTGAGAAACATGTATCTAACCTCAAGGGAAACATTATATTACTTGTCATTGGTATTGTTACAATTATTTTCTTGCTTCCATCCTTCTCATAAATAATGCATTCACCCTTTTCCATTAACACTTTGTAGCCTTTTTGGATCAGTTGTCCAATACTCATGAGATTGTGCTTTATACCAAGGGAAAAGTATACATTTTCAATCTCTTTCTTCTCACCTTGCTTGGTGTGAAACATATAATAGACCCTTTTTCCCATAATTGGAACTATTTCACTATTCCCCATTTTTATTTCGAAATTGACATTTTTATCAATGAAAAAAATAAACTCTCATTACCACTCATGTGGTTGCTACATCCACAATCTAAAAACCCTACCTCATCACTGCCTTGCTCAACAATGTTGCACATGATGAAGGCCTTTTGTTGATTACTTTCAACCACTTTTCATCAGCTACATTTGCACTTTGTTTAGACAGATCATGTTGTCTTTTCCAACACTCACTTGCCTAATGACTAAACTTGTGAAAATAATAACATTCAACAATTCTCTTGCCAAAATTTTGACTCGATTTTTTGTTCTTCTTGGATTGTCTATAGATGGATTGAGAATTGCATGCTCCCTCTTGGTTGTGTGCTCATCTTGAGCTATCTTCTCCAACACATCCACATCCACATCTACTTTTATCTCTACCTCTTGAACTTCATTTGAAGTTTTTTCTACCTCTCCTCTTGCATCTTGCGACGTCTTGATCTTTGAAATTTTTCTCATGTGAAGAATTTACAAACCTATTTAGGTGTTGCTCATATATTTGCAAGGAACCCATCAACTCATCAATGGTCAATGTTGAGAGGTCCTTTGCCTCTTCAATGGAAATCACTACTACATCAAAATTTGAGGGTAAACTTATGAGGATTTTCTCCACAATCCTCTGCTCTTCCATGACTTCTCCATTGATCCTCAACTGGTTTATCAAACTAGAGATTCTTGTATGAAATTCTGAGATAGACTCATTGTCCTTCATTTGGAGAGTCTCAAAATATATTCAAAGCATGTGGAGCTTCACCAATATGACTTTATCAGTCCCTTTGTAATTGTTTTGGAGGATTTCACAAGATTCCTTTGTATAGTTAGCTACTGCTCTTTTGGAAAAAATGGCCTCTGTTAAGACTACTTCAATCAGAATCAAAGCTTTTGCATTTTTCCTCCTTATTTTCTTCAGCTGGGTATTTTGATTGTTTGTGAGGGTTGTATACGCTGTTGGATCAAGCACATCATTGAACCCACTGATCACAAACTTCCACAAATCATTTACATCCATTATGGTCTTCATTTTCTTTTCCCAAACATCATAGTTTTGTCCATTTAATGGTGGTGGTTGTTGCCAACTCTTGCTCTCTTCTCTAGCCATGTATCCAAAAAGAAAATTTAAACACCTCAAAAATAAATGCCCAACTCACTTAGGACTTAGGGCCTTCTGGCTTTGATACCAATCTGAAGTATTTTCTAAATCTCGAACACACATAAAATACATAGAGCTTCTACCCTATTTCCCAATTAGCTAGGAATAGCAAAATAAAATGTGGAATAACAAAATAAATTAGATGGAGAAACACAACTATTCATGCAAAAGAATAAAATTCTTCTATTAAATTATAAAATAACATTTACAAAATGATTTCTAAAATTGAAGCTGCAAACTACTTTGACAACAATCTGGAGCTTCCTAGATCTCTCTCTTCTTATTCCTATTCGTCTTGAGCTATCTATTGCTCCATGCACACACAGAAAAATATGGAACTACCTGCTACTCCCTGCACACAATTTGCACTTCATTATCAAAAAAATCTCTATTGTTGTTGTTGCTACTTCTTCTTGCAACTTACTATCTGAATATTACATTCCTTCTTTTTGTCTATGCTTGTCTTCTTCCAAAAAATTTCTCTCAAAATTTAGATTTACCTAACACAATAAATTTTAGATTCAGGGGCAAAGCAGGGATGAAGATTAAAAAAAATTGTGTTGAAAGGAGCCTCATGACAGGTAGGTGGAACCAAGGAGTTGACGTGAGAAAGAGGCTCTGACAAAAAGAAGTAAATATTTCCAACTGAAGAAGCTTCCTACACTAATCTAAGTAGGAGACAGTTACAAAAAAATTTAAAAAGATTTAATTGCTATAGATTTAGAAGCACATACTTATCATAAATAGATAATCAATGAAAAAATAACACAAAATTTTATGTGGGGAAAACCCTTTTGGGAGGAAAACCTCACTCTTAAACATAGCTCAATTATATTATATAGCAATAATTTACTAGTTACAATATAATTCTAGAGCTAAGCACTTGTAGGAGTCTTCACACTTCTTCTCAATTCTAAAGTAATTTTGGTAGCATAACAGTACTTCAATAAAACAAATTACAACTCCAAAATACAAGTGTTAAATATATAAGAGATCTTACAATGCATAAATTATATATTTCTAAAACAACTATCAAAGGATGAAGATGCAACATGGAAAGCACTAAAAACACTGCACATGCACAATGATAAGTTTCCAATTATCATCACATGCCACACTACAAAATATGCACCTTAAAAAATCACATTTCATGTAAACTCAACATGGAAATAGAAAAATCCTTTATGCACAACTCCACCTATAAAATCAACTTTCCAACTTGACTCCTCATTTGAATACAAACTGCAAGTTGTAACTTACAAGATAATTTGAGAAAATTAGCAACATTTAATATCATAGAAAATTAAAAGGTATGAAAAATTAAAAGGTTTAGACACCTTATTTTTCCTAACATTCTCCCACTTGTCAAACACCTTTGAAGAGCCAATAAAAGTAACATGATTTAACTACTAGAGGTCATGAAGCCCATATACTTCAAACCCCATCTAAAATTTTTTGTGGTCATTGAATTTGTCAATGCATATACAACATGTGTCAAGGTGTCAACCTTCTCCAAATTCACCTTCTCATCTTCCACCATTTTATGAACAAAATGAAATTGAACATCAACGTGCATTTTTCTAGTATGGAAAATAAGATTCTTTTCCAAGCAAATGGCACTTTGACTATCATGAAAGATAGTAATTTTCCTTGCATGAAAACCAATATCAAAACAAAAATTCTTAAGACAAATGGATTCCTTACAAGCATGAATAACTACCATATACTCTACTTCTATAGTAGATAAAGTGACTACAACTATCGCTTACTCATCCAACTGATAGCACCACCATACATTGTGAGCACATAGCCACTGGTGGATCTTTTGTTAATTTCACCTTCCCAATATGAATCCACATATCCATGAATACTCAATCAGTGTCGAGGTCCAGTAGGATAACAATAAAAACATAAGGAATACTTAGAAGTACCCCGCAAATATCCGAACACTCTCTTCACTACATTGAAATGTACTCATCTAGGATTAGCCATAAACTGACTAAGGACTCCCACTACTTGGGAAATGTCTAGCATCATGCAGACCATAGCATACATAAGACTATCACAAATATTTGCATATGGTACTTTGGTCATATCCTCCATCTTAATAGGAGATTTTGGACAATCCTTCAAAGAAAGCTTCATCCCTTGCATAATAGGAACAACTAACTATTTGCAAGCTGACATGCTAAGCCTCTCCAACACTATATTCACATACTTTCTCTAGCTTAACCAAAAATTTTTGTGAAATCTGCCTCTTCTAATCCCCATCCCTAGAATATACCTTGTTACAGCTAGATCCTTAATCTCAAACTATGATGAAAATAGAGACTACAAATCGAAAATCAAACTTTTACCATTCCCAAAAAATAAGATATCATCTACGTATAATGTAATTATGAGAATGTGACCATTATCATATTTGTAATACACATAATTGTCAGATTCAGATCTGAAAAATCCGAAAGACAATGTACATAGGTGTCAAATTTTTGGTACCACATTCTAAGAGATTGCTTAAAACTATACAAAGAATTTTTCAACTTGCAACCCATATTTTCTTTACCTTTAACCATAAAATTCTCTAGATATGACATATAAATCTCTTCCTCTAAGTCACCATGAAGGAACATTGTCTTTGCATCCATCTATTATGCTTCTAGATCATACACTACTACAAGTGATAATAAGAATCAGATAGATGTCAGCTTCATAACAAGAGATAAAATATCACAATTGTCAATTCCCTGCAACTGAGAACACCCCTTAGTGACCAAGTATGCCTTATGCTTCTCAATGCTACCATCTAGACTATATTTTTTCTTGAACACCCATTTACATCTAATGGGTTTTCATCCTTCGGGAAAAGACACCAGATCCCTTGTATCATTTTTCTTCAATACAACCATTTCTTCATACATGAATTTTATCTAGGAATCTGCATCTCGTATCCATAGATTCTCTAATAGTCTTAGGCTCATCAATGTTAGCAATCAAAGCAAAAATGCAAGTGGAATCCAACAAAGAATAACCATAATTTTCAAGTGAATATCCAAACCTATCAGTTTATCGCCTATCTCTGGTAGACCTCTTGAATTAATGTGGTTCTTCTTATTCAAATTTTTTAGAGCTTCTCAAAATCTCCTCATCATTAGGTTCAACACAAGTATGTAGTTCTTCTTTCACTAGAGTAAGTGGAACTTGAACTATCTCCTTTTTTTCCCTCTTTCTCTGGTTGTAGCTCAACTGTGGAAGGTTTCATCTCTCGAAAGATAACACTTCTACTATATAGAACCTTTTGGGCCACTAGATCCCAAAGCCTGTACCCCTTCACATTGACAATAGAGCCAATGAAGATACACTTAACTGCCTTGTTCTCCAACTTAGAACTCTTCTCAATTGGAACATGAGAGTAAGCTTCACAACTAGATACTCTGAGATGTCTAATCTAAGTATTTTAACCATACCATGCCTCCTTGGGTTTCTTATCAACAAGGATTGATGTAGGAGATTTGCTGATTAAATAACATGTAGTGGCTACTACAACCCAAAACTTCTACTCAAGGTCAACACCACTCAACATATTCCTACCCCTCTCCATCAACGTCTTGTTCACCCTCTCTGCAACTCCATTTTGTTGTGGAGTGTATAGAGTTATCTTATGTCTCTAATTCCCATGCTTTTTATAGATCTTGTCAAACTCTTCCAAACAAAACTCACTGCCATTGTCCATCCTGAAACATTTAATCTTTCTACTAGTATGATTTTCTACCAGGGCTTTAAACTCCTTAAATCAACTAAAGACTTCAACTTTTCTTCTGAGAAAATAAATGAGTTTCCTTTTACTGTAATCATATAGAAAAAATATACAAGTTTTGACAACGAAGGAAAATTCACAAGACCAAACACATCTGCATAAACACAGTCCAAAATCCCATAATACTTGTGAGAACTAGAGTGAAAATTATTTCACGATGTTCTTTTCTATAAACACAATGTTCGGAAAGGTTGAACTCAAGATTACAATCATCAATGCCTCAACAAGGCTCTTATATTACAAGTCTTTAAAACCCTTCTCATTGATGTAACCAATTCATCGATGTCATAGCATTGTCTTCTCTACATGAAGCTTCATTTCCAAGGAATAAGCACCCTTAGGTACCTAAAACGCATGACCATCAAATGTAGCTACTACAGATTTATCTGTTCAATTTGATAGTGAGGATGAAGAATCCAAAGGTTTCTTCTTTGGTTTATTAGATAAAATATTGCACAAAACAGTGCATGCATCCAACTTGAACAAGGTGTTGATCCGAATACCCTTAGCCAATACCATAGCTCCTCTTGTCTTCATGCATCCTCCACTCAAGAAAACAACTTGAACTCCCAAATAATTAAGTTTACTCATAGAAAGTAAGTTTTATGCTAGATCCGAGATATGCAAGACACCATCAATTCCCTTCACTCTTTCATCAAGGAATCTAATTTTTACTCTTCCACGACCAACAATCTTCAGGTGAGATTCATCACCCAGATATACCTTCCCACCATCGTATTGTTCATACTTCGAAAACCAACCTCTGTGAGAGGTCATGTGGAAAGAAGCATGCAAATCTATCTAGACAATTCTGATGCATGCATTGCCAAAGCTATGACAAATGCATTTGCATCATCTTGAGAGGATTTATTAGAGTTGGAATATGAGAAACTATTTTTGTCTTTCTTCTTCTTCTCTTCCTTACACTCTTTTCTAAAATGACCAAATTTTTCATAGTTCCAACTGTTGAAGTTCCCACCATTAAAATTATCCATTTTGATTCTATTGGATGTCCTTGCCATCTTTTTCTTGCAACAAGGTCATGAAATTTTATTTTGCAAAACTCCCACAAAAAAAAAGATCATCTCAAAAAACCCTTTAAACCCAACAACAAAATCAAAGTTGGCCAGGTTATGATACCAACTAAAATGAAGCCGAGTGCATGGAAGAAGCTTCCTACACTAATCTAAGAAAGAGAGAGCTGCAAAAAAATTATTAAACACCTTTAACTGTAACATATTTAGATGCACATACATATCATAAACAGATAAACAATGAAAACATAACATCAAATTTTACTTGGAGAAAACAATTTCAAGAGAAAAACCCCACACTCCAAAACACAACTCAATTATATTATCCAACAACAATCATCCAATTGCAATATAATTATAGAGCTATGCTCTTCCATGATTCTTCACCTTTTTCTCAATTCTAGAGTAATTTTGGCAGTATAACTATACTTCAATAAAATACTGACTTACAACTCCAAAAAATAAGTGCTCAATATATAAGAGCTTAGGATGCATAAATTAGATATTTCTAAAACAACTGCCAAATATTGAATATGCAACATGGAAAGTGCCAAAAACACTGCATATGTACAACAATAAGTTTCCAATTATCACCACATGCCACTCTGCAAAATATGCACTTGCCAAAATAAATGCACCTCAAAAACTCACATTCCATGTAAACTCAACAAAAAAATAGAAAAAATCTTTATGCAAAAATCCACCTCTAAAATCAACTTTTCAACTTGAATCCTCATCTAAATAGAAATTGCAAGTTATAATTTACAAGACAATGTGAAAAAATTAGCAACATTTAATATTATGGAAAAATCAAAGCTATGGAAGATTGAGACACCTTCTTTTTCTTAAGAGAAATATTTCAAAGCAATGTTTTCTTATGGAATGAGCGAGGAAAAGAAGGAATATTTCTAAAGAAGGGCATACTATGAAATAATGTGATGGGAGTTTCATATTGTTGACCGAATGGAAGCACCCGAACTCTCTATGATTAATGAACATCTCTAACAACTGTACAAGGGTATACAAATTTCAAACGATGAACTTCTTCTCTTAAAATCCATGCCAAAAGAAGACAGATAAAATAATTTATTTGAAGGTGGCCTTGATCTACCTGAGTTAGAAATTATTACACTTGTTCATGGGGAGTGGAATATTATTTTTCCACTACTATGTTGAGTGTCTTAGATAATAGAGACATCTGATTCAATGAAATATTTAGAAGGTCCAGTTGTGTATTCAAATTTTTGATACAAGAAGATCCATAATAGATGAATCATCACTAAAGAATATTGGGGATGAGTATGATATATCTATTCATACAATGTGTGTCATTCAAGGAACATTGATTGCTTCTATAACTAAAGGAATTTTCGTAGGGTTAGCAGATCACATGCAACATAAAATCCCAAAGTAAATAATGGAGTGCAAAGGAATAAATGAAAACTAATGGAATAATCTCACCCAAAGTGTCTTCATTCTCCATGGTTAACCTCCATTATACCTTCTTAACTTGCTGAAAGTGTAATGTTTCCCTTAGATTTATGATGAACAATCTATTGATAATGGCTAGTCCTAAGCAAGTGTTGAAGGATTCTCAAATGATTGTGCAACAAAACTAAGTTCTACATGAAAAATAATTAACAAAATGACAAAGATGAGTACAAGAAAATAAGAGATGTAAGATTCAAGATTTGCAAGATGTCAAAATGAGAACAAAATTGGCATTTTATAGAAAATGCAATTTTGGATGAATGGACAAGATTGAAGATTGAGAAGTGCCCTAGAATCAATGGTCAAGATTCAAAATAGCAACCCACAATTAGGGTTAGGGAAACCTCAGGGTGAAATTCAAAATGAGTGGACAAGATTTTATTTAAGAAATTAAATCAAGGAATGAGAATATGTGTGATAGGGAGATAAGATTTAGCACAAAAAAAAATGAGTTAGAAAATAAAGTAATTTTAGAAATTAATTAATTTGTGGACGAAAATACTATTTTGAATTAATATTAATTTTATTCAAAATGGTGGAGTCATGTGATGGTAAATAAAAATAATTAAACTATTTACTTGACAAGAGGGAAATTCAAATAAATGTTTTTTATTTGAATTTGAAAAAGAATTAAATGTGACAATTAAATAATTAATTTAAGTTATTTCATTATGGAAGAAGTGGGTTAATAATTAAATAAATTGTGGGGGATTTATTTAATTATAAGAAGAGATTAATATTAGAGACATATTTAAATAAAATTTATTTATTTATATAATCAAGAGGGAATAATGGATTAATCAAATAAATTAAATAATTTATTTAATTTAGAAAGGACATTAGACACTAGTGTTGTATTTAAATAAATTTTCTTTATTTAAATAGTCAAGAAGAATAAGAGAGGTGAATTAATGAAATATTTGATCATTATTTAATTAATAGTCAAATTTGGATAGAGGGACATAATCAAATTATGTTTAGAGGAATTAATGAGAAAATTGAGTTCACAGGCCTAGGTCAATTTTATGTGTCTACATTTTTCCCCCTCTTTGTCATAATGAAGTTTATTGCATTATGCCAAAGAAAAAAGTCAAGGATATGCTCCAGTGAAGGTACGAAGTGCATATGCCCCCTCAATTTTTTTTTCGAATTTTGGTCTGGGGTCAAAAAAATTTGGAAAGTGTCCCGATAACCTACAAGTATGCCAAGAAAAATAACGATGCAATCGGTTTCAAAATTGGAGGACGTTAACATAGTGAAAATGGTAGTCAAAGGCAGTCAAAAGAACCTCCAGTATTAACCCCAAATGGAAAAACCCTAATTTTCAACCTATAAATAAGTTTGGAAAGGTAATCTAGGTGTCATTTTCACATTTTCTATATAGAAATTTGAAGAGCAGAGCGCAAGGAGAAGATGGTGATCCCAGTGATAGAGCATTGTGGCTATGGAGTCAGGACCTTCCGACAACCCGAGGGCACAGAGCCACTGATAAGTACTCTTGTCCCACTTTGTTTTCTCATTTTTCATGCATTAATTAGGTTTTTAAGGTAGGATAATGAATGTGTTGTGATGCAAATGCATTCACGTAAACTGCAAGTGCTATCGTATTTGACACATTTGTTGCATCATGAAATAAGTGCAAGGGATGGGAAGGGTATAGGGAAAAACTAACACAAATTCTAGGTCATATGATGCAACTACTAAATTGCAACACAAATGCTAAATTGCAATGCAACTGCTAAATTGCAACACAATTGTGGAAGCATGCAACACAAGTGACATGTTGCAATGCAAGTGCAATGGCACATGATGCAATTGAATTGAAAAATGATGCAATTGATGTAGAGCATCACAACCACGAGTTCGAACAATGCAATCGCCTAAATGCAATGTATATGTGAAATGCAATAATGCATATGACTTAACGCAACACAATTGTAGTCAATTTGATGCAATTTCCATTGACCAGGGTTGACCAGAGTTGACCTAGTTTAGACTCATTTTTTTTAGATGCATTTTTTATTATGCAGATAGTAATAATGCTTTGCAATGCTACTCCATGTGTGCTAACTCTCATTTTTGCATGTGTAGAAATGACTAGTACCCATTTAAACATGTGAGTTCAGACCAGCTACTTATGCCTTTAAAGATCAGCTGTGAGATAGTGAGTAGAGATGACTCATGAGATTGGATATATATTATGTCACTTATATGCCCATTATTTGGGCTAACAGGGGATTATTGACAACATTATGTGAGAGGTTGCATTCAAAGACATTCTCCTTCCACTTTCCCACAGGAGAGGCCATTGTGACACTAGAGGATGTATACAAGATACTCTACATCTCGATCAACAGGGAGTGGGTAGTTAATGATCTGCATAGAGGGCGACGAGCTATGATAGATATGTATGAGGATGTGGATGATGTTGGATTGGGGATTCATGGTTATGATATTGGATGGGAGTTTGTGGTCGAGCATTATCCTTGGTGGGATTCCATGTTGATGACATTGATTGTCAGAGTCCTGATTCTAGATTGTCGTGGGCACGTGTTCCCTATTGGATGGGGTGATGTACTAGTGTAGATGCACATGGATAAGAAAATGTTTTCTTAGGGTTTGTGTTTGTTGGGAATGCTATATCACCAACTACATGAGGTGGATGATTAGGAGGGACAAAGCATTAGTTTTGGTATTATTCTATTGATCATCTAGGCATGGGAGCACATTCCCATTTTTCAACCCACCAGTTTAGATTCAAAATTTGGCTGAGGGGATGCCCTATGTATATTTATATGCAAGTTCAGTCACATAGACCCAAGTAGGGGATACAGGGTATTGGCGCCATAGGATTGATACACTCATGAGTTTTTTCTAGAGGCCATTTAGAGATTGTACCCAATGGCTAGATGAGGATGGTCATCTTTCATTGTGTTGGTAGTTCAGATACTTGATTGGCCAGATAGTACAGAGCTAGAGGATTATTGAGATGTACCTACCCCAATGGGTGCTATGATAATTTGGAGAATAGAATGGTGTGTCTATGGGGATAGCCGAGTACGCCCAGTCGTCAAGAGAAACCATGTCGAGGAATCCTAGAGCAGTTCCCTTAGAAGAGTGGAAAATCAATGGGTTGGCGGCATAGCAGTGGGGCAATACATGTCAGGATGTTAGAAGAGTATGATTCTTGGTGGTAGATTCACAATCAAATTCCATTAACAGATCTAGATGGTCCCACACCGATTGATCGACGATCAGTCATTCCATGGGTGCAAAGGGGAGGATGGGGAGGGAGAGATGGTGGCAAAGGGAGATATGGTGGTCAAGGGGATGGTGGGAGAGGTGGAGGGGATCATGGAGGTGGCAGAGGTGGGGGGAGAGGTGGAGGCAATGATGGAGGTGGTGGGGTGGAGATGGTGGCAGGGATGGTAGGGGTGGGAGGAGGAGGAGAGGTGACGAAGGTAAGAGGTAGCCTAGGAGAGTATGACAATGGGTGGGTGGAGCACCATTGTCACCCATCAGGGAGGAGGGTGAGGAGGAGGGTGATAGGGAGGAGGGTATTAGATAGGAGGGTGAGAGGCTAGAGAGGGAGGGTAGGGAGGAGGATATTAGAGAGGAGGTTGAGGTTAGGGCAGAGGTAGAGGTTTAGCCAAAGCAGGGGATGCGAGGAGAGGAGGATATTTTTGGGGAGCAGCAAGCCCTAGACATCGATGTAGAGGAGATTAGAGGAGAGGAGGAGAAGGATGAGGAGGAAGAGGGGGTAGATGAGGCAGAGAGGAGGTTGAGAGAGCAGATGATTGATGGAGAGGAGGAGGGTGACAAGTCACCTATTTTTCTTGTAGATTCTATTACCGATCAGAGAGTCACCAACCTCCAGAGTAGACTAGATGTCACCTTGTCTCATAACAAGGCATTATTAGCGGAGTTAGAGGTGGTGCGAGTGGAGAGAGATCAGGTTGTCATCCGCCAAAAGGAGGCCAAGAGGTGGGTGAGGGAGTTCATCAAGCTATTTACATGAATGACATGAGAGCTAGCCAAAGAGTTAGCTAGGTTCACTTAGAGCAGGGGCCGATACAAAATATTATATGAGTAGTCCATGCCACCACAGAGACAAGATCCTGGACTATCTAGATCATAGAACAAGATTGGTAGTGGCAGTAGGACTCATAATAGTAGATCCCACAACATCAATCACACCAATGCAGGTGGGTCCACATCATCTATGAATTCATCTTGTCATAGGTCACATCATTCTCATAGGAATTCATCATGCCACAGTAATAGGTCAATCTATAATCATAGTTTAGTGTCATCAGGACACTAGTTAAAGTAGAGCCAACCACCTGTCATTAAGCCCTTAGGGTGTCAACTTATGGTCACCTCACCAGTACAGGTTACAGTTGAGCTAATGAGTCAGCATCAGTTGCCTCATGGTTAACGTCCAAGATATGGATAATGCATAGCTTAGGGGTTATATTTCTTTATTGTTATGATACGTTTTATATGGTGACTTTCGAGCCTGTGAGCTCCATTTTTGAGATTCCTTCAAATTCTATCCCGTGACATTATATTTTTGAGATATATATATGTGAGATGATTTTGATGTGGATTACATGCTTTGTTTTATGGTGTCTATGTGTTATGATGTGATGTTATGCCTTGATGATTTTATCCTTATATTTCATGATGTTCCTATTTTATATGCTTCAATGATAATGGTATTATATATGATGAGATGGATGCATTAGTGTATTATGAGATGTATGGATTTTGTGCTTGATGATTATGGATGCAATTATGGATATGTTCATGTATGTATGCATTATGCGATGTATGATTCCTATATGTTAATGCAAATGATGGTTATGATATCTATATGCTAATACAAATGATGGTTTAATGTATGCAAGATGTATGGATGTAAATGATAAACTCATATGTCATGCAATGTGAATGTTGATATTATTATGGAATTTTATTTATGCAAATGTGAAATGTGATAATGAAGTGCTCATATGATCATTTATGCAACTATGTTTTTGTATGTCATAGGATATCATCAGAGGACAAGAGAAGAGAAGACGAAGGTGGATGTTAGTGCAGAAACACAAATCCTTCAAAAATTTCCATAGTAATATAATAGTTGTTGCTCTTAATCATCATTGGTCGGATTATTGTAATGGAAAACAAACACTATGAGCTGACATAGATCAATAGTGTGCAAGGTCGAAACATCACATAGGAAAAAAATTTGTAGACAATGATGATCATGACTCATATGAGGAATGCAATTTCCCCTAGCCATTTTGTCATAACCATCCACAAACAAAAAAGACTAGTCATGCAACATCACTAATTTTCTAAATCCTGATGTCAGGACATCCTCGAGAAACTAGCCACATGATATCCAATTAAAGAAAAATCATCATACTATGTCGTTGCTTCTCTAAATCCTAATGTCAGGACATCCTCAAGAAACTAGTATCAGGATGATCAAAAGGACTGGGACAATCATCATGATACTTCATGGATCCTCTGATGTAAGGAACTAATATCAAGATATCCATAAAAAAGGAAGATGATTTTTTCCAAGTGAACGGAATGTAAAGTATTCAAAATTTCAAGTGTTTTTATGTTGAAATGCCAAAGTTGACGATGTCTAGGTTGTCAAAATTTTGAGTAATGCCAAATTTAGGAAAGACACATCCTGAATGATGTTGATGTCAAGAGGATCAATTCTTGATTCAAGAGAATCCATCAAAATGCCAGATGATGATGATGATGGTTAGGAAGGACACATCCTAAAGCATAAATAGATGACAAGAGTTGTTCCTCAGAAAGATATATCTAAATAAGGACCAAGATTTTGATAAGTTGACTTATTTTGACTAGATGATAGATTTGATTGTATGCCAGTGTTGGTGTGTAGAGCTTGATTGATATGTCAATTGAAAATATTATTTAAAGTTTTTTGATAGATTGTTTGTTTAGGATTGACTTGAAGATATTTGACATGTGTGAAAGTGTAGCGCCATGAACACTAATGGACTGACCTAATGCGGCCTCGGGGGCTCATTGGTTGATGGCCTTTCCTATGTCATGCACTGAGATACCTTGTAGTTCGACATGACCAATGAATTTGTCTAAAGTACAAAATACTGAGTCATGATTTTATTTTGACAAACCTAAAAGGATAGACCTAATGTCTCGGGGATTCAAAGATGAATCTTGCCTATGTAGACAATGTGCAGAGATAACGTAGTTCAGACTAGGAAAAAGATTGACTAACATGATTGACTCGAATGATAGAATTTCACGTTGTTTTTGAAATTTTTGACATTTTTCCGAATGTTTTTGTGCTTTCCTCAGGACATTTTCTGATTTTTATGACTTTTTTCAACACTTTTTCTAATTTTTATGACCTTTTTTAGGACTTTTTCTAAATGTCTGGACCATTTGCGATATCCATTGTAGTCAAATGATAAAGGTCTTTCCCCTAGGTAGTTCGGGGATTACCTAAGTAGAATGACATGGAAAAGGGTGTGTGAGGGATAAAAGGCAAGGATATGCAAGGTGTGATGTCAACCACTGCTAGCCATGGATGGAAATGACAAGACTTATGGCAAATGTCATGAATGTCAGGATGTTGTGGTTATGAAAAGTGGATGAAGCCCGATTGGAATGATAGTAAATGGCGAAGAAAAGATTGACTACACATGGTGCCTATTTACCAGGTTTTCACCATGGTACTTATCCAAAGCACCTATTTGCTAGGTTTTCAGTATTGGACGAATTTGTTTCTTTTTACTATTTTTTCCATTTTTTGAAAAAAAAATTGGTTCACCAAGACACCTGTTTGTCAGGGTTTCATCAAGGTGACAATTTTTTCTTGATTTTTCATTTTTTTTGTATTTTCGAGGTTTCATCCAAGTTCTCTGATGCTATGAATAGAAATTTTGTAGATGCAATTTGTTGATGAGTTCTGTCAATTGTTCTCCATCAGGTGTGGCTAACTAATAAGCACCAAAACTGAATGTTGCAGTAATGATATAAGGGCCGAGCCAATTAGGCTCAAACTTTCCAAGATTCTCATGATTAGCTTGATTTCTTGGATTCATCATGAGGACCAAGTCACCAATTTCAAATTTTATGACTATCACTATTTTATTATAGCTCCTATAGAGATGATTTTGATATGCATGTAAGTGGTTCAGGGTATTTTGTCTTCTTTCTTACAACATTTCTAGCTCATGCAGGCAAGACTGTTTGTATTCTTCATCATCAATCATTCCCTTCAAGGAGACTCAAAGAGAAGGAATTTTGACCTTGATGGGAAATACATATTTTGATCCATAAAGCAAGGAAAATGGAGTGGCTCCAATGGGTGTGCAGATACTAGTATGATAGGCCCACAAGGAAAGATTGAGTTGTAGATTCCAATCTCAGCGAGCGTCGTTGACGGTCCTCTTGAGAATGCGAATAATTGTTTTATTGGATGCCTCAGCTTGACCATTTCCCTATGGATAATATGGTGTGGAAAAATGGTGTTGGATGTGGAAGCATTCATAGAGTCCGTGAACATCTTGAGTTTTGAACAAACAACCATTATCTGTGATGATGGATTGTGGAACACCATACCGACAAATGATGTAATTAAGGATAAATTTTGAGATCTGCTAACTGGTGATGTAAGTGAAAGGATGACTTCAATCCACTTAGTGAAGTACTCAGTGGCAGTGATGATGAACTTATGGCCATTGGAGGAAGATGGATGGAATTTTCCCATGAGGTTGAATCCCCATTGAGAAAAGGGCCACAAAGAAGTGATCGGTCTCAGCCTCTCAGCTCCTATGTAGGTGCATGGATTAGATCATTGTGCATCTCACATTTCTGACATGTGTTGACAAACTTAAAAGAATATTTTTCTATTGTTAGCTAGTAATACCCAAGTTTGGTGACTTTCCTAGCTAAAGTTGGGAAACTCAAATGAGATCCACATATACCCTCATGTACCTCATGTAAATTTGTGTGAGCTTCATCAGTGTCAAGACAACAAAGAAGGGTGTTGTCAAAGCTACGTCGGTAAAGGGTATCACTGACGATGGTGTATTTGGCAGCTTTTCGGATGAAGGATTTGTGTTGATTATTGGATAAGTTAGGTGGAAGGGTCTGGGACATAAGATAATCATAAATGTCTTTACTTTGAGGAAAATTATTAACTCAATTAACAAATCATTTTTTGGAACAAAATATTATGTTTTTTGGAAATTTATTTAAATCACATTAAATTTGTAGAAAATATTGGTCAATTATACTTTTATTTAAACAAATAATATAATTTCATTGGAAAATGTTCTTGTAGTAAAAAATATACTTTCATCAAGGTGAATTTTAATACTTGTATTGAAAAATAAATTAATTTATATGGTGAATTAAACTCATATTCAAACAAATAAAATAAGTTTAGTGGAAAATTATATAAATACTCAAAATTATAAAATTAATTATTTGGCAAATGTACATGTAAGTTTTTGAAAAATCATAATGTGGCTCACAAAAATACTAAATGCTAAATAATAATGATTAAGTTAGTTGGAAATTTATAACTTTATTTATAAGTTTACATATAGATCATCGAATGATCATAAATCAATGGAATGCCATTTTTCAAGTCAACGTTCTAACACACCCAAATTTCTACATAAAGTCTTTAGAATAGAGACATGTATTCAATGTATTATTGACAGTACTAGTAGGTGCTTAGTGGTTTTTCTTTGTGTAATAACATTATGTGTGTCTTGAAATGAAGTAAATATTGAAGGGCTAAGTATTAATTTCTTCAATCGATATCCACTTCATCTATGGTGAATTAAATATTGAAGGGATAAGTATGAATGTCTTTGATCTATATATACTTCACCATCTTGATATTATTTGTATCCTTTATAACATATTTACTTTCTCTCTTCTTTATTCACCGTGATATTGTAGAACCTATAAGTAGAAAACAACTACTAACACTAGAAAATAATTAGAAAAGAGGCATAGTTTCCCAATAGAGTCTCCAAAGGTCTGTACACAAAATTTTGAGAATGGAATAACAAGCTAAAAGAATATTAACCTGTGATATCCAAAATACAAGAAACACTTAAGCATAAGAGTTGACAAAACATGATGAAAGCATAAAATATCTTACCATATTAACCCTTGTTGCACCATGGTATGGTGTTTTTGCTCAAGGATATTGATATGTGAGTGCTCTTACTAGCATCATAAAATTACATTTGAAAATTTTCTTTTTGATAATATAAGCAAAATTTACAGGGTGTAGTGCCCTTAACACGAGGAGCCCCAAGGGCCAAAGTTCAAATCAAAAAACAAAAACTAGTATAAAATCCTATCTATTGATTTTTGAGTATAAAATTGGATGGTTAGGATTAAAAGGTGAGATTAATGAATCATAATGGTTGAGATCCATGGGAAGATTAGAGGAGGATAAGTATCCTAATTTGGTCAAAGGAGATGGAGGGAGATGCATTGAGGATAAAATAAAGGGTGGAGATTCTCCTTGTGTATTAAATACTTGTGCCTTTGTACACATTGGAGAATGTGAGGGATTTGAAGGGGTTTGACTAAGATTTTGTTGTGCAAACTTAGGGAATTAAATGGTTAAGTAGTTTTATCCTATTTAATGAAAAATGTAGAAAATATACAATTAAACAAACATTATATTTATTTAATATGTTGGGTGATGATGAGGGACTTAGGTAAATAAATAATTAAATTTATTTACCTAAGGTGGAATATAGGAGGGAAATTATTAAATGGTTTATGCTTTACCTCTTAAAGTAGGTGAATAGTGATGAATGGTGGATTCAAATAGTGATTAATTAAATAATAAAATATTATTTAATAATAGGAGGATAAAAACTAGATAATTAATTGAAATATTAGGGTTAACTCAATAAATTATAGAGGAAATGGTCAAGTAATTTTGATGGTCTATTTTATGTTTCTACATAAGAGAAAGAGAGACTTGCTCAATCTACACAAACTATTTCTTTTATTAGTAGTTTCAAGATAGCAACCAAAAGTATGGGATGGAAGGTCTAGGAACTTCATTTATTTATGCTTGGTAATACTCATGTTTTAAGAGATATCTTTTATGATGCAATCATTTTTCATTTGGAAATGTATATGATTTGACCCTCGCCTATCTCTATAGACAAATCTTTGGTGTTGAGAAAATGTGTTTGAACCATACTATTACATAAGGTACTATTGATACATAAACAATGGGAGGCACACGGGTCCCCCCCACGAGGGGTTTGAGGGAACCATCCCCTCGATGGGGGGTGTATAGCATAGAAAATTGTACATGCTCTTGAAATCGATGCAATTTCACACTTAATTTTGACCTATTTTGGCACCCTTGCATTAATTACCCTTTAAAATAATCATTAATAGGCCCCTAAGACCCATAATTTTTGATCTTGAAGCTTATTTCAGCTAAAAACCTAACAAAATCATCAAAAACATCAAATATTCAAAAAACCCACCTCAAAAATCTAGGGTGGGACTCATTCTCCACCTTCAACAAATGAGTCTCCCTATGTGGGACCCATATTTCAGAGGTGGCATATGAGTCCCATTTGGGGATTTTTTAGGACTTGAGCGAGAAAATCACCTTTTTAATTTAAATTTTCAGTTGATTTCAGCCTTTGAGATCTAAATAATGGTAAATTAGGTGTTAATGCCTATATAAGCAATCTTATAACTCATTTTTCATCTAAGAAAAAAATTTCAAGAGCAATTTTAAGATCCTTGCATTCAAGAGTCTTGAAGCATTCACAAGAGCATTCAAATTTCAAAACAAAGCAAAGTTGAAGTCTTGGAGACACATTAATTTTTTTTGCATGTCTTCAAGCTCACTTTCATCCAAGATCTAGCATTGTCAAGGGATGATCATGGTTGTCTATGGTGATTCATGATGGATTTTAGGTTGGGGAGATGCAACTAACCATCAAGCCAAACTTAATGACTTGTTTCCTAAGTGTTTTCATCCTCCATTATCACTCTACATTTAGCCTAAGGAAGGTACAAGAATTATTAGGGATCATTTGGGTGGTTAGAGATCTCTTAAAGTGAGTCATTCATCCTCACATTTCATTCATGCACCTCATTCTTCACAGTAGAATAGGGTTTTATTGCAAATTTTAGACATCCTAATCTTAGACACACTTAAGGTTAGGGTTTACACTCCTTTTTACATACATATGTCATTGTTTCCTTCAAGGTTTAATCACCAAAGTAGAGGTTTGACTGAGGAAAACCCCCCATAAGAAAATTAAGTATATATTCTATTTTGCTAGTATTTTCATAGATTTAGATCTTGAAATCAATTTGGGAGAAAAGAGTAGGTGTTGAAATGCAGATTTGAACTTTGAATTTCCAAAAAAGTGGAACGAGACTGATTCACTAGAAGTGGAGAATAAGTCTTACTACAGGTGATTTTTAGGATTTTTGTGGATTCAAATACCCTTTTTCCAAAAACTTGTTCATGTGTAGAAACCCAAATCTGGGACTGATATGCCCAGACTGGTGTATCAGTCCCAATAGGCCAAAATTTCAATATTTTTCAGTGTTCAGAGCTTATTCCTGCCTTCTTCAGGTTTCCAAGTGCATACTTTTGAGATCTCACCTTTCTATTTTTTTATCCATTTTTAGGCCATTTAGCTAAAGATTGCATCAAATTAATGTTAAGCATTACACCTTGCATTACATTTATCTTTGCAAGCCCTAGCTTGGTAGTGAACCCCTCATTATTTTATAATCAACCCCTAGGACAACCCTATTGCATTATGTCTTTCCCTTTTGCATTGAGATCTCTAGGGTTTGCTCTTGAATGAGAGAGAGTGAAGATTGTTATTCTATCTCCCAAGCATAGAATCCAAATAGTTTTCCACCTTTAATTTTGGTGAACCTACATTAAAAACATCATAATTCTAATTTGGAGTGCATCATCATCCTAGATCTTTCTTTCATTAAGATTGCATTAGTTAATTTGCATTCTAGGGTTTCCAATTTTTTCATTAGTGAAAGTGCAGATAGCTTGCATCTCAAATCATTTAAATTCATACAAAATCTACATTTTCACTTAGGTTACAGATCATACAACATAAAAAAGCATCAAAATCAATTGATTTTTTTTGAAAATAAAAATAAAAATCCTCACTGGAACTCATACACTGCTTTGGGTGAATTAGTCCCAGTGCAAATTCTACATTGCATTTTCCAAAATTTAAAACCCTATCTTTGTGCTTCTGTTTGATGTTAAAATATTTATGTTTTAATTTGCATAGCTTCTATTACATTCAAATCAGTAGAATTAGTATAATTTACATTCATATCACTTATGGATAGAATTAGATTCTTGCACTTTTCAATTTTTGCATTAGTTCATAGTTCAATTAGATTAGATTACATTTGGCATTCAATAGAAAACAAAAACAAAAACACCTATATGCCACTTAGAAAAAGTATAGTTATTTGACCATGCCAAATCTATTTTTCCAAGTTAACATAACCCTCGAGCCTTTTAGTAGTGATGACTTTGACATGTAAGATGAATCCCTTGAGGAACTCATATCACAAGGTCCATCCACTAAGACTTGTTATGATAAACACAAACTAAGAGAATTTAACATGATTCAACCACAACTTATCCTTTACCCGCCTTCACACAAGCCTCAACCTAAAAGAAAGCCTGAATTTACTCTTTACCCACCTAAGAACAATGTTTTGCAGAAATCAAGTAATAATTATACCATTTCTCATACATACAACACTTGAAAAAATATGCAACTCCAACAACCTTACGATTCCCTATTCTCATTTTTCCTAGTTCCCTTCATTTAACTTTGCATAGTGGGAAGGAGTATGACCTTATTGAACAACTTTAAAATACTCTTGCAAAGGTATCCCTATGGAACCTAATTCAAAACTCGCCTAGTTATCACACTATGATTCAAATAGCTTTACAACAAGTAGTGGTCCCCCCTTGTATAAATGAAAACAATGTGGCAACTCTAATACAAGGAATGGATATAGTTAATGTAGACATTACCTTTCATCAACATGAGTTACCTCCTTTGGAATTGAGAAAAAAAAATGATGCCTTTGTGATAATAGCCATCTACAACAGAATATGAATAAAGAGAACCCATGTTGACGATGGTTCCACTCTTAATGTGTGTAGTATCACACTTTTGGATAAACTTGGTGTGGATAAGTCAAAAATTCAACCCAATTCTTTATCAATTTGTGGATTTGATAACATAGGAAAACAACTATTGGGTGTGATTACTTTACCTATTACAATTGGAAAGGCTACCATGTAGACCCAGGTTCATGTAATGCCCAATATTTTGGATGTTGTGGTTGTGTTGCTGATATGTGGTTGCCATTGATGTCAACACTATTAGCATTAATGTCTTTAAGATTGTATATGTCACAAATATTGAGAAAGTTGTAATAAAATATGTTGTAGGTTGTCTATGAAGCAGTGAATATCAATATGATGGAAATTTCAATATGTCGATGGTGAGTAGTTGTGTATTAAATATTTTATTTTTATGTGTATCTAGTTTATCCACTAAAATTTTTAGAGGTGTGGATGAATATTTGAGCAAGTTATGAGTTTCTGTGTTCCGACAATTATTCTATTACTGTAGTTGGTGTTCCTAGAAGAAGATAATGTGATTTTGGTAATATGAGTTGTTGTGTATGCTCTTGTGGTGTTTGTGGATGTTTCTAGATCATGCTATATCTCTGTTGCACGTTTTTATTGATCATTGTGCTTGTGGTTGATGATTTTCTCGTGTATTCACATCTTTCATGTTCATGGCCGATAGGGTGATTGTAGCATGTTGTGGATTTTCGAGGAATAATTTTTGAAGGTGTTTTGTGTTCAAAGATATTGTTTTGGGTCTACACTATGTTGTGGCTAAACTTGGTAGATTTGCATTAATAATATTTATTGTTTTGGGATGATAGTTTGTATTCATCTTATTACTTTATTAAAGCCAACACGGAATGATGTAATTCATTGTTGTGGATATATCAAAGTGATTGTTTCTTCTTTTGGAGTGAGTGAATGAGCAAGTGTAAGTGCACAAATAATGTTCTAAATCTTTCAAAGGCAAAGTAGAGTGTGGAGAAGAGTGAAGAAGTGTTCATGTGCTTAACCGAAATTGTAATCAGGAATTAGCAAATGTTATTTTCTCAGTTCAAGATTTTTTAGATTGATTTAATTTGAATATTACTATAAGACAATGAGTCTTCCCTTGGGTAGTAATCCTTTTTTTAATTGAGCATTGAGCTCTAGGAAGTGTGCTTGAATGCATGCACATTCTCCATTTTTCTATACTTTTAACAAAGAATAAACTTGTGGTTTTTCCCCTAATAGGGTTTCCACACAAGAATATTGGTGTTATGTGTGTTTCTAATGTGTTTTTGATTTATTCTTTCATGTTTATTAATCAGATCTAAGAATAAGGGTTAACAAATCTAATAAGTTTGAAACTCTATGACAACTGATTCACCCCCCCCCCCCCTCTCTCATTTGTCTACCCTTGTGTTTCCAACACAATAATATTTCATATAATCTTCTTTTAGGGAAACCTTGGATTCATGAAATGCATGCAATTAATTCAACCCTTCTTTGTATAATGAAGTATGTCTAAACAATAAGGTATCTCAAATTGAAATACACCCCGAACCTAAAAGTTGCCTTCAAGTTGAAAAATGAATGAAAATTCCTCTAAACACATTGATTTCAACATCAAAGTTATTAGATTATGATTGAGGTTCCTTGGATTTCACACCTTCATTTATGGGAGAATACATTATCACAAGAAAAGACGTTGAAAAAAAAAAACCAATGGTTATGTCAACGTAGAAGTCAGAAGAAAATTCACAAGCATCCATCTCATATACCCTTGAAGAAGACATAAAGTACACAAAAAACTTTGATGGGATAGATTATCAACAACCACCAAACCCGAAATAAATGGAAATAATTTTATGTGAGAGGTTATGAACTTATGAAGAAATTGGGTTATATTGGAAAAAGATGTGGAAAGAAATAACAAGGCATTCATATTCTTGTGGAACCTAACATTTAAGAAACAAAAAGTGGTGTGGTATATTGTCCTTCTAAGATAACGCAAGAAAACAAGATACCTTCATTAAACATCAACACCACTATGTGTAAACCTAAAATCAATCTCACCTTGAAGCATCTTGAATTGCTTGATATGAGTTTTGAACCATTGTGGGAATACTTTGAAGATGAATCCTTGAAGAAAATGTTAGGATTTTATGATAAACCATCTACTCCTCCTGAAAAGAAACGAGTTACATGTGCTATGATTGTCACCAAAAAAAATGATAGAGAAAAATAAAGTAGTGAGATGGACATGAGTAAAGAAGAATACAAACCTAAATTTCCAAAACTAGGTGCACTTCCTCTGGGAGATACAATTGACATACCAATGGAAATCAATGATAAGGATAAAGTAATTAAGATATGAAATTTCCTTGATGATTAAGAACAAGAAGATCACACAATTTTACTCCATGAATTTCTTGAACTTTTTGCTTGGAATTATTCAAATATGTCATGAATCGATGCTAAGATAGTAACACACAACATAGTCCTTGATGAAAATGCTAAAAAATTTAGACAAAAGATACGAAAGATGAATCCTAAGATAGCATTTCTAGTTAAGGGGGAAATTGGAAAATTCCTTGAGTTTGGTTCCATAAGACCTATAGATTACTCTCCTTGGATCTTAAACATTTTCATAGCTGCAAAACTTGACAATTGTATTAGGATGTGTATGTATTTTTCATGATTTGAATAAAGCATCTTTTAAATATGAATTTCCCCTTCCTAATATTGACATGATAGTAGATTCGACTATGGGACATACTTTTTTGTTATTCATGGATTGATTTTCTAGGTACAATTAAATTTTTATCAACCCTAAAGATCAATACAAAACAACATTTACAACTGTTTGGGGAATATTTTGTTGGGTTATGATGCCTTTTGGATTAAAAAACACCAGAGCAACTTATTAACAAGATATGACATTTATATTTCATGATTACATACATAAGATTTTGGAAGACTATGTTGATGATATTCTAGCTAGATATTTAACAAGACAAGACAAAGGTAAATATCCTTCAAAAAATATTTGAGCGAATGCAAAAATACAACATTAGATTAAATCTGAAAAATTGTTTCTTTGGTGTAGACGATGGAAAAATTCTAGGATTTATCATACCTCATAGAAGCATCAAGGTGGAAACAAAGAAAATTGATTCTATAGTTAACATGCCACCTCCTAGAAACATCTCTCAATTGTGCATCTTACAAGGAAGAATTCAAGCTATCCATCATTTTGTAGAATCTTTAGCGGATCGAACATTACCATATACACATATCCTCAAGAAAGATGTGCAATTTGATTGGAATGAGGATTGTAAACATGATTTTGAGAGTTTGAAGGATTATCTTGACACTCCACCTATTTTATAACCTGCTATGCAAGAAAAACCATTCATCCTTTACATAGCAGCACCGACCCATGCTCTTATAGCATTGTTGGCTCAACAAGACGAAAATGGTAAAGAACATCATGTTTCTTACATTAGTTGAACTTTGATTAATTATAAGAAATGATACACAACAATAGAAAATAACTGTTTGGCTCATGTATTCACTACAAGTAAACTGAGATATTACTTATTGAATTTTGGAATACATATGATGAAAAAATTTGATCCTCTAAAACTTATTTTCAGTAAAATAGATTTATCAAGACACTTAGCTAAATAGGTTATGTTGTTAACATACGTTGACCTTAAATTTGATTCATAAGAAACAATTAAAGCGCAAGCCTTAACTGGCCACTTAGAAGATGCTTCCTCACCCTTGGCATTACCTAATGTAGAAACATTCCTTGATGAGAATGTGTGGAATATTTAAAAATATGAAGACACATGGGGATTATACTTTGACAGATCTAAGTGTAGAATAAGCTCTAGCGTTGGGTTTATAATAGTCTTGCCTATAGGAAAGCCTATTCCATTATCCTATCACTTAAAATTCCTATGCACAAACAACACCATTGAGGCTCACGATGCTCTTTCTTGTCTTCCTCATCCTCTCTCTCCTTCACAAAACATTCAACAACAAAATGAAAACATCATCCCCTTACCTAGTCTCTATAACCATGACCCTCAAACTTGTCCTTCTCCTAATACCCCCCCTCGATGCCAAGAGGATAGGTTGGTGTTAGAAGATATACCTATTATAATTCATGAAACTCTTGACCCTCCATTCCCCCATTCTCCCACCCTTTTGGATAACCTATTTGACCATCATAGTGGTCCCTCTCTTGATTCCTCCTATCCTTGTGATGAAGCATGTGATGAACCTCTTCCATGCTCTCCTACTAGGGTGGATAGTGTGGGACAAGAGAATGAGACCCTAGACAATCAAATAGACTTCCATATTATCCATCCCCCTCCTCCCTATCCCATCATTGATCATTAGCCTACTAGTGATGTAGTTATTTTAGATGAACCACTCGTTGAATATCAAGAACATGAAGCTTGTAGTTCTTCTAAACTCTCTCCTCCTATGGAGGATATCATGATGCAAACCAAGGATAACATTGAATCTCCTTCCAAAGGGGATGTTAATATTACTCAACCTCAACTCATCCTTTCTCCTCCTTCAACCAAACCTAAACCTGCATTTACCCTCTACCCACCCCAACATTATATGTTGCAACAACCGAGTCAACATAGTGTTGCTCATACACATTACACTCGCAACAATCCATAATCCTAGCCATCAGCCTCAACATCCTTACCTACCTCCTCTCCCATCTTACCTGTTTCCCCTCGCTTAAATTCTTTTCTTAAGGAGTATGACCTTGTTGACCAATTAAGGAATACTCCCACAAAAATATCTTTATGGGACCTTATTCAAGCCTCCACTCACTATCAAAACATAATGCAAGAATAATTACAACAAATTCATGTCCCTTCTAATGCACAAAAAAATGACATTGCATCTATGATTCAAGACTTGAATGCTGACATTGTTTTCCACCAGACTGAGCTCCCTCCTTTGGATGTGCAAAACAAATTTGAAGCCTTCATGATCATATCTCAATACAAACACATATGGATCAAGTGAGCCATTGTTGATAATGTCTCTGATGTCAATGTGTTTAGTGTCAATCTCTTGGATATGATCCATATTGATAAATCAATCGTCTAACCTTCCTCCTTGTCTATCACTAGATTTGACAATTTCAATCAAAATCCACTTGGTGTGATCACTTTGCCTCTTACATTTGGAATGGCCACATTAGACACATTAATCTATGTTATGCCTAATGATACTTCATCTAACCTCATCTTAGGTAGGCCATGGATTCATGCAATGAATGGTATGCCTTCCACTCTTCATCGCAAGATGAAGTACATCTACAACAACAAAGTGAATACACTTGACATTGATCCTGAACCTTAAAGTGTCCTACAACTTGAGGAAAACCCCTCCACACCTTTCACCACTTCTACAACTATCAAACAAGTGGAACCCGTACAACCAAAGTCCTTAGACAATGATTGGGGTTCCTTAAACTTCACACCTCCTTTACTATAGGAACCTAAGATCATAAACAAAGACTCTAAATAGGGAAAGATAGTCTTGCTAACACAAGACTTCACTGGTCCTTCATAAGCACGCACCTCAACTAATTTAGCTACCAATGCAAACAAAGAACCCTCACCCAATCCAAAAGTGCTGAAAAATATCTATGGAAAAGGTTGTGAGTTCATGAAGCAACTTGGATATAATGGAAAAGGTTGTGGTGCTAACGAACAAGGTATCCACAACCCTATCGAGCCTACCATGCAAACAAAACATCATGGTCTTGGATTTTGTCTTTTCATTGATATCATCAAACCTTCCCATCACACAAACCCTACCTCAAATCACCCTTCTACCCCAACCTTTGAAAGAGATCCTTCGAAGCTAACAAAGGACTATTTTATTAATGACAATGCCATATCCCAACCCACTATTGATTTAGGTTTTACACACTCCTCCAAAGGAGTATATAAAATCTCTCAATCCATAGAACCCTGTGTAGGTATGACATCCTATCTTAAGAAAGACCCTTCCTTGTTGAAAACCAAAGGACCACCTTCTCCCCTTGACCAAGAGGGCATCTTGTTGAGACTCCTACAAGATTACTTGATCTCCCTTCCTCCCAGAACTTGAAAGAAATGTTTCCACAAACATTCATTTTGTTCCTATCACTTACTTCATGGTCATTCCACTAATGAATGTAAGGCCTTGAGTATTAAAATCCAACATCTTAAGGATTTTGTTACTCTCCCTTATGTGGGGGCACCTAATTCCTCTAATTGATACCAATTTTCACCCTACCTTACATTACCTCCATCCTTTTGGCTCACTCTTATCTTCCACTAAATGGGGGTAAGAGGTTACTTAGCCCTTTCCCTCGTATTTCACTTTTTGTTGTCTCTTTTGACTTGTCGTTAAAATTTCATGAACATATAATAGAAAGCTTGGGATGTGGAAAACATGTCTTAAAGATGACTCACATGTGACATAATCCCCTCTTCATGACATAGCTAATTCAGAAACATATGACTTGGCATAGGGCTTTCCAAACAACATCTCGTGTCCTCCTCCCCTTCTACTTTAAAGAAATTTCTCACAAACCAATGTTTAGAAATTCCTTTAAAGTGGGGGCATACATCACCACTCAAATTTTCACTGTGCTATCTTTTTTTTTTCTTATGATTCCTCCTCTTAAAAATATTAAATAAAATTTTTCTTAGGATGAGACATTTGCATTTTTCCTCTTTTCCATACAATATTAGCCCTTCCCTCTCTTGGATACAATATGAGTACATTTTCACTTTTTCCTCTCTTGGGGACATTACACATAATGTTCCCTAGGTTGAGACATTGCACGAACAAAGAAAAATCCCTTTGAAACATTTCAAACATCATTTCCTTTTGTGGCACCTTATCAAAGTGATCACGAGGTATGACTTTGGTATTATTAAGCGGGAAGCCCAACAAGTGGCATGAATTTCCACATAGCCACCCTTGTGTGTGTGAGTGCATACCAATTGTGGGTATGTTTCTCACCCTTTTTGGAAAAACTCACCCCACGGATGACCTGATGTTTTGTGGCCCTAGAACGAGCACATCTTTTTCACCCTTTCTCTTCATTTCAAAACTTTTCATTGCATGAACATGCATTCTGTTCTTTTTAATGCATTCACCCTTGAATGTTTCCTATGACATCGATGTCTTTTTGAATTAAAATCTCAAATCCTTTGGGGCTTGACCACCTCCTTCACCTTTTCCATTCTTCTTCTTTGGCATTCTTCACCATCTTCATTGGGCTACTTTAGTGTGAGTTTGAATCAAGTTCATCCTCTCACTAAAATGGGGACTAAATGTGTCACCGAAAAGTGTAGAATTTGACACTTTTCACTCATTTGGACCTTTGTCTATGGATTTTTGACCCTTTTCAGCCTCTTTTTACCTCTTTCTAAGCATTGTGCCAAATTTTTGTAAGGTGTTGTAAAATATTTTCACACTTTCCTAGGTTTTTCATCACTAAATTAACCCTTTCTTATGCTAAATGACCCCTTAATACACATATAAGTCCTATCTTAGTGTGTTTTCATGAGACAATCCTGACAAACATAAATAATCAAACTTTAATCACCGAAAACAAATAAAAAATGCCCAGGTGGACTAGGTCACCACCTTCGGTGACCTAGTCCTATTTAGCTTAAAATTCAAATTTAACCTAAAATTCTTTCAAGATTTTGTCTCTAAAACCCTAAGATCGACCTATTTGGTGTTATTTCAATAAAATTAGGGCACAACCTGTATAAATAATCCTCAAAACCCTAATTTCACATAATTCACACTCATTATTCACAACTCAATCTTCTCAAGAACTCATCCACCACTCTTTTGAAGCAAGCTAGGGTTTCTACATTTTACATCAACAAGACATCTTGCTAAAGCACTCAAGGATTGAGTCCTCCATTTTTTCAAATCAAGATCAACCATCATGGAAATGTAACTAAGTACGTTTCTTCACTTTTCATGTTTTTCCATTTCATTTCATCATTTGATTTAATTATCTACTAAGGCTCTTGACCAAGGCAAACCCATATACTCTAACAATCAACATGTCTTCTTCCTCCTTTGTGTGTTTAAAAATTTAGATATCTTGGAAGCTTGGAGATCACTCAAGAGTGGATTGAAGACTTTTTAGATACGAAAAATTGTCCATTAGAAGTTACTTTTAGACCTGAGAATCATAGTTTCAGATCTAAGTACCTCAAGAAGCAGAAAGTGCAAACTAGGACCTCCAGACCCCACTTTCAAAATTCTCGTAAGGCAAAAAGGGACTAGGTTGCCACTAGTGGAAACCTAGTCCCACCATACATGCATTTTAGGGTTTCCTATATAGATCTGAGAACCCTTTTGGTAGAAACGGGTCTTGACAGATTTTCTCGAGTAAAGGACTAGGTTGCCCAGAATGGCATAAGTGTCCTTCTTAGCTTTTGCATAAGTTTTTCAAGATTCCATATCTTCATTCTATCGCTCTTCAACCTCTAGGTGCACATATTCCTTTCCTTTCATTTTTGTTATAGTTTACATTTCTTAGGTCATTTGTAGTGTGTTTTCCAGCATAGTTATATTTTATGATTTTACATTACTAGTTAGTTTCTATTCCATTAGTTTCCAGCATTTAGGGAACCCCACACACATTACATATCAACCCCAAACATCCCTTTGAGTGAACACCCAAAAAAAAAATCATTAGGTGAAAGAGAATCATTCCATAGACCAAGAGCTCCTAGGTGGAAAACCCTAGGAGCATATTTGGGGAATCCTCTTTCCCTATTTGCATATGATTTTGGTGGTTCAGGGAGTTCAAAAAAATATTAAGATATTCGGTGATTCAAAATTAGTCATTAAGGAAATAAATGAGACATACCAAGCAAAGCATGAAAAATTATCAAAATTCAAGTATCTCACAATTATTTTTTTAGAGAAGTTTGAATCATTTACCATTGATAACATCCCACGAAAGGATAATTGACATGCAAATGAAATGGAAAATGCAACCTCTCTTATATCCCTTGAAGATCCTTCAAAGAATTTCACATTTATTGTCCATAAAATTATGAAAACATCAATTGAATCCAGATTCAAAGAAGTATTATCAAAAACTATGGAAAGCTCAAGTGAATGGTATACACTGATATTTAATTATTTGAAAGAAGGCACCTATTTTGAGCTAACAACTAAGAATTCTCGAGATTGTCTTTGAAAACTCGTGTCTAAGTATATAATCATTTTCGTTGTGTTATACTAAATATCCTTTAACGATATTTTACTTAGATGCCTTAAAGAATCTGAAATACCCATAGCACTTGAAGAATCTCATACAGGTACCTATGGAGGTAATTTTTGAGGAAGATCATTAGTTGAAAAAATCATTCACATGGGATACTACTAGAGAAATATGGAAAAAATATTGCTTCGAGTATGTTAAGAGATGTCACAAATGTCAGGAACATAGAAATTTGATTCCTGCTCCTACTTCTAAGTTGCGGGCCCAAATTCCTATTTGGTCATTTTCAGTGTGAGAACTAGATCTAATTAGAAAAATATCACCACCTTCCTCTGTCGGACATACTTTTATAATCACCATGATAGACTATTTCACAAAATGGGTAGAAACTATTCCTCTTCGATCAACAATTTCTAATGTGATATGTCATTTAATATTGGAACATATCATTGCTCGCTTTGGAATTTCTTCAACATTGGTTTCAAATAATGGGACACCATAATTTAAGAATAATGATGTAAAGAAGTTTCTAAAAACATTTAACATCCAAAATAACTTTTCAACACCTTACTACCTGTAATCTAATTGTCAAGTTGAATCAACTAATAAGACCCTAGATCAAATCCTAAGGAAGAATGTAAAAAAAAGCAATAAGGATTGGCACACACACTTGACATATGCATTGTGGACTTACCATACTAGTATCATAAAATCAACTGAGACAACTCCTTATAACCTTGTTTATGGTTTCGAGGTGATTATTCCCTAGAAGTTAGAAAACCCTAAATTAAATATTTCTCTTCAAGGACTTATTGATGAAAACATTGATAAAGAACAATTATTGCATCAACTTGAGATGCTTGATGAACATCTCCAAGCTTATTCTAGAAAATTATAGCGTACTTATAGTGATCATTTCATCCCTTACGTATTCAACAAAGGTGATCTAATGTTATTTTAAAATTAATGTAACATTAATGTCAACCCAACTAAAAAAGGAAAATTTAGTCATAATTGGTTAGGACCTTATACAATTTTGAAAGTTACGGGTCTGAAGGATATACATTAACAAAAAGGGACATTACAACACCTAAGGAGCCTATAAATGTTGCACATCTATGTTGGTGTTATCTATAATCTTCTTGAATAGTATGGATGATAAATAAGTGGTGTTAGAATTAGTAGATAATTTTCTAAGTGCTCTCACATTGCTTTGTTCTTGAAAAACAATTATTTGTGTGTCTTGAATGCTAAAGTAATTATTTAAACTAACTTTTAGATAGTTGCTTTAGATTTCATACTATTCAAGATAATATTTTATGTTGTGTTAGATTAGATCCTTATATGAATTTAATTTAACATAGCATACTTAATCATAATGTTGCATTTAAAAGAAACTAGAATAATTTTTATTTAGATCACATAAAGCATGTTAAATCATGGATATATTTATTAAATAGGCTTGCAAAGATTATTTGATCAATCACATTTCCATTTAACATTTAACACATAAACACAAGTAATAAAACACCAAATGATCATATATATATATATATATATAAATATCAAAGTTTTATGTAAAGGCCATCAATATATACATTGCTAATGAGGTATGTGACTACTAGATCCCTCTAGATCTAGTGCTCACATTTGTTTAGAAGTGGTCCTTTTTGAGATGGTGGTATGCGATTATGATCACAAACCGCCAAGTACATTCAAAGAAGACTGTAAACCCTATACCTGTCCAATGCCCCCCAATGATCCTCCACTAGACGATATTTCTCCTCCTATAGTCTAGCTACCTCTGAATGAAGTCTCTCAACCTGTGTTGGGGCTCATGATGATTGAGCCTCTTAGATAACCTCAGCTCAATGGGAAATCCTCTTGAAACTCTCATTTGTTGCCCACAGTCTGATGTATGGATCGAATAGATCTGGATCCCACTCCATGATGGGTGTGGGTACATATTCTATATCAAAACCCTCCTCATAGACTGATGGGGGAACTATCTTGGTAGCCACCTAGTGATAATGATCGTGAAGGTCTCTCATAGCTCTTGCAAGATAGAACTCATAAATATAATTAGTACACATCATGATAGATATATATAGACATAAAATTAAAGCATGGATATAAGCATAAAGCATAACAATAAAAAAAAAATCATAACCTAGATTTATAGCTAGCAGTGTGAGAATAGCTTCATTGTGTGTAGGATCCATGGAGGATGTGCTAGCCTCTCCATGATTGCAGGTTCAGGTGCCTGTTGCAGTTGTTGACCATGATCTAGTCACATAGGTAGGAGTTGGCTCTCTCCACTCATGGCCCACTAGATCCTCATTCACTATCTCATCACCCTCAATCATCAGCTACTCCTCCTCATCCCCTCCTCTTGGCCATCATAATTAGGATCTGTAGCCTTTCCATACTCATCTATCACATCTATGAATATGTCAAAATCCTTGAAGCATGTCTCCTCAACTTTGTCCTCCTCCTCGTCTCCTTGATTTGGGTGTGACTTTGCATCACCTATTGGCCCATCCATCGGGAATATAGGAGTCAGTCATGTTTCTTCCCACCACTCCTCATAGGCATCTGTGGTACTGACATCATCAACATCGAATATTGGATGCATACCATGATCCTCATAATTCAAATCATTGTAGATGACATCCTCAGACGTGAATCGTCTGGTGTCATTAGGCCTCTGGGCACTCCATATTGATCTCCTAAAAAAAGGTCATTCCATGGGTGGTACCTATACCCTATCCAAACTATCGCATGCCACGATCATAGTAGAAAGATCGTACTATGTAATCATGTCTACATATTAGATATCTATTCTTCTATAATCTCCTCAACTAATTAGTCTCATCTGGCCACTATGGTATAAGCTTGTAAGGCCTCCATATGAACTCCTCCTCATCTAGTTGGTCGAATTGAACTCTCCAAAAATGTAAATCCATGTATGTCCATAGGCAGCGCAGTGGATAGTTGAATGCATGAGGATACCCTAGGGCTGATGCACATGGAAATTTTATTAGCCTCATGCACGTGATATGCTCTAGGAACCACACCTAGAGCATCATTTATTGTACAAGGATGTTGATCTCATAAAATGAAAACCACCCTAGATCATAATATAACTGCACAAGGATGTTGTGCCCCCAAGCGTACACGATCCTGTGCTCTACCATCCTTCATATTATGTGTAGTAGTCCACCCTCTAAATATGCTCCCAAACCATCAAGAATGATTACTAGTTCTATAGTGAACATCGTAATTCGTGCAAAAAATGGGGCCCATGAATATACTAGCATCACTAGATCTATTTGTGGCCACATGATACTATCATGAACTAGACCTCCAATAAAATATTGCATATCATATTTCATCTCTTGAAACTAGAAAATATATCCTCTCACCCCAAATCAGAAGTTAGAGTATTGGATGAATGTCCTCTAACATGATGGTTATCTTACCTATGGGAATATTAAATGTGCATGTATCTACATCCCACTACTCTGCTAGTTCCATCAACATAGCATCATGGTACCTCATGGGGGGGATGAGATACGGAAAATACAATTCTATCATCTATAATATATCTATATCCTATACTAAAAGAATCAGAGCTACGTCTCGGAGGTGATTGATCTTTCTACTACCAAGATGATGTTTTGAATAGGGAGGAGTCTAGCAAAAAATCAAAAATATTTCCTATAAGCATTCTAAAATCTTAAATCTATTCATCAATAATAAAAAAAAGTGTACTAAAGTTGTTCTAGTGTAATTTTCTAAGGGTCGTAGATACTTTAGACCACTTTCGGGACACTTTGGGAAGAAAAGGAACACCTTGGGAAAAAGTGGGACACTTCGCAACAAAAGGGGACACTTTGTGACAAAAATGGACACTTTGCAAAAAAAGGGACACTTTGTAAAATTTGTTAGAGTAAAGGTTTTAACTTAATTATGTTAATTAAGTTACCTTTATTCCTCTCTTAAGATTTCACTTTAGTTTGCATAATGTGACATTTAATAATTATATTAATTATTAAATGCCTACCTATTAGGGTTTCCTTTAGGGTTGCATAATATCCTTTCATAAGGATTGATCATTGTAATAATTTACTCTCTCTAATTAATACATCTTCAGATTTCAGAGCACCTTTTCTTTTTTGTCTCCATGTCTTCTTCTGTGACAGGTTATTTGCATGCAGGTGATCTTTGGGGTCTCTGAAGTTGGATTTCATAACTTCTACATGGTAATTGAGCTCTAGACCTATGGTTGTTTGTTTGTGATTTGAAGATATCATCTTACGGTGTTTTTTTTTTTTGTGCAAGGCTTTCAAGCTACGACAGTTTTTTGGCCAAATTAGAGGATTTTTTCATCATTTTTTGAGAGATTTCGACCTTGATATCTCAAATGGTGCATGCTGGTGCAAAACGAACATCACAATTGTGCTGAGAAGAGCCAGAAAACCCTATTTTCATATAAAATATGATAGGGTTTTCTAAAAATTGATTTTTTCAGTTTTTAGGGTTTTCCAAAAATGCTACCAGAAAAATCCGTAAGAACGCCTCGATTTTTGCACCATATTTTTTTGGCATCCGGAACATTTTTGAGTTGCCTCGATTTTCATACCATTTTGCCTCGATTTTCATGTCTTCTTGATTTCTATGGTGCCTCAGTTTTTGTGCCATGAAAGTACAACTGCATATTTAATTAATTTTTAATGTTTAAATTAATAAAATATTTGGTTTAATGCCTAAATGAGCTCTTTTAGTAAAATGGTCATATCTTGGGCATACAGTGTCGAAATCAGGAAAACGATATATCATCAGAAATCTGGTTCTAGGAACTATCCATTGGTGCAATTTTTATTTTCTAGGTTTGCAGTTTTGATGTATTGTTTTCCAGTCAAAGTCAGATGATGATTTTTGCACTTCGGGAGGCATATCTTTTGCGTCTGGATTCTGTTTTGCGGAAACAAATAAGTGTTGGAAAGGTGTTTCAGTTCTCTTTCCAGATTTGTATTTTATTTGATAAAATAATTTACCAGGTATATTTTATTTAGTTTTGTGTGTTTTTACACTTTGCATAATTACTTGGACATTTTGGCACCTACATGGGATCTGTTTGAGTGGGATGGGTTATGTTGATATGATTTATTATGGCTGAGAGTTTAAGTATCTAATTTTTTCATTTGAGTGAGTATAATGGGTTTTTCTACTCACCCTTCAGTTGTATTTTTGCATACGGATAGTTATGAGTCATGGGCAAAGGGCATACTTACACACTGTAAGTGGCTAAATATTTTGCCTTATTTATATGATCTCATACCTACACCAGACACATCAAGGGGTTTATCTGCATGGGTTATTATTCGAGATCATATTGTAGGGGTTATTGGTTGTAGTGTTGATTTTGACACTTTATGTGCTTTATTCGACATTCGTTGTCCTCGCACACTTTGGAAACATCTTTGAGAGATTTTTGGAGACTCTAATATCTCTCCATTCCTAGAGAATCCTGTTGCAGATTGTCTCATCCCTCTTATAGATGTAGATTATGTACCTATGATAGCTATATTCTAGAGGAGCTTGAGTATCTTACAAGTCTTGCATGTGTCAATGGTTTAGATAATTGTATTCATGTTCCCACTCTTCTGATTGATACTTCATCAACATCTCCTTTTGTTCCTGATTCAGTGTAGCAGAGCATCATACACCTTCCAAACATAGCTACTTTGGACTCTTATGTTACAAACATATCTTTCTTGTTTGTGGAGCTCTATATTGCATATTTAGAGGATTATTTTGAGGGCATTCATCTCCTCTACCTTGATAGTCAGGTTATCATTGTTTTCCCACCATTATCAGTGCATTCAGAGGTTGCATTTTAGGATTCTCCACATCATTTTGGATTTGATATCATTTATTTTTGTTCAGATGGAAAGCTTCTTCAGCATTCTATCATGGCACACATCTTGAGATAGATTGGTTCATCACTCTTCACATGGTTTCTTCGACATCGTCCTTTGGATCCATTTCTTCCCAATAGGAGGAATATTAGTTGCCGCTTCAGGATCTCTTTTTGGATTCTACATCAGACATCTACCATTATGATAAGAGTTTCTTCATTGTGGGGGGTCTTCTTCTCTCTTTCTATCTCTCCTTTGGATACCATTGTACATGTGCTTATATGATAGAATTTGTCTATGGGGGGTATCATGTAATCCACCTCCTATCCTTCTTTCATTAGTGCATTGCATTCCTTCTTTGCATTCTATTTTGGGGAGGAGTTTTGTTCCCACTGGGTTTTCTCCTTTACCCTGTTTCATTTAGTTTGCATTGCTTTTGTAAATGGGTACCTGATCAGGCCTAGTTGTCGGGACCCATGTTTCCTTTGATGCATTGTAGTTACTTTTTTATTTTTTGCACATTTTTGTAGTTGCACTCTTTCTCATCTTAAGGGGGGTGTTCGAGTAAAGGTTTTAACTTAATTATATTAATTAAGCTACCTTTATTCATCTATTAATATTTCACTTTAGTTTGCATAATGTGACATTTAATAATTATATGAATTATTAAATGCCTACCTATTAGGGCTTATTTAAGGGTTGCATAGTCTCCTTTCATAAGGATTGATCATTGTATTATTTTACTCTCTCTGATTAATACATTTTCATCTTTCAAAGCACCTTTGTTTTTTTGCCTCCATGTCTTCTTCTATGACAGGTTATTTGCATGCAGGTGATCTTTGGGGTCTGTGAAGATGGATTTCAAAAATTCTACAAAAATTTCTTCCAAGGTCCTAAATAAACCTAGAAATGCATACAAAACATAAAATACATGCGTAAGGACAGACCTAAGGTAGAGAAAATAAAATCACCTAATAATGATGCTTGTCATAGGCTACGTGATCTTGTAGTGTGTCATGTCTTGGAGGCTCGTAATATCATCAACTCGGCATCTTCAATCACTCTTAACCAAAATCAACATATAAGAAGTTACAAGAAAAAAATTTAGAAATGACTTCACGTTTTACTCATATATGTTAAAAATTAGGTTTCTTACTATATTTTGGGTTTAAAAGTTCCTTTCACTCAAATCAACATAACAAGTGCTAGAGAGCTCCATTTTCCATGTCGTTTGTTGCATTGGAATCGTGATTCTGCTCTCATCCTCATGAAATGTCTATCATCATGTAATATTATACTTAGAAATACCCTATGATATGACTTAAGGTATTTGATGTGGTTAGACTGCTACCTTGATTCCACCTTCATAAAGCAAGTGGAATCAAGGGGGGTCATACATCTACCCTCGAATTTGATTTCTATAAGAAGTTAGATAAGAGGATTTGTGGAAAAATAATTAATTCCTGTTGCAAGATGTGGTTCCTAGCATTGTGGTTTTTTCAGATAGCTATAGTGGGGCCTTCATTCTCCCATTTTATGAATGAACTTATATTTATATCCTTTTATGAAACATAGACTACTTTTGAGTCTTTTAGCTTACTTATGCAAGTAGAGTCATATGGGCACTAAATGTAGTGTATAAAAGAGATGAAATTTCACACTTAATTTAGACCTATTTTGACATCGTTGCATTCATTTCCTTTTAAAATCATCATTAATAGGCCCATAAGACCCATTATTTTGGATCTTGAGGCATATTTCAACTAAAAACCTGACAAAATAATCAAAAACATCAAAAAATTCCAAATAATCACCCCAAAAATCTAAGGTGGGAATCATTCACCACCTTGGGAGAATGAGCCCCCCTTGGTGGGACCCATACACTAGAGGTGGTGTACGAGTCGCATTTTGGACTTTTCTAGGTTTTGAGTGGGAAGATCACCTTTTTAATTCAATTTTTTTTGTTGATGTCAGCATTTGAGATCTAAATAATGGTAAATTAGGTGTTAATTCCTATATAAGCGAGATTCTAAGTCATTTTTTCATCTAAGAAAAAAAATTCAAGAGAAATTTGAAGATCCAAGAATTCAAGACTCTTCAAGCATTCTTTCATAAGAGCATTCAAGTTTCAAAAGAAAGCAAAGTTGAAGTCCTAGAGGAGAATTAAAGTGTTTTTCCAAGTCTTAAAACTCACTTTCATCCAATATCTAGCATTGTTAAGGGTTGATAGTGGTTGTCTATGTTGAATCATGATGGATTCTAGGTTGGGGAGATGCAACTAGCCATCAATCCAAACCTAATGACTCATATCCTAAGTGATTCCTTCCTCCATTATCACTCTTCATTTAGCCTACGGAGGATACAAGAATTATTAGGTCTCATTTGGGTGATTAGAGATCTCTTAAAGTGAGTCATTCATCTTGACATTTCATTCATGCACCTCATTCTTGCACATTAGAATAGGGTTGGATTGCATTTTAAATTTCCTAATCTTAGACACACTTAAGCTTAGGGTTTACACTCCTTTTTACATACATATTTTATTGTTTCTATGAAGGTTTAATTACCAAACTAGGGGTTTGACCGAGGCAAACCCCCCATAAGAAAATCAAGTCTATATTCTATTTTGTAGGTCTTTTCATAGTTTTAGATCCAAAAATCAATTTGGGAGAAAAGAGAAGGTGTTGAACTGTAGATCCAAACTTTGAATTCTTGAAAAAGTGGAACAGGACTGATTCACTAGAAGTGGCGAATGAGTCCCACTATAGGTGTTTTTCAATATTTTTGTAGATTCAAATACCCTTTTTCCAAAAACATGTTCCTATGCAAAAACCTAGATCTATGACTAATTCACCTAAACTGGCATATGTGTCCTAGTAGGCTAAAATTTTAGGATTTTCAATGTTTCAGTACTTATTCCTACCTTCTTCAGATTTCCAAGTGCATACTTCTGGTATCTCAACTTTTTGTCGTGTTTTTCATATACTTTTAGGTCATCTACCTAAAGAATGCATCAAATTAGGGTTAAGAATTACACCTTGAATTGTATTTATCTTTCCAAGCCCTAGCTTGGTTGTGAACCCCTCATTATTTTATAATCAGCTCCTAGGACAACCCTATTGCAAGATCTCTTTCCCTTTTGTGTTGAGATCTCTAGGGTTTTTCTTGAATGAGAGAGAGTAAAGATTGTTATTCTATCTCCCAAGCATAGAATCCAAACAATTTTCCACCTTTCAAGGGGTTTGAGTGTTGCACGCCCCAATAGAGGCATCACCCCTGAAATTTAAATTTTATGTATATTTTATTATTGTAAATCTGGACCATTCATTATTAGGTCTCAAATCCAATGGTTGATCTATTCTGTTGGATTTACTTTCCCTCAAAGGTAGATTTATCTTAACTTTATCTTATGAGGGTGATGTACTACGATTGTGTATTGTGATGTATTTTGAGAGTCTCATAGAGGTTGTATTGCCTCTAGATCTTTGGTTGGTGGCAATCTTGTGAGAAGCTTTCTCTAAAAGTAAATTGTAATATTTATGAGGATATGTGCAAGATCATCATGGAAAAAATAGGCCCTGAAGTGGTGATGAAAATTCAGAAAATCAGAGTTAGGCAACTTGACCTAAAAATTTGAATAATTTATCTATAAATTATTTCAAAAATATGTAAGAATAGAATCTATACAAATTAAATGCATATTCTAAACTACGAGGTTTACTTAAAAAAAATCTACTTGGTGAAATTTTGAAATTTCAATATAATAGTACTTAAATTTCAAGGAAAAAATAAGAAGCAGATGTCTATCTGACCACCCTAACCACAATAAAATGATAATATTTGTTATTAGATGTTGGACATAATTAGAGGACTTATGTCCCTATGTGATGCATATGTTTTTGTAATTTTTTTCCAAGTAGATAATTAATTATGATTTTTTTATTACAAATTTTTAAAAATATAAAAAATTGTATGCCTGACCACCTTAACTTGGTCAAAAAATCATGAAGTTATTATTATTATTATTATTTATTCCTATATTTTATGAAGCATAGAATGTGATGCATGTTTTGAATTCAAAAAAATTGATACCTTTTGAAAGCTATAGATGTTTTTCAATCATCTAATCAATCAAGACTTTAGTCGTAATTCAAATAGAAAATGAATAATAATTATTTATTAAATTCAAATTAAAGCATAATTTATATTTTTGGAAAGCATAGAATCTCCTTTAAAAATCATTTTCGTTTCATCAATTTTGGGTAAAAAACATCATCGGCCACATGGGTCATCATATCACTTACATATCGCTACCTTTTGGCCCATCATGATCTTGCACATACCCATTATTTTTGAATATTATATTGGGCATATTTTGGAGTGTGGATTTTTTCTCCTAAAAGGGTTTTCCCTATGTAAATCACTATGTTGTGGTATGCATGATATTTATGTTTATTTTTGTATAAGATTTTGTAATTGTTACATAAATATTTGTAAATATTTGTATTATCCTTCTCTCAAGATTAGTGTAGGAATTTTTTCTACTACCTTAGGTTCCTTAGAATTGATATCAGAACCTTATCACCTTTGGTTTTAGTTGTGGTTTGTTGGGTTTGCTGAACTAATCCAAATTTGAGTGGGAGCTTGGGCAAAAGACATTTTGTGATCTTGTTGCAATAATTTTTAGATGGAAAGTTCATTAGGGGTGATAGAGTTGGATACAGATCGAGACCTATGGGATGTTGTTGATGAGAATTTTTCAAGGCTTACAAATGCTACTTTGTCTACTCGATATGATTTTATGGACCATAAAGTCAAGGGTATAATCAATTTGTGCTTGGAAAACTCTTTCTTAATCAATTTCCATGAAGATACCTCAACATAAAAACTATGGAAGAAATTTGGTGAGATGTATTAAGACAAAAATTTAGTGAACAAGATTTTCTTGAGAATTAATTGTATTCCTTGAGAATGGTAGAGGGTGGACGAATCACATACCACATGGAAGCATTGGTAGAGGGTGGACGAATCACATACCACATGGAAGCATTCAATAGTTGATTAATTGGAATCAGTTGGTTTCAAAATGGAAAAAAAAGAGAAATGTTAGATCTTGCTTTGTTCTTTGCCTGATTCCTAGGATTCTCTTGTTATGGTTGTTGGGAGTACTTATGTGGGTGATTCCACAAAGCTGGTTTACAATTTCTGAGAGGAACTGATTTTTGCTGAAATCACATATTTTTAGAAAATATTATGATTTAAGTCTTAAAAAAATTAATTTTAATGATTCCAATTGAAGAGGGTTTGATAAAATCACCTTAGATCAAACCCCCTTGGATATAACCTTGCTAGTTTTAAACCATACCTATAAATGAGTCTCCTTTACACCTATCAAAATTCTGATAAAAATAACTTTTGATTTACCTTTTGGGGGATCAAAATTAATTCATTTGTTATTTATTTCAATGATTATGGTATTCCTTGGAACAAGCTATCCAATGAATATAATTTTAATATGTTTTGGTTTTATTATGTATTTGTTTTTTTAGTTTTATTAAATATGGGTTTTTTAAAGAAAATGAAGGTCTTTGTTCTGCACATGTGGAAAAATAGAAAATTATGAAAATATATTTTTTTTAAATATGTTCATGTTGGGTATTTATTTCCTTGATCCATTAAAAAAACTTAAATTGAATTTTGATACATACATAAAAAGATATGTTGTATACAGTCTGCCTATGTCTGAATTGCAATTGGTTTGACTTCGTAACTTGATTAAGGAAAAAAAATTCAATAAAAAACTATCAGACCAAATGAAAGTGCTAGATATTGTAGTTAAAAATCTAAATTCAAAAAATTAGAATTTTATCCTTGATACAAAAAAAGTTATGTTTTATAGAATGAGCATCACTTTTTAAAAATGTTGTATTCTGAAAAAAACTAGTTTTCATGGGAGATGGAAAAAGTAGTGCAATCTAATTCCAAAAATTTTGAAATTTTTTTTTTTAGAATCTACAGACAAAATTTGATAAGACTCTAGTTTGCATCATCTTCAAATTCCTCATGGTTTAGCCGGTATAGGTGCCCGAATGTGAAGAATTAGTTAAAAATAATAATTTCAGTGTCCAGTTTGGCCAAAAATTTTAAACCACTATTGTGGGATCACCCATCATGTCATATTGAAGACTAAAGATGTGGTGGTTTCTCTAATTTTTGAAGAGATTAGGAAGGTATCCATCAGGATCAAGGAGGCTAGAAATGTTCATGGAATACTTGAGGAGAAAGGAAAGAAGAATGAGAAGCATGATAACTCCAAGTAAAAGGGGAGATCCAAATCTCATGGAAAGTCCAAAGTTATTATTTAGAATTGTGGTAAGCTTTGAAATATTTGTAAGGAATGTGAAGAAGAAAAGTAGAAGAAAAACAAGAAATTGATTATGATTCCAAGTCTAAGAAGGAAGATGGTGATGCATTCATTGCATCTTTGGAAACTCATGCATGCAATGATCTATGGTTAATTGACTCAAGTGCATCTTTACATACGACCTTTAATAGAGAATGGTCTTTTGAATATGAAAAATTAGATGGAGGTAAGGTGTACTAGGGTGATGATTCTTATTTAAATATTTTTGGTTGTGGTAAAGCTAGAATCAAGATTCTTAATGGTAGAATTAAAAGGATTAATTATGTGTTGCATATACATGGATTAGCATGAGATTTGTTATTTGTGAGAAAACTAATAGATGCATGTGTGTCAACAGTATTTTATGATGTAGGATGCAACATGTTTAGAGGTTCTATGGTGATTTCTATATGTGTTAGATGTTGCACATTTTATAAGATCGATGCATGCACTGTTGAGTGCAATAGTATTTCTAAGAAAATAAAGTATATATAAGAGGCGAGGGTTTCATCTTCAACAGATAGTCATGGCTTCTAGGTAACCAAGGGTTCTATTTCTTCTTAATGAAAGTTACCTACATAGAAAAATATGTTATGGCACTACAGACTTGGCCATATTGGAGAAAAGGGTCTAAAAACCTTGAAAAAAAAACCTTTTTGAAGGGTTGTTTATTTGTAATCTTGGATTTTATTTTTGTGAGCATTGCATTAATTAAAAACAAAACCACATTTATTTTTACTCAAGTTTTCATAAATATTGTGGTGTATTGGATCTTATTCGTGTTTGGTCTTGTAGATGTTCATTAAATTGGTGAATCCACATAGTACATTTCATTTATTGATGATTATAGTAGGACATGGGTGTATTTTTGAAGATTAAATGTGAAGTTTTCAATTAATTTAAAGAATTTAAAGCAATGGTTGAGTTGTAGCTTGGAAAGATTTTTTTTTTTTGAGGATTGATAATAGGTGGTGAATATTTCTCTAATGATTTTGATAGATTTTGTGGATATTGTAGTATTCATAGAAAAAAGACAACTCCATATTCTCCACGATAGAATGGAGTTGCAGAAAGAATGAACATGACACTGATGGATAAGGGTAGGAGTATGTTGAGTGATGCTTGTCTAGGACAAAGGTTTTGGGATGAAGCTATTGCTAATGCCTATTACATGATTAATAGTTCTCCTACATCAACTCTTGTTGATAATATTCCTAAAGAGGCATGGTTGGGCCACAAGCCTTCATTAAGACATCTTAGATTTTTTAGTTGTCAAATATATGCACACAGGCCAAAGGAGAAGCAAACAAATTTGGAGAAAAATGTTGTGAAATGTATCTTCATTGGATATAGTTATGGAGTGAAATGATAAAATCTTTTGGATTCTACTGTATAGAAGTTAAAATATAGTAGAAGTGTTGTTTTCAAAGAAACTAAGCCTTTTTCTATTACATTGGAGCTAGAATAAAGTAAACAAGAATATTTGATTCAATTTCCTTCTACAACTGAGTTTTTTGAATTAAGACCCATAGATAGACAAGAAGTTGAGGAGAGCTCATCTAGATCTAAATCTTTAAAAGAGGAAGAAGAACCTCCAACTCATTTTTTTCATAGCTCTAGATACAAGGCATAGACAACCACCTGAAAGGTATTCACCTGATGATTGGAGATGTATTTTTGCTTTGAATACTAGCATGGATGAAATCGGATTGGTAGAAGAGGCATTAGGTATAAATGATGCAAAATCCTAGAATATTTCTATGGGTGAAGAAATGGTAGCATTGAAAAGGAACAATACATGGGATCTTCTACCATTTCATAAGGGAAGAAAACCCATTGGTTGCAAATGGGTGTACAAGAAAAAGATTGGCTTAGCTGGAGGTATTGAAAATTAAAAAGAGAGGTTGGTTGTGAAATGTTACTCTCAAGTTGAGGGTGATGATTATGGTGAGATATTTTCTCTTGTTTCAAAAATTACATCCATTAGATTTTTTCTTTCTATTGTTGCTACTTATGATTTAGAGGTTGAGAAAATGGATGTGAAAATTGCTTCCCTTCATGGTAACTTGGAGGAGGATATTTATATGATGTGAACCAAGAGCACTATGTGTTGAAGGGTAAAAGTAAATTGGTTTGCAAATTGAAAAAATCTTTGTATGGCCTAAAACAGAGTCCTAGGATGTGGTACCAAAAATCCAATACATATGTGTTGAGTTTGGGATTTGAGTATTCTAAATAATCATGATTGTGTTTATTATAAAACTAATGGAAATAATTTCCTATTTATTACATTATATGTTGATGCTATGCTATTTATTGGTAAAGGGAAATGTGTGATTTTAGAACAAAAATCTCAACTTGATGCTAGATTTGAAATTAAAGACCTTGGTGCAACTAGACACATTCTTGGGATGGAAATTAAAAGAGATAGAGTAAAAAAAAAATCTATGGCTTCACCAAATTCAGTATGTCAATTCAATTTTAGAGAGGTATGATATGCAATATTGTCGGCCATTGTGTGTTCTAGTTTCACCTAGAACAAATTTATCTATTTTAGATTGTCCAACATCCCCATCAGAGATGGAAGATAGAGGCAGATTTCCTTACCAAAATGCAGTTGGAAGTTTGATGTATGTTATGGTTTGCACTAGACCAAAATTTTCCCAAGTAGTGTGAGTTCTTTCTAGATATATGTCTAATCTTGGTAGATTTCATTAGGATGCAGTTAAAAGAGTCTTCAAATATTTTCATGGTACCTTAAAGTATTCCTTATGTTATCATAGTAATTTGACTAGAGATGAGATTTCCCTTGATATTCATGGTTATGTGGATTTGGATTGGGAAAGTGATGTTGATAATAGACAATCCACCAATGCTTATTTGTTTACTTTATTTGGTGGTGAAATTAGTTGGATGAGTGAATGGAAATCTATGGTTGTTTTGTCCGCTATTGAAGCTAAGTATATGGAAGCTATTCATGGTTGTAAATATGCTATTTTTCTGAAGATATTGTGTTCAAGTATTGGAATAAAACAATGTGTACTATAATTTTTTATGATAGTCGAAGTATGATGTGTCTACCTAAGAACAATACATTTCATGCAATGACCAAGCACATTGATGTATAGTACCATTTTTTTAGAGATATGGTCGAAGATGGTAGGGTGAAGTTTGTTAAGGTAGAGACTTTGATGAATTTTTTTGATTCTTTAACTAAGCCTATGAGCACAAATAAGTTTAGATGGTGTTCATAGACTATGAGCCTTTTAGCCCCTAGCAATTAAGAAATGATTTTTATACACCCTCTTGCTACTCTTGCAAGGTGTTCGACAAGTGGAAGAATTTTTGGGAAAGTGTACATCATGACCTTGAAATTACATAAGGTATTGTTGATGTGACCCCCCTTGTGTGGGGTCTAGAGGGATCATCCCCCCATCGAGGGGTTTTAGGGTTGCATGCCTTGGCAAGGGCTCGAGGGAAATGCCACCAAAAGCTAAATCATATATATATATATATATATTATAGATCTAGACCATTCATAATTAGGTCTTAGATCAAAATTTCAATATTTTGTTTGATTAACTTTACTTACAAGGCAACCCTATTTTGTGAGGGTGTTGTATTACAACAGTGTATAGTGGTGTATTATGAAATTTTGATAGCGGTTGTGTTACCTTTGGATATTTTTTTGTGATACTCCTTGAGAAGCTTTCTCTACAGCTATATTGTAATCTTTTTAATTTTTGAATAATATATTGTGTAGCTTTTGGAGTGCGGGGTTTTTCTCTCTAAAGGTTTTTCCCCACGTAAATCACTATGTTGTGGTATGCATGATATTTATATTTATTTTTATAAGTTTATGTAACTAAATTGTAAAGATTTGTAAATTTTTGTATCATCCTCCTCTCGAGATTAGTGTAGGAAGTTTTTTTCTACTTTAGCTTCCTTACATTGGGCAATACGTTGGCATACACATGGTCTAGGATCTTGAAGCCTTTAAACCCTACCCAATGACACCATAAGATGAAATTTCACACCATGTGGATGTATAAATAGAATTAGGATGTAGCCATAAGAATCTTCAAAATTTTAGAGCATGAAAGGTATCCACCCAAGGCTATTACCTACTCTTCCATATTGATAAAATATTTTGAAAAAATCCAAGAGACTTTTAGTCCTCTACATTAAAGTAGGGTGGATGTTAGACTACTATTAAAACTTCCTTATTTCACCTAATGGAGCTAATAGGAATAAAAGGCTAACAATAATAATAGTGATTATATTCTTTTATTGTATTCATTGTAGTCTTTGTTGGTGTAAATTCACCTCCCAAGAGCATAATTTGAAATATAAACCTTTACAAATACGAGAGAAGAGAATCTCTTTCACTAATGAGTGAATAATGATTGAGATGAAGAATATTGTACATTTGCCTTGCTTATAAAGGAAAGGGGAAAGGTGGTAAAAATGTAACCAACAACAAATACCAATTAATTAAATGCACTAATGCATTATGCCTAAGTAGACTTAAGTAGGTAAATATCCTATTTACTCTAATACCCCCCCTTAAGTGTAACTCGAGGATTATTATGAAAAATGAAATGAAAGATGGGTCTCAGCTATAAGGCCATGTTCGGTACCCATGCACAACTGCTAGGCAATGCAATCTCTCATAGCCAAAGAAAAGGAGAAAACCCTGTGGGAAAAAAATTTCTCTCCAAAAGAGAGAAAACAAAAATAAGATGCATGGATGGAGAACTCAATAACACCCCCCAGGAATACATACATCATGTATATACACTCAATAATCATCCCATAGGAAGGATAGAAGGAGACTACATAGCCCCCTATAATGAATAATATCTTGTAGAAATGGTAAGTTCTTGAAGGAAAAACATAGTGAAATGCCTACAAATAATATTTCTCCCTTTGGGAACAAGGTAAACCAAGAAGAAATGTAGGAATGCTTCCCATTTTGGATAGTAATTAGCAAGTGAAATCCAAATGTAGGATGATAATTTATTTGAACTTTTCTCATGTGTCACCAAGACCTTCGAAGATGATGCGATGAACCAATCAGGAACATGCCCAATCACAATAGAAACTAACAAACAAGGTACCACTGGAAACTAGTTTTGAACATTATCCAAAGACTAATATGGAGTGACAATTTTTGTACCAAAACTATCATCAAATAGGAAAATTAATCCTTCAAATGTGTCTTCCAAGTCTAAAATGTTAGATTCCATGAACAATGAACTCATTTCTGACAAATAGGAATCCCAATCATGAAGATAATGATAATCTTGTTGCTTAGGAATGATGGAAGTACTTAATGAAGGTGGATCAACTATCTCTGCCAAACAATAAAGAACTTTTGAGGCAACTACAACCTCATCTGAAGTCTTGAAAACCTCCAAAGGATTACAAGAATGGTTTATGTTGTTTGAAGAATAAAGAGGCACATTAGTATTGGGAAGAGGTTCATCAAGAGATGGTGAGGTATCATGATCTCCATATGATTCTTGAATGTAAGTCAAAAGAGCATAAGGGCACTCAAAATGAATAATTCATTCCAAAAGCTCATCATTTATATGCTCCAAAATAGCTCTAAAGACTTTATTCCTATATCATTTTCAAATAATATACCCACAACGTGTTCCTGGATTAGGAAATTTGTTATACAAATATGGTAATAGAATGTTCTCACTAAGATGAGTGAGAATAAAATAAATCCATTTCCTAAAGTTCCCTTTCTCCAAAGAAACCATTATAACTAATATTTCTTCAAAAAATTTCAAAGATACTTATAAAAACTTCCAAACAAAAATTATAAGGTTAAAAACCCCAATTTGGTGCAAAAATTAGTGGGGCCCATTACCTAATCTCTATGCCAACACCAAGCAAACTCCACCAAGCCTAGAGAGCACAGTCATGAGTCAACAACATACATACCACCAATCACCAAACGTGAGAGACATTTCATGGCCACATGAGCCTTTTCTCGCACTAATGAATGGATTAAAAGGATATATGGGTAGCAAGAAACTACGTCACACCACCAATATGGGATAAATGTTTTGTAAGGTTAAAAAAATAGTGAATTTTTTTACACCTAGCAAGAATAATCATGAGAAAAATGGAAACCACATGCCCTTCATCAAAATATCCCAATAGGTTGTTGCTTCAAACACCTCCATGAATGACTTCTATAACAATATCTTTGAAGTCTCCAGAACCCCTTGCAAAGGAGCCATGATCACCCACATGCTACTCCATGTTACAAACAACAACAACCTTAGGAATAGATCTCAGAGACATTCCCAAATATCATAAACTCAAGAAAATTAATTAATTGCAATATAGATGAATGCCTAAACCTTGGAAGTCCAAAAATCAATGATGAAAGTGGGTACCAGCATCATCGCGATCATAATTTCCATGATACTCATCATGTGTAGAAACAAAGGGGCCATGTGGGCCAGGAAAATAAGAAAATTGAAATTTCAAACTAGACGAATCGCCACTGGCTTATCTACAACATTGCCTACAACAGATCACCTTCAATGAAGAATATTGGCCTTGAACAAGAAAAATCACACCTTCCTCACTTGCAAAAAAAATATACTTCTCCAAATGAACCATATCTCTAGAAAAGATAAAAGAATAAAAATAATATTGAAAAAAAATGACAACTTTGAAATTTAACAAATTTCAAATGCCAAATAATCTTCATCAAATAAATGATCTCAAACTCCAATGAAAACTCTCAGTGCAAGGATTTGCAGATAGTTGGCTCTAATACCATGTTGGAGCAGGCTTCTAGGAACGTCTACAGACCAAAGAAACACCTTCATAGGAGAGAGAAGCAACACACAAAGAGGTTCTTTCACTAGAAGTGAAAAAGAATGAATTGAGATGATAAAATAATGTACACAACATGCCTTATAAAGGCATGAGAAGGTTGGCATGGGAAAGAAAACTGACATAATATAATTACAAACTAATAAATACATAACCACTAGTTATTAAATTCCTAAGTTAAATTAAGAAAGCGTGAATTGTAAAAACCATTCACTCTAACAATCTTAATTGTATTGTCATTAACTTAACTAATCCTTAACCATTGAAGAGCCTAGACCAAATAAGAGCTTATAAACGTACTACATACGTAAAAAAAATAGATTGTAATAGGAAGTTCCAAGTCCAATCCAAGTGAAATGAAAACTTCCACTTTTCTATATAAGTTGAATGTGCATGATTTGTACAAGACATTAGATATTATTTAACGTGTAAGAGTAAATAAAAAATCATTATGAAATTGCATTAGATGCATTTTCTATAAGTTCTTTATATGTTCCTTTTGAGAAATTGATATAAGAGATTCATCATTGGATTCATTAGTATTTTCTCACTAAACCACCAAAAAGATATGCAAGAAGGGAAAGAGGATTCCCCAATTAGGCCCCTAGGGTTTTTCACCTAGGAGCTTGGACAGAAGAATGCCTCTCTTTCCATGTAACAATATGATTTTGGTGAGTTCATTCAAAGATAGGGGTTGTGTTGTGTGTGATAGGGTGTGTCTAAGTGTTGTAATGTAATGAAAAAAACTAACTATGAGATGTAATTTAAATGTAAATGTAAACTATATGCAAAGTAAACTAAATGACCTAAATCCATACAAAATTGGAAAGAAACTAGGGGAGATAGAAATGGTGCACCTGGGAACTAAAATTTATAAAAGAGGGGCTCTGGAATCTTCCAGAATCTGCTAGAAATGTTCATAGGGATACTAATGCTAGAATGGGCGACCTAGTCCTCTTCTCAGGAAAATTTGTTGGAACAATTTTCTAGTAAAGGGGTATCCAGAAACACAAAAACCACTTTTCATGCATGGTATAGGGATAAATTCGCCAATGATGGCAACCTAGACCTCTTGGTGATTTTAGGACTTTCGAGGTTGGAATCTTTAGGTGCCCACTTGTACTTTTGTTTTTGACAGGGACCCATGTCCGAATCTTCAGAAAATGACCTACAAGTTTTCTTTTAGCTCCTTCTAGGGTTTTTTTGACTTGGAATGTTGTGGATGGAATGATGACACCTTTTCAAAACTTTTCTCCTTGACTAATTTGCATACAAACTTGCATAGCACACATGCAAAGAGAAGGAAAAGGTTAGGGCTAGAGAATAGGGGTTTTCCTTAGTCAAAACCCATGATGGTAATCAAACCCAAATGAAAGGGAAAGATTATTGAATGACAAAAAAATGTAAACACTCACCAAACCCTTGTTGAAGATGTCTAAAATAATGCAAGAACCAACTCCAATGGAAGTTGTTTGAAGTGCTTTGTGCTTGAATGCTTGTTGCTTTCTTGTGAATATTGAGTGTTTGAGTGTCTATGAAGATGAAATGATGTTAGGGAGGGGTCAAATGAGGATGAAAACCCTTACTTATACATTTTATGCCCTAATTTCCAAAAAATAACACATGATAGGCCGACCTTAGGGTTTTGGAGGAAAATTCCCATTAAATTTTGTTTTAATTTCTAATTTTATGCCAAAAGGGACTAGATCATCCAAGGTGGAAATGTAGACCACTTAGACAAATTGAAGAGGTGGTTAGGAATTAAGTGGTGTTTAATGATGTTTAATGGGCTTGTCTCCCGAAACACACTAAATTTGGGCCTAAAAGTATATTAAGGGGCAAATTTATCATGAGAAAGGGTTGAATTAGTGATGACAAGCCTAGGAAAGTGTGAAAATGTATTACAACACTTTACAGCACTTTGGAACAAGGTTCAAAAAGAGGTAAAAAGGGGTTGTTTAGGTGAATTGTGTTGAAAGGGTCTTAGAAAAGTGGGAAGATGTGTTACACCATTTCACAACACCTTTGTAAAACACCATTAGGTTGTTGATTTGCAAGAGTTCAGGCCTAATGTGAATGTGTTGGCCACATTACAACATTAGATAAAAGAAGAAAAAAGGAAAAAATCCAAGGGAAAAGGCCCAAATGAGTGAAAAATTGTCAAGGCTACACTTTTTGGCAACAAATTTAGCCCCCACTTTAGTGAGAGGATGAAATTTATTCAAACTCACACTAAATTAGCCAAGTCATGCATGTAGAGAGGGACCCAATGTATTCTTTCTAATACGGTGGGATGACTATAATCAAGAGGGATGATCGAGACCCTAAGATCAAGATCCCATTGCAAAAAAAAATATATCACACAAGGAGTGATGTGAAAGAGTGAGGAGAGAGGGAAAGTCGGATCAAGCTTCAACCCTTTGTCCAACTAGTTGTGTTCATAATTTCAACAAATAGTTGGCATCTTCCACCCTCACTTAGCTTCACAAGAAAAAATAAATCCATATCCTTGGTGCATATCTTTGACATGTACGTTTTGGAATATTATTAGGTATCCATTTCAAAACATTGGAATCAATATCAATCAAAAATGTAGGTTTTCTATGCAAAAATCTAGGAGGAGTTCTCAAATGTAAATTTGTGTCAACATTGGGAAGGTCAACAACATCGGGGATAGATTGTGTACCTTCAATCAGAGGTGAAATTGATAACATACCTTGAGATTGAAATGTAAACAATGTTGTACCTCCAACTTGAGATTTTGTTTGTGGAGTTCCTTCAAATAGAAATGTGTTTGCTGATGTAATTTCAAAATGCAATGTTGTTGATGGCATGTCTTCAATTGGAGATGTGATTTCCGATGTACTTGGAAAACCACATGTTGTTGACGATGTGTCTTCAACTGGAGATGTGCATTGAGCTTCACCTATGGTTGATGATGTGCCCCGAACTTCGGTATCCATTCCTATTCTTCCACAAACTTTCCTCATTCATGCCCTTTGTTTTGCCAATTTGACATATCTCTTATATTGTACGAGAATGTTTGGCTACATGGGTTGCAATTCCTTTGCTTCATGAGATAATTTTTTTTATTCTCTTCTCCTTGCATTTTTAACTGCATGCTCTTCTGGTGTTAGAGGATTCAAGCGTTTCCTCAGCATGACGTTCAATGGTACATGTTCACAAACACACCTACAACCTCAAACATGCATAGAAAAAAAGTAAGTAATGCATTTTAAAAAAATATTGACTTCACTGATTACATTGCATTAAATATGAAAAACACCAAAGCATTTTATCAAAGGAAATAGGCTTATAAGGACTCCAATCTACACTAAGGTATAAGGGCTTTGCATGAGCCTATTAAGGCATCTAACAAGATTAAGAGATTAAACCAAACACAAATTGATCACTTAACTTACCAAGAAACATCATTTTTGATGCAGAGAGGGGTGGAAACCATTCAATACACCAAATCAATGAGAATCAATCAGATTCCAAAGAAAAATCAGATGTTCGGCTGAATATCCCAACTTCTACCAAGCTTTCCCTTGTAGCACAGGCAACCTGGATCAAGGGAATTTTCAACAAGATTCTCTATAACACTTGAAAAACTAAGGGATGATTAAGATACCCATTTTCAATTGACCTAATTTACAAAGAGAGTACCTTTTAAACACTAGATCTTCACTCAAAATCCTTAAAAAAATAGTATTTTATGTGTCAAAACCTACAATTTCTTGATTTTTTTCTAGGTCGAAGACCTCTAGACCCATAATACACCAAACCCTCAATTTCAACCAAAATTCTTGGGGTTTAAATGAAAATCCTATATGTTGGACCTGCCAAACCCATACAAAGAACCAAACACACTTACCAGACCCTGCACATGGTGAATAATACATTACATGGATATTCTTTCCCAGATTTTGTCAAAAAACCACTTGAAGCCCTCATTTTCACCATGAAAATAAATTGCTACAGTTCTAGAAGATCATCCCAAACACCCAGCCTTGACCCCACAAAATTCTAAATAGGTTAGGAATATATTTTACAAGTTAGAGGAACAATTCCACAAGTTATAGTAGGCACAAAAAGTGGAATGGATCAAATTACATCATGAAACCCTCAAACCCTCACTCTAAGCTATTTCAAACTAGGTTTCCCCTAGGGGTTTATTGAAACCCGTACTTCCTCAATAGACAAAACTCAACCAATACTTGGAACACTTTAAAAATATCATGCACATGCTCTAAAAACTTACGCCCAACCTTTAGCACTATTATCTCCTCAAAACCAAGTACTTGAAACCTCAATTTTTGGTCAAGACACATAAGAAATCATATAGGACAACAACTCACAAAACACTTCCATCAAATCTTCAAATCTTGAATCCTTATTGAACATGGAAAACAACCTGTTGGACTTCATTTCACTAAGTTCTAGTGGTATCCATTGAAAGAAAAGTTCATACATGCATTCTTTAGTGTTCAAAACCCCAAAACAAGATTTCATACACGTTAGCACCAAAATGATCATAAAACTCACAAAGATCCATGAAATTAAATGAAAAAAACTACAAATGAAAGGTAATGCATGCATTTAACATTTCTCATCTAGATTTTAGACCATGAACCACATATTTACCAGTCAAAACTAATAATTTTACACTAAAAACAGGGAATACTTCTTGATCTTCTCATTTTTTCCATACTCTCACCTCTTCCTCGAGGTTCTCCTCTCATTGATGGACTCATAACAAAATTAATTTTGAATAAACCCTCCTTGTTTCAAGAATAGAAAGGCCTAAAGCAAGGGTTTAGTGTTTAGATGCATTAGAGAGGGTTCTAGTGACTAAGATACGATAAGATATGAACAATTTTCTCTATTGTGAATGCTACAAGGAATTGAATGTGAATTGGTCAGTTGAGCATTGAAATGATGTTTTTGAGATTGAAGATTGTTTGAAACTGATCTAATTGTGATTTTTGCAGGTTTTGTCTCCCTACTCTACATCACAAACCTAGGGTATAAGTTGTTTCCACCTAAATGAAAACTACAGAATCTTGTGTTTATTGTTCTCAAAACTAGATTTATGACAATGTCAACGAAGTCATAAAGAATATGAATTCAAAGAAGGGTTTGTGGTGCTATATATTATAATTATTCAATATTTCTTTGGCAATGAGGTAACTTAGAAAGACAATAAGCATTCTCAATTGCGCAAAATTTTCCCTTTATTTATTTATTAGAAAGGTAAATGGTATGAATGAATGGAAACTTGCATTAACAACTATGTCAACCCACTTGAATTTATCTAGGCATATGTGATAAATGTTAGAGTAATAAGTTATTATGCTTAATTAATTATATCATACTGGTTAATTAATTAAGTCGCTTATTCCTTTAGTTTCTTAAGCTAAACTTAGGCACATTAATTATTGCTTAATTATTAAGTGTGCACACTAGGGTTTCATGATCTCCTTCATAAGGATTGATCTCTTTGTAATAATTGATTCTCCATAATGCATTTTTACTTTGAAGTTTACAAAACATCCTCTTTGGTTTTGCATGTCTTTTTCATGTGATAGGTGATTGCATGCAGGTGATCTTGGTTTTCTAACATGGGATCAGAGCTCTAGACCTGTCGCTACCTGTTCGTGATTTGAAGATATGGCCTCTCAGTGAGTTTCAAGTGCAAGGGTTTCCACATACATCTTTTTGCAAAATCTGGGAGAAGCCAATTTTCCGGGCCACTTTGGGCTCAAACGAAGGTCACCATCGCGTTCATAGTGGCCCAAAACCCTAGCAATGCCTGTCGTTTGGTAGATTTCAGAAAATTTGGTTTTCAGGGCAAAAAATGTTTTGCTAGAAAGGTCGTACGACTTCCCTAGCATGCATACGGAGGCTCATTTAAAAAAAAAATCATTTTTTTTTTAAAAACATTGATTTATTTGAAATTTTTCTGCATTGTCTGCATAGAAGGAGGCACCACCCGGCGGCCACAAGGCGGCCACAAGGCGGCCACCAGGTAGCCACCGGTTCACCGCCACTGTCGGTGGCTCCCCTCCACTCTGCCACCCACCACCGTAGCCCCTGTGGGCCCTTTCTACTCAGCACCGGTCATATGGGGGACCAGGCCCCTAGCACCCAACCCCTAGCCGGACATCCAACCCCCTGCCCTGCGACGCTGCTCACATGCGTGACCAAGGACAAATTTCTTTTTCTAGGGGGGCCAATTTTTTACAGCGATGGGTAGATGGCCGTCAAATTTTTTGCAGTGAAGTGTCGATGTCAGCATGACATCATCAGCCGTACGACCCGTCCTTGCCCCTCCTAGCCCTAATTTGCCTAAAAGAGCAGCTTTTTTGTTTTTGGCATAACTTGGGCATACGGTATCGAAATCGGGCAAACGAGATATCGCCGAAAAGCTGGTTCCAAGAACTTTCATGTGGTGCAATTTTTTTTATAGTATATTTTTTTTTTACTGCATTTATTTCTGTTTGAAGTCAGATGTTTATTTTATGCTTTTGAGCTCATAACTTTTTGCCATGATCTCTAATTTTTCACTATCTTTGCGGCGTTGGAAAGGTATTGAGGAGTTCTATGTTGTTGTCCATGAATTTTTTCTGTATCTGTCCCAGGTTTATCATTAATCTAGATTTGGCCCGATGGGTGTTTTGGAGATTACTTGGATGTTTTGACTGTTGGGAGAGTGCAACTTGCATCTTTGCACTTCGTTTTCAGTAATACATCATTCAATAATCGACTGATGCTTCATAGAGTCCAGGGTTGTTCCCATTTGGATTTTTTGAGTGTTCTGAGGCATCGGGTTTGTTGTTTCTTTTTTCATGATTCCTTGAGTCAATCAATGACTCTCATCTGGTCTCAGTAGTAGACAGACGTATCTGTTAGTGTAATTATTTATTTAATTACACTTTAGTATAAGTTTACTTAGGCATATTTTATTTCCTAGGTTAATTAATAATCTTTATCTTATTGAGCTATCTTGTTGCTCAAGATAAGATTAGGGTTGTGCATGTCTTGCTTTTTGCATGATTGCCTTTTGAAGGCTTTTGTAGTATTGTAAAACAATTACATTCAATAATTTTATTCTGGTTTATGTTTGCACATTTCATGCAAAGCTCTTATTTTTTGATGTTTTCTCTTCTATAGAAGCTGTTTAGGTTTTTATGTCTGATCTAGGGTTTCTAACATGGTATCAGAGCCTTGACATGCAACCCCTTATCAAATTCTGGAGAAATTCATTGTAGAGTTCGTTCAGGGTTCCTCAAGGATTTTTTGCCTTGAGTTTATTTATGCAGTGTCTTGGATCAAATTGGGCTTCACCATTGGATTCAGAGTGCTGGAAAATGTCAGGAGTGACTTTTATATTTCTGATTTTCATCATTGTTAAAGAAATCTACGAGGGTTTCAAGCTTGGTGATTTTTTGCAAGCTCTGGAGATAGCTGATTTTTTGAAGCATTTTGAGCATGAACGGAGGTCACCATTGCTTTCGCAGCAGCAAAAAACCCTACGGACGCCTGTCATTTGGTCAATTTCTAAGCACTTGATTCGGAAGGCAATTTTTTTTTGCCAGGAAGGCCATACGGCCTCCCCAACATGCACTCTGAGGCATGATTTTCAAAAAAAATGCAAAAAAAATTTAAAAAATTCACATTTTGGGGATCCGCACCAGCGCTCACATTATAGAGAGGCTCCACCACTGGGCGGCCATCGGCCCACTGCCGCCATTGGTGGCTCCTCATCCAGCTCCGCTGGCTCCGCCAGCCCTTAAGGGCTTCACCTTTGCAATCGTCGGTTGTATGGAGGACCGGGCGCTATGCGCCCAACCCCCGATCGACCCTCTAGCACCCACACGGTCACATGGATGACCAGGGGCTCTACCCCAGCCCCCTACCTGCCAGCCCTTGGTCGGTCACAGGACCAGGGGCCGAATTTTTTTTAGCCCCCTGGGCTGTCTGCAGGCCTTATTGGCCATTTTGGAGCACTTTCACCAAATCGGGCATAACTTTTGCATACGGAGTCGGTTTTTCACAAACAAGATATCGTTGGAAAGCTGGTTCCAAAAAATATCTTTTGGTGCATTTTATTTTACATTATTTTCCTAGTTTACTAAATTTATTGCTGTTGGAAGTCAGATGTACCTTTTATGCTTCCGAGCTCATAACTCTTTGCCACGATCTCTGATTTTCGCTATCTTTGCGGCGTTGGAAAGGTATTGAGGAGCTTTATGTTGTTGTCCATGCACTTGTTTCTATATATGTCCCAAGTTTTTCATTATTCCAGATTTGACTCGATGGGTGCTTTGGAGATTACTTGGATATTTTGACAGTTGGGAGAGTGCAACTTGCATCTTTGCACTTCATTTTCAGTAATACATTATTCAATAATTGACTGTTGCTTCATAGATTCTAGGGTTGTTCCAGTTTGGATTTTTTGAGTGTTCCGTGGCATCGGGTCTGCTGTTGCATCATTATGATTCTGATATGGTTTCTTGTAGACAAAAGTATCTTTCCTTGCTTGCCAGATTGCGGTTCCAGTGTTACTCTATAGTGTTCTTCCAGTTTTTCTTTGCAGCATGTCATATCATTGTAGGGGGGTTTTTCCCACTGGGTTTTCCTTCTCTACCTCTTTCTTGCATTTGTAAATGGGTACCTGATTAGGCCTAGTTGTTGGGACCCATCTTTGCTTGCATGCATCTTCTTCTAGTGTTTTAGCTTCTTCCTAAGTTCATCTTAAGGGGGGGTGTTAGAGTAATAAGTTATATGCTTAATTAATTATATCATACTGGTTAATTAATTAAGTCACTTATTCCTCTAGTTGCTTAAGCTAAACTTAGGCACATTAATAATTATTTATTAAGTGTGCACACTAGGGTTTCATTTAGGATTTCCCTTTTAGGGTTTCTTGATCTCCTTCATAAGGATTGATCTCATTGTAATATCTTGAATTTTGAATAATATCAATTTGCACACTTCTAGTGTGAATCATCATTTAGAGGAGACATTTGGCTACTTGAACATTGGATTTCTCACTTCAGATCCTGCTCTTGAGCCATCCATTCCATCTCCTTCACATAATGTTGCAGTTGTTGATACTTCTATGACTCCAGATGTGGGTTCTTTCGTTTCAGTGCAGCAGGATCCAGTTGATCATCCATCTTTGAAGGTTTCTATTCAGTCTTCACCTACTTTGACTTCTTCATTTGTTGAGGTCACACCTGCTTCTGTGGAGACATCTTGGGCTACACCTACTTCACCTTCAGAGATTGCTTTCATTTAGCCTCTTCCCTCTCACTTCTTTTAGGAGATGCGGTTTCTTCAGTTCTTTTGGAGCTACTTCATTCTGGGGGGGATTTGTGATCTCTTTCTTCTTCTCTTCTGGGGGGGTTATTTAATGTATCTTTGTGATGGATGGTGTCCTTGGGGGGTCTTACGGAGTCCTCCATCGTTCAACACTTAGTTTCTCTTTGCATTCTATTTTGGGGAGGAGTTTTGTTCCCATGTGGTTTTCTCCTTTACCCCATTTGATTTAGTTTGTATTGTATTTGTAAATGGGTACCTGATCAGGTCTTGTTGTCAGGACTCATATTTACATAATAATTTGCTTCTCCCTAAGTTGCACTTATGGGGGGGTGTTGGTGTAATTATTTATTTAATTACACTTTAGCATAAGTTTACTTAGGCATATTTTATTTCCTAGGTTAATTAATAATCTTTATCTTATTGAGCTATCTTGTTACTCAAGATAAGATTAGGGTTGTGCATGTCTTGCTTTTTGCATGATTTCCTTTTGAAGGCTTTTGTAGTATTTGTAAAACAATTACATTCAATAATTTTATTCTGGTTTATGCTTGCACATACTTTTGCTTTGAGGGTTTACAGAACATCTATTATTATTTGTTCTGAATATTTGTTGCATGTGATAGGTGATTGCTTACAGGTAATTCTTCGGGACTGTGAGGTTAAGTTTTATCAACTTCTATAGTATCTTTCCTTGCTTTCTAGATTTCGGTTCCAGTGTTACTCTACAAAGTTCTTCCAGTGCTTCTTTGCAGCATGTCATCTCATTATAGGGGGGTTTTGTCCCACTGGATTTTCCTCCTCTACCTCATTCTTGCATTTGTAAATGGGTACCTAATCAGGCCTAGTTGTTGGGACCCATCCTTGATTGCATGCATCTTTTTCTAGTGTTTTATCTTCTTCCTAAGTTCATCTTAAGGGGGGGTGTTAGAGTAATAAGTTATTATGCTTAATTAATTATATCATACCGGTTAATTAATCAAGTGACTTATTCCTTTAGTTTCTTAAGATAAACTTAGGCACATTAATGATTGATTAATTATTAAGTGTGCACACTAGGGTTTCATTTAGGGTTTCTTGTTCTCCTTCATAAGGATTGATCTCTTTGTAATAATTTATTCTCAATAATGCATTTTTACTTTGAGGTTTATAGAACATCTTCTTTGGTTTTGCATGTCTTTTGCATGTGACAGGTGATTGCATGCAGGTGATCTTGGTTTTCTAACAATGAAGGTGATTTTTATATGGAACAAAAAAATTAATGGAAACTTGCATTAACATTGATGAAAGATATTAGGTTTTCCAAATTAGTCGAAAATAAAAGTTTTCCAAATTAGTTAAAAATAAAAGTTTTCCAATTAGTTGAAATAAAATGAAATAGAGTGAATTCCACTACCCATGCTGGAAATGCACTACTATATAAGCATTGCAAATAGAATTCATAAGTAAATTTTTGTTAAGTAAATGTCATGTTTTTCATTTTTTTGTTCTTCAAACTCATAAAAATTAATTTTTTTTGTGCAAATTCCATCTAATTGAATGTTGAATTCTATGTCCAATTATTATGATTAATAAAATCATTAAAGAATTTTAGTCTATATTGTAAGAAAAAAACAAATATACTAAATATAAACATTTCAATATTACCAAAATAAATATATTACCTTAGATAATGTAAAATGATGTAGAAAATTCAAAATGTTTCTTCTACATTGTCTACCATGTAGATTGGTGGTAAAAAGGTGATGGATCAAGCATAGATTGGTACAACATGAAGTCAACTGCATAAAAAAGGTGTTTCTGAATTAGATAAAGCATTGAACCAGACAAATACAGAAGCATGTGGGCCTGAATCAAAAGGTCAACCCATATTTTACCATTCCAAGGTAAAACACATTTTGCGCTCACCAAATTTGTCACATGCCAAATTTGGAGAGCGCAAAATATGTTGTTTTGAAAGGGAGAGACTCCATAGAGACAAAGGGAGTGACACTAGAGATAGAGAGAGAGGTGATAGGAGTGAGAGAGATTAGTCTAGATAGTGTGGTAGCGACTAATACTTGAGAGCGATAGAGACTTAAGAGGGATAGAGAGTTATCTAGTTATAGTGGGGGAAACTACCTAAAAGAGAGGGATTGTGAGAGAGGGCATTGGAGTGACACATATTATTCTAGGTAGCATGGGAGGGAGAGACCCGAAAGAGAGAGATTGGAGAGGGAAATAATTTATTCAGTTATGGGGGAAGACCTAAGAGAGGGAATGGGACCCTTAAATTGTAAAAACTATACCATTAACCCTTAAACCCTTAAACCCTAAATTGTAAACCCCTAAACCCTTAACCCTCTACCCCCTACCCTCAACCCCCCTCTCCCTCAACCCAACACCATCTACCCTTAAATCATAAATTGTAATCACTAAACCCTAAACCCTCTACCCTTAACCCTTAATCCCTAAACCCTAAACCCTAAACCCTCTACCCTCAAACCTCAACCCTCAACCCTCTACCCTAAACCCTTAAAACATCTACCCTTAAATTGTATATCCTATACTTGCTAAACCCTAAATCCTTTAACCCTAACCCCTTAAATTTTCTACCCTCAACCTTATTCCCTCAATTATCAACCCATATATACTCTTAATCCCTCAACCCTTAAACCCTAATCCCTCAACCACTAAACCCTCTTAATGACTCAACCCCTATACCCTCTTAATCCCCAAACCCTCAACCCTTAAACCTTAATACCTCAACCCCTATACCCTCTTAATCACTCAACCCTAAACCCTTAAACCCCAATCCCTCAACCCCTATACCCTCTTAATCACTTGAACCTCAACCCTGAAACCCTAATCCCTCAACCCCTATACCCTCTTAATCCCTCAACCCTCAACCCTCAACCCTCAACCCTCAACCATCAACCCTTAAACCCTAATCCCTCAACCCCTATACCTTTTAATCCCTCAACCCTTAAACCCTAATCCCTCAACCCCTGTACCCTCTTAATCTCTCAACCCCTCTATCCTCAACCCTTAAACCCTAATCCCTCAACCCCTATACCATCTTAATCACTCAACCCCTCTACTCTCTACCCTTAAACCCTAATCATTCAACCTCTATACCCTCTTAATCCCTCGAACATTAGCCCTCAACCCTTTAACCCTAATACCTCAACCGTCAACCCTTAAACCCTAATCCCTCAACCCCTATACCCTCTTAATCCCTTAACCCCTCTACCCTCTACCCTTAAACCCTAATCCCTCAACCCCTCTACACTCTTAATCCAACAACCCTTAACCATCAACCATTAAACCCTAATACCTCAACCCCTATACCCTATTAATCCCTCAACCCTCAACCCTCAACCCTTAAACCCTAATCGCTCAACCCCTATACCCTCTTAATCCCTCAACCCTTCAACCCTTAACCCTTAAACCTTAATCCCTCAACCCCCATACCCTCTTAATCCATCAATCCTTAATCCATCAACCCCTATACCCTCTTAATCCCTCAACCCTTAAACCCTAATCCTTCAACCCCTATACCCTCGTAATCCCTCAACCCTTAAACCCTAATCCCTTAACCCATATACCCTCTTAATCCTTCAACCCTCAACCCTTGAACCCTAATTCCTCAACCCTCAACCCTCAACCCTCAACCCTCAACCCTTAAACCCTAATCCCTGAACCCCTATACCCTCTCAACCCTACACCATCTACTCTTAACTGTATATCGTAATCACTAAACTCTAAACCCTAAACCCTAAACCTTCTACCCTCTACCCTCTAGCCTCAACCCTTAAACCCTTAAACCCGTAAACCCTTAAACCCTAAACCCTCTACCCTCTACCCTTAGCCAAGTTAAACCCTAAACCCTTAAACCCTCTACCCTTAAACGATAAACCCTAAACCCCTAAACCCTCTACCATATACCCTTAACCCTCTAGTCTCTACCCTCTAGTCTCTACCCTCAACACCCCCTCTCTCTCTCAAACCTACACCATCTACCCTTAAACCATAAATCATAATCCCTAAACCCTAAACCCTCTACCCTTAACCCTTAATCCGTAAACCCTAAACCTTAAACCCTAAACCCTAAACCCTCTACCCTCTACCCTCAACCTTGAACCCTCAACCCTTAAATCCTAAAACCTAAACCGTCAACCCTCTACCCTTAACTAGGTTAAACCCTCTACCGTGAAACTGTAAATCATAATCCCTAAACCCTAAACCCTCTACCCTTGACCCTTTTTCCCTAAACCGTGAACCCTTAACCCTCTACTTGAGAGAGAGAGAGAGGGAGAGGTGGTGGGAGGGACAGACTTGAGAGAGAGGGAGAGGGAGAGGGAGTGAGAGAGAGGGAGTGAGAGAGGGAGGGAGTGGAAGATAGATAGAGGGAGTGACAATGAGAGGGAGAGGGGGTAGGACAAAGATACTTGAGAGAGAGAAAGAGGGAGAGGGGGTGGGAGGGAGAGAGATAAATTGGGAGAGATATAGAGGGATTGAGAGAGAGAGGGAGAGAGACAAAGTGGGAGAGAGATAGAGGGAGTGAGAGAGAGAGAGGAGAGAGGAGGGAGATATATATATATATAGAGAGAGAGGGTAGGAGGAGAGAGACCTGAGAGATAGAGGAGGATGTAGAGGGTGGGAGGTGGAAACTGAGAGAGAGAGGAGGAGGGAGAGAGCGGGAGGAGACACCAGAGAGAAGGAGGGGAGACAAAGTGAGAGGGGTGAGAAGGAGAGACTTAGAGAGAGAGGAAGTGAGAGAGGGATGGGAGATAGATACAAGGAGTGAGAGAGAGAGACTTGAGAGATGGAGAGGAGGTGGGAGGGAGAGGGAGTATTCAAGATAAAGGACGGAGAGAGGGTGGGGGAAGATACCTAAGATAGAGGGAGAGAGAGAGAGAGAGTGAGAGGGTGTGGGAGGGAGATATATGAGAGAGAGGGAGAGACAGAGGGAGAGAGACAAAGGGAGTGAGAGAGAGAGGACATGGGAAAGAGATAGAGTGAGTGAGTGAGAGAGACAAAGAGAGGCCTAAAAGAGGGAGAGGAGGTAGAAGGGAGAGACTTGAAAGAGAGAGAGAGGGAGGGGGTGTGAGGGAGAGACTTGAGAGAGAGGGAGAGGGAGAGAGAGCAGGAGAGAGATAGAGGGCTTGAGAGAGAGAGAGAGAGAGGGACTTGAGAGAGAGGGGGAGAGGTGGTGGGAGGGAGATAATTAACAGAGATGGAGAGGTAGAGGGAGAGATATAGAGGGAGTGAGATATGGAGGGAGTTGAAGAGAGATAGAGGGAGTGACTATGAGAGGGAGAGGGGTTGGGAAGGGGAGACTTGACAAAGAGAGAGAGGGAGAGGGGCTAGGATGGAGATAATCGAGAGAGGGAGAGGGAGAGGGGGTGAGAGGGAGAGACCTGAGAGAGAGAGAGATAGAGTGGGAGAGAGATTGAGGGAGTGAGAGAGGGTGTGTGTGCGAGAGAGGGAGAGAGGGGGGATGGAGATACCTGGAAGAGAGTGAGAGAGAGAGGGAGAGAGAGATAGAGTGAGTGAGAGAGAGGGAATGGGAGAGAGATAGAGTGAGTGAGTGATAGACCTAAGAGAGGGAAAGGGGGTAGGAGGGAGAGAATTGAGATAGAGATAAAGAGAGAAATATAAAAACCTAAGAGGGGGAGATGGAGTGAGAGAGACAAAAATACCAAAGAGGGAGAGAGACAGGGAGTGTGAGAAATGGGGTTGGAGTGATATAGATTTATTTAGGTACCTATGTGGGAGGGAAAGAGACCTAAGAAAGGGGATTGGACTAAGAGAGTAGTCTAGGTCATGTGGGAGAAATTGAGACCTAAGAGAGAGAGACTTCAGAGGGCTAAAGAGTTATCCAATCAGGGTAATGAGTTAGAGAGAATATGAAAGGTAAACCTCAACTATCCATCTATGATCATAAACTATGCACTCTAAGAATTATCAAAGTTGTTGACCAAAGAGAGTGGAAATTCTGGTTTTGTGCAAAGAAGGTAATTTGGTGAGTGCCAAATTTGGTGCTCGCCAAAATGACTCATCACATTTGGTGCATGCCAAATTTAGTGCTCGTCAAATGTGATGTGCCATTCAGTGAGCACCAAATTTGGCACTCACCAAATGGCCTACTTTGGATGTGTTAATTGACAGGATTTTCCAAATTTCCTCATATTTTCATCCGTGCTCCCCATCTCATTTGCATGTATTTCAATGCAACTATATAAATAAAAACATGATAGCATTAACCTCTCTCTTAGCTATTTAAATATATAATTCTTTTTTCATTTTGATTTAGTTAAGGTTTTGATCCATGACTCCTTTTCTAAATGCCTCCTTTTTTGGTCAAAAACCCACATGCACTAGTTTTAGGATAAAATTTTACTTGTTCATCGAAATGTGAAACAAATTACATTTTTGGAAACTAGACTCCATTCTATACATGATGAAAAAAAATCAAGTTTCGATTAGTTTTCAAAAAAATTAGGGGGGAGCACGCTCAAATTTCAGCTTTTCAGAATGTGTCCACTTTCAAAATTCATAAAATATTATATATTCATTAAAAAATTTATCTGAAAGAATGAGGATAAACTACATGTTAGATAATTTCTCACTGTTGGGATTTTTGAAATTCTAAAAAAAAATTAATCAAAAAGGGGGGAGCCCTCAGCCACTATGCTATTTTTTTTGATAAAAACATGACTTGTTTTTCCCCAACCCCCATCCCCCAATTTTTGAGACCCTTAATATTCATTAATTTCAAAAAAAATAGTAGCTTAGAAACTAGACTCAGAGCACTTCAACTTTTTTTTTTCTGCATCTTGAAATTTTGAGTGTAACTATCTTCATTTTCTCGTGCAAATCAGATTTTGCTGATTTTAGAAAAAATAGTGGCATCTTAAGAGCCAAAATTGTGTCACAAAATTGTGCACTTACCCTAGTACCAAAAATTCTTTTGTGATCACATTCTCACCACTGGCGTGGTCTATGAGTATCCCATTAGTGGGCTTATCATAGATTATGTCAGCTATGTAGAGAGGATTCTCGGGAAGATTTTTGAGTAAATATTGAGCTAAAAAAGTAATATCAAAACATGTTTTGGTATGGCCCATACGAGGGATAATGTCAATTGCACCTACCATTTCATCTATAGGCTTGACATGGGTCACATGTGGAAGAGTATCAAAATGTTCATCTTGTGTATCAACGTTCATAAAATCATTCTATGAAATTTCACCATCTTTGACAAATGAAACATTGTGTTTAGGCATATCATCGTGAAAATTTTCAAATTATGGTTTGGGGTGAAATGGACTTATTTCCTTTATCATCAATACCAACAATGGATAAACAACCTGAATCAATGAGGTCTTGCACAAGGTGCTAAATATTATTACATTGTTCGGTGTCATGTCCATTTTGTCTATGAAAATAGCAATAAGTGTTGGAGTTATAGGATGGAGGTAAGGGCTTATTAGGATTGGGTGCATGGACATGAGGTAAGGAAATCATTTGTTGTTTGATCAGTTGAGTCATTGTATTACGGAGGGTATCAGGTAAAAGTGTGAAGGTTCATTTATGATCTCAATAATTGAAAGGCACCGTGGTCTTAACATCTGCTATTTGATTTTTGGCATGAGGAGGTTCGGAAGGAGGGTTAAATTGAAAAAAAATATATTTGGATTTGGAAATGGGTGAGATTTGGTTTGGTTGATAGTGTCACACTTCTCAACTCAGCTAGAAGTGGATCATTTATTACAACTACTAGTTGAATTGTGATAATCACAGACCTCTTAGCAAGTTTTCAGTAAACATCTTTTGCAGATGTGTATTAGGTATCTTGACATCAATTAAGGAATAAAGCACCTGATAATCAGAGATAAATTTTGTTATCTTTTCATTAGTGTCTTGCTTACTTGTCATCAAATTAGCCAAGGTCTTTTTAGGAGTCATGTGGACTTGGAAGTGGTTGATAAAGGCACCAACAAGTTCATTGAATGAACTAATTGAATTATTTGGTAAGGAAGAAAACCAGTCCAAGGCAACATCTTTAAGGGTCCTAGGAAACAACTTGGCTAAAATTTTTTCATTAAGATAAAAATCACTACATAAAACAATATAAGCATCAACGTGATTAGAAGGATCACCCTTCCCTTCGTACTTCTCAAATATAGGTATTTCTATTCCTTATGGTATCACGGTGCATAGGATCTCTAAGGATAAGGGATTTCTATGAACATAGTGGGTGGGTGAACCATGTTGGTTTTGATATTTGATGGTGGAGATCTGTTGTTGCATGGATGAAACAATGTGAAAATGTTGTATGATGAGAGGGTTGGTATAAGTGGTATTAGGTGGAAGGGAAAGTGGTGATGGGGTGAATTTAGTGAAAGAGCAAGTGAATGGGATGATAGTGAGGGGTATGGTGGAAGAGGCTAAGGGATGTGATGCCACATAAGAAGTAGGAATACTAGTAGGAATACCAAGGGAACTTATCACATTGCTAATATTTTGTATGATTATTGTCACATTAGGAGATGCATAGGTAGGAATCGAAGCTATTGTTGAGGGAGGAGGATTTGAAGGTCATCCTTGGCTAACAATAGGGGTGGTTGGTTGAGAGACCCTAGGTGTGGAAGATGCATTTTTTGGGTATATCTCCACTATTTTCTTCACAACACCTAGGAAACCATCACTATAAAGCATATGGTGAATGTTTTCTATGGTAGGGATGGAAGTGGTAGATATGTTCTCAAGGTTTACTTCATGTTGGAGGTCTGATAGGTTTTCATGATTGTGAAATAGCTTGTCATGTGGTAGGTCATTAGGTTTATTGTCAACATGTGTGTTTCCTAGATCCAAGGAGTTACTAAAGGTGGTTTCTAGGCCTAGTGCACTATTGTCGATACTAGGAGTAGAAGCCCGAGAGATCCCAAGATCTACAACAATAGTATTGTCATGAGATGTCATGAGTCTAGAGCGTCATATCACTACAGTACTAGCAAGAGAATACCAAATGATGATGCAAATTTTCCTAAAGGCGAGGTGGATGCAAATGCAATGTAAACAAAAAACAATAAAATGCTTATAACCAGAATTTTGGAAAATAAAATAGAAATGCAAAACCATAAAACATAAGTGTAGAAATTTCTTTGAAAATGCCAAAAATTACAGTGTGAATGGTGCAAGGGGAATAGGTCACCCAATGTGGAAAATTAGTCCCAGTAGTGCTATTTTTGATAATATTTAAAATATTTGACTAGTTTCTATGATTTTTATGCATTTTTGGTGTAGCCACAGAATGAAAATGTAGATGCCTTTGTACTCTTTTAATGAAAATGCAATGAAAAGTGCAAGCTAACATAGACTTTTCACTAATTCACTTTTAAAAGCCTTAGAATGAAAATAATGCAAAACTCTAATGCAATGTGGTGAAGCTACAATAGTGGTTTACAATTCAAGTGAGGAAGGAAAAATCACAAAAAATGAATACATGGCAAAAAAAAATGATTTTACGGGTTCGTACGAACCTACTGGTTCGAGTGAACCCGTAAGGGGTTCAGGCGAACCCTTTTAATTCTTTCTCACCCAAAAAACCAACAAAATTTCTTATGGAAGGGTGGTTCACTTGAACCAGGGTTCGAGAAAACCCTAGTTCAAGCGAACCCCTAGGGGTTCACACAAACCCCTCTTATTCCTCATTGCCACCTTGAGACACAAAAAAACCCTAAATTTTGGCACTTCGAAGCTCGGGTTGAGGATGAAATTGAAGGAATATTCAAAAACCCAGCTGGAATTAGGTAGCCCTCAGAACGAGCTATACAAAAATATAATTTTAATATGTTTTGGTTTTATTATGTATTTGTTTCTTTAGTTTTATTAAACATAGTTTTTTCATCGAAAATGAAGGTCTTTGTTTTATACATGTGGAAAAATATGAGTGCACCAGATATTAAATTCCTTGATCCAAAACAAAAATGAATTTTGATATATACAAAAAATTTATGCATTATACATTCGCACTATGTCTGAATTGTAACTGGTTTGACTTTGAAACTTGATTAAAGTAAAAATATTCAATAAAAAAATATCTAACCAAGTGGAATCACTAGATATCGGACTTAAAAATCTAATTCAAAAGAATTAGAATTGTATCCTTCATGGAAAAAATGTTATGTGTTATACGGTGTGCACCACTTTTTAAAAATGTTGTTTTCTAAAATAAACTTGTTTTCATGGGAGATGTAAAAAGAAGTGCAATCTAATTCCATTTTTAAAAAAAATAAATAAAATTAGAATCTACAAACAAAATGTGACGAAATTCTAGTTTGCATCATCTTCAAATTACTCATGGTTTAGCTTCTATAGGTGCTCGAATGTGAAGATTTAGTTAAAAATAATAATTTCAGTGTCTAGTTTGGGCAAAAATTGTAAACCACTATTGTGGGATCACCCAGTCCAAGATTTTCCATAGGATGAAAATGGAAAATCGGAAGTGAAAAGAAGTGTTCTAAGGATGAGCTCACCAAAATGAACCACCAAAAAGATATGCAAGAAGGGAAAGAGGATTCCCCAATTAGGCCCCTAGGGTTTTTCACCTAGGAGCTTGGATGGAAGAATGACTCTCTTTCCATGTAATGATATGGTTTTGGTGAGTTCATTCAAAGATAGGGGTTGTGTTGTGTGTGATAGACTGTGTCTAAGTGTTGTAATGTAATGAAACAAACTAACTATGAAATGTGAACTAAATTTAAATGTAAACTATATGCAAAGTAAACTAAATGACCTAAATGCATGCAAAACTGGAGGAGATAGAAATGGTGCACCTAGGAACTGAAAGTTACAGAAGAGGATATCTAGAATCTTCTTGAATCTGCTAGAAATGTTCACTGGGACACTTACGCTGGGAATGGGTGACCTAGTCCTCTTCCCGGGATTCAGGAAACTTTGTCGGAATAGGTTTCTGGTAAAAGGGTATTATTCAAAAACACATAAACCACTTTCCAAGCCTGGTATAGGGATCAAGTCACCAATGATGGTGACCTAGTCCTCTTGGTGCTTTCAAGATTTTCGAGGTTGGAATTTGTAGGTGCCCACTAATACTTTTTTTTTTTACAAGAACCCATGTCCAAATCTTCAAAAAATGGCCTACAAATTGTCTTTTAGCTCCTTCTAGGGTTTGATGACTTGGAATTTTGTGGATGGAATGATGACACCTTTTCAACACTTTTCTCCTTGACTAAACTACATACAAACCTAAAAAGCACACATGAAAAGAGAAGGAAAAGTTAAGGTTAAAGAATAGGGGTTTGCCTTAGTCAAACTCCATGATGGTAATCAAACCCAAATGAAATAGAAAATGAAAGGGAAAGATGATTGAATGATAAGAAAATGTAAACACTCACTAAACCCTTATTGAAGATTTCTGAAAAAATGCAAGAACTAGCTCCAATGGAGGTTGTTTGAAGTGCTTTGTGCTTGAATGATTGTTGCTTGCTTGAGAAGATTGAGTGCTTGAGTGCTTGTCAAGATGAAATTATGTTAGGGGGGTTCAAATGAGGATCAAAACCCTTATTTATGCATGCTATGCCCTAATTTCCCAAAAATAACACATGATAGGCCGACCTTAGGGTTTTGGAGGAAAATTCTCGTTAAAATTTTATTTTAATTTTGAATTTTATGCCAAAAGGGACTGGTGACCTAGTCCACTTGGACAAATTCAGGTGGTGGTTGAGAATTAAGTGGTGTTTAATGAAGTTTAACGGGCTTGTATCCCGAAACACACTTAATTCATGCCTAAAAGTATATTAAGGGGAAACTTTATCATGAGAAAGGGTTGAATTAGTGATGACAAGCCTAGGAAAATATGAAAATGTATTACAACACCTTACAACACTTTGGAACAAGGCCTGGAAAGTTGTAAAAATGGGTTGTTTAGGTGAATTGTGTTGAAAGGATCTTAGAAAAGTGGGAAGATGTGTTACAACACTTCACAACACCTTTGTAAAACACTGTTAGGTTGTTGTTGATTTGCAGGCATTCAGGCCTAATGTGAATGTGTTGGCCACATTACAACATTAGATCAAAGGAAAACAAGGCCAAAATCCAAGGGAAAAGGCCCAAATTAGTGAAAAAATGTCAAGGCTACACTTTCTGACAACACACTTATATACTTTATTAAATTTAATTTATGAAATGATTATTTCTAGGTGCATGTTTTCTATGTCATTGTTAGGATTATTCTAGGTGGTATTCAAGTAATATTGTAAAAATTCAGTTACAAATTCATCTTAATAGGAAACCTTTAATACTTGACATATGTAGTAACTAATGTTGAAAAGAACTACTAAGTAGATTTTGCATTATTCTAGGCAAGTAGCATGTAGTAAACCTAAGCCATGGAAGACAATTCCACAACTATTAGACTACTTAAATTTAATGGACGATATGAATTTATTTATAGTATTTATGTTTGATATTTGACTTTGTGTATATAATAATATTGATACAAGACATTTCTAATCACCTAATCTACTTTTCAAAATGAAAATTGTAATGGTTCTAAGTTATTTTATTTAATTATACACAATGAATGTAATGCATATATAATATTTGTATAGTTTTCTATGTCTTCAAATTCTACTTATAAATATATAGATCTACATTTTTTCACTTGGAAATTTCTCCATTTGTCTTCCTAGTTGTTAAATATAAAATTAAGAGTAGTAATAGTTAAATTGGGTTTGTAGTTGTGTGAAAAGGGCATAGTTTAGTTAGAAAATAATTTTAGAAGAATTAATCAAATTAAATGGTCTTAAGTAATTTTCCCTTCTAAAGATATTTTTGAAATTGATTTGTCCTTTGAGATATATATTTGGGAATACCCCCTAAGCTTCATAGAACACAAAGAAGGAGAGATGAGCCTCCCCTCATGTGTTGGTCCTAATCTTATTCAATTTGAATGGATTCTTAGGTTTGTTTCTCTGAAATCTAACAAATACTAAAGTTCAAAAATAATTTTCTTAGAATAAAGTAATGGTACAAAAGAAGAAGAAATCCCAAATTTTCAAAATTTTCATTTATATGAAAAAATTTCAAAAAAATCTTATATCAATCTTGACACATTTACACCCATAGGTTTCTCAAGAAATATCATCTAAGATCCTATAGCTAAGAATGGTGAGGGGCCTATTTAGGTGAAGAAAAATGGCATATAATCCATTTTATATATTATGTTGAATAATTGATAAATATAAATAAGTTATTTTTAAATTAATTTATTGATTATGAATTATGTAGCTAATTTTTTATTTAAATGTTTGATTTTACATTATTTTATTTATTATGATCTTGTTGATGCATTTGTGCATTTGTGACTAGGAACAATTAACAAGTATAATTGAAAAAACATTTTATAGAGGAAAGAGATTTTAATATTCCCCAAAAAGGGGCATGAGAAAGATGTGAATGCATACACATGTATATTGACTAATTGAAATTTATGATTTCCTTGTTTCAGTGTTCTCATTTTTGTTCTTCATGTTCTTAAAATTCATTGTAAGTGCATGGTCATAGTCAATTCTTGAATTTGGTGACTTTGATTATGTATGATGGTCTTTATATGAGTGTTGTATTTGTTTTAAGTATGATTACAACTCAAATGATCATTATAATATGTTAATGAGAGAGAATTGTGATAAGGATTAAACTTTTGATTGATAAAATTATCAATAAATATTTAATGCATAAAATATTTTAAAAATATAAATTATATTTTAAAATGTTTTTGATAAGATAAGCAACATTTACAGGGTGTTGTACCCTTCACATAGAAATCCCAAAGGGTCAAAAGAAAGCATAGTTCAAACAAAATTTGAACTAGAAGAACACACATAAATAGTTGACTGCCAGCTATAGAAGAACCAAAAAATTAGACAACCCCCAAAATAGAGGGATCAAAACTGACTCCTCGAACCCGAGGCCATGAAGAGACAAAAAATTTGGGGAACCCTTCTTCTTTCGCAACACAACCAACTAGGAAGGCTCAGTATCAAAAACCAACAAGCGAGGGGAGGGGAGCGGATCCACAACAACCAACCCGAGAGAGGAGCCACCATGCAATGAGGGAGCTGGTTGCGAAGCAACCAAGATAGGAGCTAACAAAGGTCCAACAGAGTCAATCAACAAAGGATGGGCAAGTTCTGATAGAACAACGACAACAAAAGGTTCCGATGGAACAGAGACAATAGAAGGCTCTGCAACAGGGATAGTCAGAAGAGGGTCCTTGGTAGGCTTGGAAAGGTCATCCTCCTCAGAGGAACTAACCGAAGGGGGAGAACCAATAGTGAGGTGGTCCGTGGAAGCATTCTTCCATCAAGTAGCAGTGTTCTTGCAATATTTTAAAATGTCGATATATTAGACTGCATATTTTTTTCCCATTGAAATAAATAGCTTATGTGATTAGTTGTAAATTATAAATATTCGGCTCTAAAAAAATTTTGTGATAGAAATTATACTTAATTTTTAGCATGATGTATTTTGTTTCCTCTCATGCAATTGTCCAAGGGTTGTTGAACCATCTTTAACTATGATAAAGCTTAGACAATGACATGTTGATTACTTGAAACTTGTAAAAATTAAAATAATAAATAATGATTATTCTTTCAAACCATATCATATACATGAAACTTGATTTTGTTACATCTCACCAACAATATTAAACAATTAAAAAACCAACATATTATTTACTTTAACAATCTTTTTTAAAATAAAAAAGTGCATAACAAATTTTATAACTTTCCAAATCTTAAAAAACAATAAAAACCACCTCCCCCTACCTCAATAAACTTAAACCATTTAAAAAAAAAGACAAAACTAGATGTTAAATAACTGACTTTCCATTAATAAATCGATAATAATGGTGTAAGCCAGCCCACCTACACCAGTCAATCATCAAATTTGCTTATCGCAATCAATCACTTCCAAAGTTCCAAGTTGTGGGCCGCGTCCTGCATGGGTTTTGCTACTAATCAGCTACGTGATCCCCCGTTTAAAATGGCTTTAAATCAGAACGGGAAAACTCTGTGCTCGCTGCCTCTTCTACGATTGGTCGGAGTCCCCTCAGAAGCTGTGCAAACAGTCATCAAATTCAATTTTGTAAAGTTGTTTGATTCATGATGAGTGTATTTTGGTCGAAGTTAGTGTCTAAAAGTTTGAGAGGGATGTAGACTTATGCTGTACATCATGTGTTTTTAACAAGTATATCATATTTGCATAAAAGAATATTGTGATTCTAGTTTTTTATCATCTCCATATGAATCACAAAATATGATAAGAAACAACGATTTAACTTTTTTATACAATTTAATTCAAAAACAACATTTGATTGATTCAAAAATTTTATACAATCTAATTCAAAAACAACACTGATTGATTTTATAAATGGTAAAAATCCGATATCTTCAATTATTAAAAACAATAATACAAACCTCGATTCGTGTGCACAAGGTGCATCAAACACAGGGCAGCCATCAGTTTTGTTCCTTAAAGAGAATATGGAGTCTGTAGTGAGAGTACATGTTTGAATTAGCGGTCAAACTGGCATTTTGCACGTTTTTGCTGTAGAACATGTTCCATCATTGGTTTTTAGTTATTAATACTTGTTGCTAGCGTTAGAGAGTTAACTGGTAAAGAATAGTTATGATTTATACTTGGTATTTGTCTTGCATACCCATTTGCCAATATTGTTTAACAAAGCCTGGACAGGCCAGCTGTTCTATACTGGAAGTCCTTCCATGGATCGTCTCTCTTTGTAGTTGTGCATTCGTCAGATGTCCCCACTCCCAATCCACTGTAAATCCATAGAATAATATGTTCAATGGATGTATGCATCCTATATTTTCTGCAAGGGCATTGAATTCTAAATTACAAGCAAATAAAAAAATAAATGTTTTGTCTCTAGTTTTCCCTCCTGTTTACCGCCTTAGACAAGCATCTCTTTGTTCTTCTTACCAACACTTTGGTTCTGTTAAATTATTCATCTATCCTTTGCCTTTCTCAAATGATTGCTTCTCTATTGTTTGTTCTGTGTGTTGTTGGCAAATTTAATGTTCTCCCATTTCAAAGACACTAGAGTAGAATGGAAGAGTTTGGAAATTTAGGTTTGATTGACAATCAGAATAAGAAAAGGATTATAAGAGTGCTTTTAGAGTGATTAGTGTTAAATAGGGATATTTATTTTTTATTTTGTCTGGTTATACATAAATAAGTTAGAGAATGAATAAACAAATATGAAGGTGAAGTTGTTTACATAGATTAATCTTATGAAAAACAATATAGTTTGATAAAATCTATGAGAGCTCTAAAATTATTTTATCAAGATGGAGGAATGAAAGTAAACACTAACAAAACCAAGGTCATGATCTTTACCTTTCAAAGAAAAATATTAAATAAACTTTGATAATGAAGAAGCCCTTTGCTCACTTTGGTCTTGATTATCACAACAAATTTAGTTATTTGTAGGACAAAAATAATATAAGAGAGTTGGAAAGGTTTATACTTGCTACAAAATATACATAAGAATATAGGACTATGGGATTGGAACACCAAGAAGGTCTTATTTGGATTGCTTGTAATGTCAATGGTCCTTTATGGATGTGAAGTTTAGAACAACACATCAGAATTGAGAATTCAAATGTAATTAATCACAAGCAATCTTAAAACTAAAAATCCATTTTCATATGAAATCGTATTGATTGAGGCAAGAGCCTTTCTATTATAGATATCAACTTTCACCTAGATGATAAGTTATCTAAATAGAATAGAGAGCACGGGGCATCACTAGTGACCTAAACTAATAACGGAGGACAAGTTAAGCAACAGAAAGAAACACATTGATGAATCATAGTACCGAGTGGATGGATAAATGGAGCATCAACATGCAAGACTGTCCAACATTCATAAGGAAATTCAAAGATGTGAGAAAAAATAATGGAAACCATGTGGACAAAGTAGTTTGAATGAAAGAGAGGACTTTATGTCAAAGAATTCAATCCTACTTATGATCACAAGAGAAAATGTTGATAGTTTAACTAAAAACTAGTTCATATTGTCTTAAGTACAAGATTGGAAGATAGACAATAACTAAAGAATATTGGGTGAATGAAATGTCAATTTTCCATTTTGAAGTTAGTGGAAACAAAGTAGCACTACATTATGGGTTGCCTAGGTTCCAAGGATATTTGAATCAAATACATAGATAACTGATAGTTAGCTCATTGACTATTATATTTGAAAAAGAGAAGTTAACAAAAACAATAAAATTTCTAATCAGATTCATTGTAAAAAATTTAAGATTATAAAAAATAAAATATCATGTAAACATAATTTAAATAATATTTTATAAAAAAATTTATATGACAAACTTCTTCATTACTGTCCTTGATCCCACAAACTATATCATTCATTTAACTCTACAAAAATCCTATCCTTTAATCATATAACTGTTTAATCTCATACGCGTTCATTCATTTAGTGCCCCATCAAAGACAAAATCTGAGTGGGTTTCTCTGGTTTTAAAGAAAGAATTTAATGTTCTCCAAATTAGTTTATTGCTGAAGATTTGATGACATGGACGATTCCTGTAGAGATTTGGGTATTGACGTTTGTGGGTATTGGAATCAGAACAGCCATGTGAAGAAGACAGTGGGCGACTGAGAGAACTTAAATCGACATGACATTGATGACAAAATAGCAAGCACTGAGAGAAGTGTTTATAAATCCGTGGCCTGTACGCTTGCCTACATTGCCTCGTAGGTAAGTGTTGAGTTTAAGAAGATCGGGAACAATTGCTGGATGTTTACGTCTTTTGGACTCCAGATCGGAGGCAAGTTATCCTCTGTCTGCGAGGAACTTGGTATTTCTATTGCATCGCATTTATTTTATATTTTGGTTCAGGGCCATTATTCATTAAAACTAAAAAGATGGGGAATGATTTAGTTTTATATAAATTAAAGAATGGAATAAGAATTATATTATTTATTTAGTAGTTTTATTTATATGGAATAATATATAGAAGTATATATATATATATATATATATATAGATTTGTACATATATTTTACATTTACACATATATACACACATTTACATATATATATGATTAAAATGATTTTTATATCTAAGTGGACAATGTAGAAATGTCTAAAATATTGGTTTAAAATGGTAGTATTAAGAAAAACATATATAATAAATCTACAAAGTTTGGAAAGATATAAAATTTTGAAAGTTGCATAATGATGGCATTGATGCATTATTGTTCAACAACTTAACCTTTAATGGTGGGTGGGTTGGTCTAATCCATAGTTGAAGACTCATCCTCTATGCTTGGATCTAATGCTTCACAAGATGAAATTGTATATTGTAGCTTGCTTGACTAACCATTATTTGGTTTCCTCTCTTTTGATTTGAATTTGAATTTTAAAAAGGAAAGGGTCAATTTCGTTACCACATGGTCGACCTTCTAACCATACGACCCCAATTGGAAAATGGTCAAATACATGTAGCTAATGACTATATCCAATTAAGTGTATGAATAAGCATAATAAATACTCAAATACGATGAATGTATTAGAGTGTAGTGTAGAAAAATGGATCCCTTGACATTTTCACACTCGTTTGGGCCCTCCTTGTGGATTTTGTCTTAATGTTGCCTTGATTTAGTGTTGTAATGTGGATAATACATTCACATTAGGTCTTGGGCCCTTGTGAACTAATAGATTTTAATGGTACCTTGCTAAAGTGTTGTAACTCACTTTAACAATTTTCTAAGGTTTTATCAAATAACTAAGCATAATAAACACAATTTTAATCAAAATCAACATTAATCTTGCCTTATTGGAGTGTTGTAAAGTGTTGTAACACACTTTCATATTTATCTAGGTTTGTCATTAATAATTAGGCTTTCTTATGCTTTAATTGGCCCTATTTTGCATCCACAAGTCTCATTTATTGCATCTTTTCGAGGATAATCCTGACACCAATTAGAAACCAATCATAATTTAGGTGTTTTTGGCTTGTGTGGCCTAGATTTATGGATCTAGGACTCATTCACCACCTTGGGTGAATGGGTCCCACCTGGATTTTTTGGCCTCGAACCAGTTTTCACACATTTCTAAACACCTTTGGTTTTTAGTCCCATACATTATGTCTGGTGGGACTCATTTGCCACCTTGGGCGAATGAGTCCTATGTGACCAAAATTCAAATTTAATTCAAATTTTTGGTGGGATTTTATTCTCCTTGATCTGATGTCAGCTTGTAGTGTTGTAATTCCAGTAATCTTGCATAATTGAGTATTAATACAAGGTTCTTTCACTCATTTTTACCTAATACTTTTGTGAGAGCATTCATACTAGAAAATTGAGTTCACAAGAGCATTCAAGGGAAGATTATCAATCATTCAAGAGCATTCTCCAAGCAGCAATCATGATGTCAAAGATTTCATATGTCCTGTTTGTTATTGTGCTAACATTTGTGATATAGGATTCATGATTCAAGCAAGTTTTTCAATCAAGATCAACATAATTCAAGAAAGAGTCAAGATCTACATTCATTGTAGCAATTTCAAGCATATTTTCAAAACCTTATTGCTAGGGTTTGCTCATTCATCATTATTTGCTTTCATTTCAAGGTTTAATTACCAGCCAAGGTTTTGAACAAGGCAAACCCCTATCCACTAACCCAACAACATTTTCCCCTCTCCTTTGTGTCTGATTTGTAGGTTTAGGTTGTATATTTCACAAGGAGAAATATTGGAGAAAAGTTGTCATCAACCCTTGGAGAAACTTGGATAAGACCTACAGGTGGCAATTTATAGTTTTCAATCTGAAAATCAATCAAGAAGAGCAGAGAACGTTGAGAAGAATGGAATCAGGTCCCAACTTCCAAAAAATAAGAAGTGGACTGATTCACCACAAGTGGCGAATGAGTCCCACTGTACAGGCCCGACAAATATTTTTACAGATCTGGATACCCTTTTGGCATAAACTTGTTCTAGCATATTTTTCCGGAAATAGGACTAATTCACCTAGCCTAGAAAATGAGTCCCAGTCATCCTTGACAACATATTTTTCAGTGATCCAGACCTCCATTCTACCTTCTCTGATTTTCCAAGTACACACTTTCTATATTTATAGTTTTTTGTTGCATTTCATTCATCTTTCTAGGTCATTTAGAGTTAGTTTGCATTCAATTAGTGTTTTGTTTTACATCTTGCATATCATTGTCTTTTCCAAGTCTAAACTTGGTAGTGAACCCCTTATTAGATCTCATTAAACCTTTAGGACAAACCTCTTGCAATATCTATTTATCATTTGCAAAGAGATCTCAAGGGTTTGTTCTTGAGTGAAGCGTATGAAAATTCCCTCTTTCCTTTTAGGTCCAAAACCCTAGAGATGAAAGAGAGGACACTTATTTTCTTCATTTCATAAAGTATGTGTACATAAGTATAAAGTTGGAGTTAAGAGCATGGCAATATCTGTATATGGATGTGTAAAGGATAGGGGAATGAGCCTTACTTCACACATGATTGTGTCAATTGTAGATACATGTACATATATATATCAAGATATTTCCTAAAAATGGACATAAAACTAAATAAATAATGACACATGTATGCCAAGTTCACCATTACATTTTTAGCCCCGCTTTAAGGTGCATGTGAATACTAAAATGATCGTGCATCTCAAAGTATGTAATAGTCACAAACATGGATGAAAAATAAATATTCAAACATGTCAAAGGATAAGAATGAAATTCTATACAAAGTAATGTACCTTATAAAGTGTCATCATATAAGTGTCTCCTTTAGTATGCACTCTCCATGAAAACTTACAAAATACAGGAAAATTTTGATGCCCCTACCTGAACTCCAACAAGTGTTCCTTTGTTGTGCTAGCAAGTGTGTACCTAAATTATATGGTGGGGCCAACTAACATGTATCCACAAGGAGGTTTCCCTAAATATAGAATGATACATTACAATGGTATAAAGTCAGTTTTCCTCTAAACCTATGAACCATGGGATTCCTAAAATTAGTAATGTATGGAAGAGAAAAATATTCAAGAGATAATAAAATTAGAGTAAAAGTAATGAAAGACCTCTTCAAATCACTTTATTGGGTATGTGCAGGATCATCATGGAAAAAATAGGCCCTTAAGTGGCAATGATAATTTAGAAAATCAGAGTTAGGAAATTTGATGTAAAAATTTGAATAAGTTATCTATATTATTTCAAAAATATGTAAGAATAGAATCTATAGTAAATTGAATATAGTTTTTAAATTGCTAGGTTTTTTTTTTAAAATCTATTTGGTGAAAATTTGAAATTTCAATGCAATAGTACTTAGATTTCAGGGAAAAAATAAGAAGTAGGTGTCTGTCTGACCACCCTAACCACAATAAAATGATAATATTTTAGATATAATTAGAGGACTCATGCCCCGATGTGATGCATATTTTTTTGGTAATTTTTTTCGAATTAAATAATTAATTATGAAATTTTTATTACAACTTTTTAAAAATATAAAAACTCGTATGTCTAACCACCTTAACTTGGTCAAAAATTCATGAAATTCATTTTTTTTAATCCTATAGTATGCAAAGCATAGAATATGACACATGTTTCAGATTCAAAAAATATGATACAGTTTGAAAGCTATAGATATTTTTCAATCAACCTATCAATCAGGACTTTAGTTGTAATTCAAATAGAAAGTGAATAATTATTATTTATATGAAATAAAGAATAATCTATATTGGTGGAAATATGAGAATCTCCTTTAAAAACCCTTTTCTTTTCATCAATTTTGGGTAAAAAAAATTCCTCAACCACATGGGCCATCATGATCCTACACATACCCTCTTGTAATAAACAAATACTCATGTGATAGAATCTCCAATTTTAACGAAGGAATATACTATTACCTATTATACTTTAAATATAAAATATTTTCTCTAGGAATTTAAGAGGCAATATCTTTCTCAAATGTCATGAATATGAAGAATGCTAGATGTATAGATAGACAAAAGAACTATGGTGAATGTATCAAGCTTTCAGAAAAGAAAAGAAAAAAACTAGTTCTATTTCAAACATCACAAAGAGAGGAGATTGTCATCATATTTAAAGAGTACTATGATGAATAAATATCTTTCAAATTTGCACTACCTTTTGAATAGATATTTAGTGTCTAAAAGAGGCCTCTATAACTACATAAGGAGTTTAGAAAAAGAAGAAGAAATGTGGGAACTCAAAAGGTTGCTAACGAATAAAAAGGGTTCTCACAAAAGGAATAGTTAAAACTGGCATGCTTCAAAAATACATCAAATGCACTACAACACTACAACAAACAATACCTAGAAAAAATAATTATAAGGAACCTCCTTCCATCCATGAACAAAATGAGAGCTCTCATGTTGCAAAAAAGAAGATAACAAAAAAATGAGCTTTGAAGAAAAATAAAATCAAGGAGTCTTGGGAACCAAGCCCGACATGTTGAAGCACAAGAGAGGTAAAATCAAATGAAGAATAAAAAAAAATGACGAAGGCCAAGGAAACAAGGTGGTGGATAGCTCTAAGCCACCATCTAAAAAATTGGATATTTATTCTTTTTAAATAAGTGTGAATTCTAGTAAATAATGATGAAGTTGAGAAAGAAATTGTAGAGCACGGTCCAAAAGAAGAAGAAATCCCAAAATTAGAGCTACTAAAAATTGAGAAGGAATAGATTAGTAAGCAAGACAAAACTATTATGTCATAGAAGTTGAAGGTGAATTGGGCCTTGGTAGAAAAAGGTATGCTAGAAAATTCTAACAAATAAAATTTTGGTATTAATGAAGTTGAGGAGAAATAAATATTATAGATTAAATATAAAGTATCTCTAGTTGAATAGAATCTTTTGTTGTTTGAGCCCCTACCTTATAAAAAAGAAGTTTAGAATCACCATATTGATAGCCATGCAATTGAACAAATTTTTTCTATTTCTATAACTAACATTCTTAATCACAACTATGGTTGTATTGAAGTAAATTTCTTAGCTAAATAATTTAAGCTCTCTAGGTACCCTATAATTTCATCTCAAATAAGAGTACAAATTTATCATATTCATTCTATTATTTCCATCATGGAATACATCCTAAGAAGGTGGAAAGAATTAAAGACATAAGTCTCAATGAAGGGAAGAAATATCCTTTGGTTCAAATTCAAAAGCATGGATGCATAAGGATTCGAGAATTGGGTAAATTATATTTTTAGAGAAATGGCATATCACTTTCTTCAAGACTGGTTATGTATTATGGTATGGGATCTGAGAATTTGTTTGAGGTAATTAAAAATTCATTTTAATAATTTTAATATAATTTTTACTAATAAGTTCACCAACCTATACACGTGTCCAAGAGGGAGGTACATATTGAGCATAGATGAGCATAAGGAGGAAATTGTGAATGATGAGATAATTCAATGGTTGCAAGGAATAGTGAGTTTCCATCCCTATTTGATAATGGTAATGAAATGAGTTAAATTTTAGGTAAGAAAATTCATATAACTGAAGCTAACTTCAAATTTGATATCAAAACTATGGAAAATGCATGTGATGCTGTGGTTGGTGGTAAGTTTCAATAAATTTTTTCCATCCACACAAAATTCAATGGTATGCTAAATAGAACAAGAGTAGTTCTCTCTTCTTACATTGATTTTGATTTATTTTCTAGTATTGATAATGTTGGCATGGTATCCTCCCCATGTAATGGGTTGAATTTATGTGAAAATGACAAGGTTAAGAAAGAGAAGGGTAATGATAACTTGATGCACTTATAATATCATGATCCACCATGGATGGCCAAATTTCAAAGATATAATTCATTAAATTCTTACTCAAATGATTCAAATTCTACACATTCTTGTATATAGAAATTCTCAAACTATTGTCATTATGGGAAACATTTTAATATAGTAAATGTAAAAGGGTACATAAATCTTGTTGGTGTTTTTTGTTGTAAACCAAGTTTGTCTCCTAATCTACCTATGGAATTGCCAATTCCAATCAAGGGAAGCTCGGAGGACCTTGACCAACTAACAAGGATTTTAACAATAACCTCCTACACTTTGGGCCCTGCAAGACTCAGGAGGGTGATCCCTTAATGAGTTTACAATCTCTACAACAAAATTATAAACAATCATTAACTTCAAATAAACAATCTCACTTAATAGCTCAACAGAATGGGATAAGACTGAATATAATTTGTTGTTCATCAACAATATCAACCATTTGGAGTGTGAGATACTTACAACACAGCTTCATGGTGAAAGATAATCATAAGTTTTAAAATGGTAGCAAGCCCTAGGTGAACACAAATAAAACACTAAATCACAAAGAACAAATGCAAATCAAACTAGTGCCATATCCATTGGAGTCAATTTCACCAACACCTAATGGTTCATAGTAGATTTCAACACATAGCATATAATATCTCTAATCATACTACCTTCCAATATCACCAATTTATACCTCAGCTCAATACTACTTACCAAATCCTTGTATAGAACATATCAATCTGTAATCTCATTTAAGCAGTTTAATTAATTCTTTGAATCAAAGCTAAAACTAGAATTGCACACACCACAATAGTGAGAAGAACAGAACAACCCGCGATTAATTCATTCAAAATTTGAATACATTTTCACATAGGAGAGACATGAGCCTACATTTATCAGTTAAATTCAAATTCCAATACTATTATGAAACACTACATCCCCATAAACTCAAATCCTACAACAAAATGACACAAAACCCAACTTGCATTGCCTCCATAACTACATATTTTTTACAATTTGATATGCAGCTCCACATAAGAATTTCGACTAGCTTACTTGCTAACTTGCTATCTATTACAATGAGAAAAGAAAATAATAAGTAGAGGAGAAGAAATTCTAGAAGAAACCCTAAATTCGAATAGGAAAAGCCATCTGGAAACATCTCCACCATTGAACAGTGATCTGCAAAATATATTATTTTTCTCCTTCTAACAAACTTCATTATGTTCTCAAAACATCATGTGCTCAATTCATTCTTCAATAGAAAATATGTCATGTGTATACTCTCCACTCATTACTTGTAGTTGAGAGAAAAAATCCACTCCCATGAAAATCCATTTACGGGTATCTACAGGATCATCATGGAAACAACAGGCCCTTAAGTGGCATAAAAATTTGAATAATTTATCTACATTATTTCAAAAATATATAAGAATAGAATCTATATAAAATTGAATGTAGTTTCTAAACTACTAGGTTTATTTTATTTATTTTAAAAACTATTTGGTGAAAAATTGAAATTTCAATGCAGTAGTACTTAAATTTTAGGGAAAAAATAAGAAGTAGGTATCTGTCTGACCACCCTAACCACAATAAAATGATAATATTTTTTTTATAAGTGTTTAGATATAAGAAGGGGACTCATGTCTCGATGTGATGCATATTTTTTTATATTTTTTTCTGAGGTAAATAATTAATTATGAAATTTTTATTACAAATTTTTAAAAATATAAAAACTCGTATGTCTGACTACCTTAACTTGGTAAAAAATTCATGAAATTCATTTTATTTTATTTTAATCCTATAGTATGTGAAGTATAGAATGTGACGCATGTTTTGGATTCAGAAAATGTGATACCATTTGAAAGCTATAATTTTTTTCAATCACCCTATCAATCAGAATTTTATTCGTAATTCAAATAGAAAATAAATAATAATAATTTATTAAATTCAAAGTAAAGCATAATGTATATTCGTGGAAATATAAGAATCTCCTTTAAAAACCCTTTTGGTTTCATCAATTTTGGGTTAAAAAAAATTGTCAACCACATGGGCCATCATATCACTTAGATATCGCCACTTTTTGGCCCATCATGATCGTGCACATACCCTTACCTCTGTTTTTGTTTTGCCCCTTTGCTGCATTTTACTTTTCCATTTACTCACTGTTGTATTTATTCTATTCACCATCAGTAAATAAAATATTTCACCTATCTTAATTTCCATGCAAAGTATTTTAAATACTTTGCCCAGCAACACCAAGTCATTAGCTTTTGACATTTCACCCCAGCACGGTAAAATTTTTCACCCGAGAAAATAAAACAGGGCCCAACCTCCATTTAAATAAAACATTTTACAATACAATATCGGGCTGTTTTAAAATTTTCCCCACATTTTACGGATAAACAATCTCGGGTGATTTAATTTTTCCCATATTAAGCTCTCTAGGTAAAAATATCTTTTTAAAAAATCACCCCCAAAAGTAAATGTCAATTCTCATAAAAAAATACTTGGCATTCAACTTGGAATACCCGTGCCATTTAAGTCCATGTTGGGGCCCATCTCCCATTTCTCTTCACTTTATTTCCCCATGGAAAATCAAAAATAATTTCTATTGGAGGCGCCCATTCAATAGCAAATCAAAACATTAGGCTTTGCAAACTGACACCCGAGATCATTTAGGTTTGGGGAACATAGAACAACATTCATTTTGACATGATAGTCAACTGGTTGCAAAATCCAAGCTCAAACCCTTTTATGAAAATTTACCTACGCGTTATAATCTAAGACCCTAAAAATATTTTTAGACATAAGGATGGCAAGATGTTTGGTAAATTTATATGGATGGTAGGATGATGCAAAGACTTCCGGAGGTCATAACTTTTGGCTTGGATGTCTGTTTGGGCTGAAATTTAATAGGTGGATGCATTATGAGGTGGCATGTGAATTCCCTAATTTCATTGAGTTGATTGGCCCCCATTTTGGCACATTTTCAGGGCTTGAAACTTTCATCTTGGCCCTTAAACTAACAATTTAGTGTTTTTTCCTAGTTTTTAAAAAAATGTTTTTGTTAATAACTCGAAATGCATGTTTCAAATTTAAGATGTTAGTTGGCAATTCATCAGGCTTAGTTTTAGGATTTTTTTGGTAAAAAATTGGACTCTCAAAGTTATGCATGCAAAATTCCATAAAATGGAAAAATCTGACAATTATTGAAATCTGCCAAAAAAGGTTATTTTTTTTGTTTTTTGTTTTTTTTCAATTTTTTTGGATATAAGAGATTTTTCTCTCATTATAGTAGGAGAGATGGTGAATAGAATATTTTCTTTCTATTTATCTTGAATCTTTGGATCTCTCACATGATTAATGGCACAATTCTATTGAGTGTATGTTGTTGGCTACATAATTTGGTATCAGAGCGGGAAGATGGCTGGGAGAGGAAAAGGAAGAGGTGGTCTTGCCCAGATGCATAGAGAAATGCAAAATATGTAAAGGCAAGTAGCAAAACTTACAACATGAATGGAAAACCAATGATTGGGTAGAGGAGGAGATGAATTTGATGAAGAGATAGTTTGAGGAGGTGTAGATCAAGATACAAAACATGAAGAAGAAGAATTACAAAGCGTGAGTTTTGAAGAGAGGATGCTCAAGGAATTAGAAGGAAAAAATGAAGGGACCAAGGTTGATGTTTCAGATTATGCAAGTAGTCTTAAACTAGAGGAGTTGATAGACTGATTGAATGACATGAGAATTTTTCTTGAATGGAAATCCATGATAGAGGAAAAGAAGGTGAAATTTGCATGCACCAAATTAAAGGGTCATGCAATGATCTAGTGAGATCATCTTCAAAAGGAGTGAACAAGGAAAGGAAAGGATACTGTTAGAGTAATTAGGTATTTACTTTATTAATTAAACAATATTTGTTTAATTACGTAAAGTTCCCTTTTACCTTTTTTCACTTAAGCTAATATTAGGTGCATAATAATTTATTACTTTATTAATTATTATTGTGCAAGCCTAGGGTTTTCCTTTTTAGGGTTTTCATCTATATGTAGTTGAAAACTATCTTTTGTATAATTAATTCATTTTACATTTTCAGGTGAATATATTGTTCCACATTCTTGAGCATTTCCTTTATTGCTTCTATTTGCTTCTCCTTGTAACATGTTATTTGCTTGCAAAGATCTTTTGGGCTTCTATGGTATTGTATCTTCTCAACTCCAACATGTTATCAGAGCTTCAGATTTGTAGCTGCTTGTTCTTGTTTTGAGATTTTTGCATTGGAAGAAAATCTAGGGCTCTAAGGTTTCTTCTTGTGGATTCAGCATACTCTAAATTTTAGATTCATTTTGGGCTCAAATGGACAGTGCCATTGGATTCGCAGTGCCCAAAAACCGCTAAAACGACTGTCAAATCATCGATTTTGGCAACAATCAACCAGGGTTGCAAAAAAAATTTTAGGGTTTGGCCATACGAACCCCTCAGAAAAAAAACGCAAAAAAATAATAAAAAATAAAAAAACCAAAGGTTTTTGATAAATTATTTTGCGCGGCCAGTGCAAATTATTTCTGCCGCTCGGCGGCCACCACTGCGCCGCCCATCGGCCTCCGCACCGCTGTCTGCACCACCGCCAAGCTCAACCATCCACGCTTCGCCAGTTTCCCGTGCTTAGCTCCCGCTCCATGCTCAGCCACCTCGCCCAGTCCGTGCCACTCCAACTCCCCATGCTCTCCGCCTGGCTGCACCCACTGGCCGCTTCGCTAGCTCTCCCCGCTGAGCTTGAAGCCCGTCGACTGACCGACACGAGCCCACCGATGAGCTCACCGACCCAAGTCAGCCTTGCCAGCCCCCGTGGGCTTCTAACCCCTGCCACCCGGTCACATGGGTGACCGCAGGTCTACAATTGCCAACCCCCTGTTCGTCCACATGACCAGGGGCTGAAGACTTTAGCCCTTGAGGGCTGTGAACATTATTTTTTTTCACATTGGAGCAGCTTGCACTAAATCGGGCGTAGAATGGGCATTTTTTCTCAGATTTTCAAAAATAAGATATCGTCGGAAAGTTGGTTCTGGCGCCATTCCAGTGGTACTAGTAATTTTTCCTAATTTTGCAGTTTTATAGTTCTTTTTTCTAGTCAAAGTTAGAACTTGGTTTTTTCGCTCCAAGGGGCGTATCTTTTGCGTCCGAACTCCGTTTTGTGCAAACGAATAGGAACTGGAAAGGTGTTATAGTGCTCTTTCCAGATTTATAGTCTATTTTACTAGAATATTTACCAAGTATTTTTTATTCAAATTTTTGTTTTTTTACACTCTGCTCAATTACTTGGTCATCTTGGCTCCTACATGGGGTTTGTTTGCGTTGGATGGGTTATGTTGATATGCTTTATCATTGCTGAGATCATTAGTCTCTGAATTTTTTTTCATTTGAAGAGTTATCATGGGTTTCTCTACTCACCCTTCAGTTGTTCTTCTGGAACGGGGTAATTATGAGTCATGGGCAAAGGGTATACTTACACATTATAGGTGGCTTAATATTTTGCCTTATTTGAATGATCTCATACCTGAACCAACAACTTTAGAGGGTAGATTAGCATGGGATATTATTAGAAATCACATTGCAGGAGTTATATTGTCTAGTGTTGATCATGACACTATGTTGGTTATATCGGACATTGATTGTCCTCACCCACTTTGGACACGTCTTTGGGAGATCTATGGAGACCCTATTCTATCTCCATTCCTAGAGGATCATGCTTCAGATTGTCTCATACCCATTGCTTGGAGAGAAAATACACCCTTTGATCATGATACTTTAGAGGAGCTTGAGTATTTAGACACCCTTACTTGTTTTGATGGATCAGAGGTTTGTCTCACAGTTCCTACTCTTCAGACTGAGAATTCATTAGCATCTCTTGTTGTTCTTGATTCAGTGCAGTAGGGAATCATACATCTTCCAAACATAGCTACTTTGGACTCTTATGTTGCAGACATATCTTTCTTGTTTGTTGAGTCCTATATTGCAGATTTGGAGGATTATTTTGAGAACATTCATCTCCTCTACCTTGACAGTCAGGTTATCACTGTTCGCCCACCATTATCCGTGTATTCAGAGGTTGCATTTCAGTATTCTCCACTTCAGTTTGGATTTGACATTATTTGTTTCAGTTCAGACAGTGAGACTCTTCAACATCCTATCATGGCACACATCTTGAGATAGATTGGTTCCTCATTCTTCATAGGGTTTCTTCAATATAGGTCCATGGATCCGTTTCTTCCCAAGGGGAGGAATATCATTTGCCGCTTCAAGATCTCCTTTTGGATTCTACACCAGGCATCTACCATTGTGATAGGAGTTTCTTCATTATGGGGGGGCCTTCTTCTCTCTTTCTATCTCTCCTATGGAGATCATTGTACATGTACTTATATAATAGAAGTTGTCTATAGGGGGTATCATGTTATCCACCTCTTATCCATCTTTCATTAGTGCATTGCATTCCTTCCTTGCATTCTATTTTGGGGAGGAGTTTTGTTCCCACTGAGTTTTCTCCTTTACCCCATTTCATTTAGTTTGCATTGATTTTGTACATGGGTACCTGATCTGGCCTTGTTGCCGGGACCCATTCCTTTTACTTTAAGTAGCTTCTTCTAGGTTTTAGCTTCTCCCTATGTCTATCTTAAGGGGGGGTGTTAGAGTAATTGGGTATTTACTTTATTAATTAAACAATATTTGTTTAATTACGTAAATTTCCCTTTTACCTCTTTTCACTTAAGTTAACATTAGGTGCATAATAATTAATTACTTTATTAATTATTATTGTGCAAGCCTAGGGTTTTCCTTTTTAGGGTTTTCATCTATATGTAGTTGAAAACTATATTTTGTATAATTAATTCATTTTACATTTTCAGGTGAATACATTGCTCCACATTCTTGAGCATTTCCTTTGTTGCTTCTCTTTGCTTCTCCTTGTAACAGGTTATTTGCTTGCAAAGATCTTTTGGGCTTTTGTGGTGTTGTATCTTCTCAACTCCAACAAATATGACCAGGACATGGAATAAAATGGAGAAGAAGTTGAAAGAAAGAAAAAATCCATAGATTATGTGCAAACCCTTTTTCATAGGTTTCAAAATTTAAAGTAGAACCTCTCTTTTGTGCAAGATTATACAAATGAGTTTTATATGTTGTATATACATGTAGAGAATCAAGAAAATGATGAAGAGATGGATGATAGATATGTGAATGGCCTGAAATTCTTTGTTTGTGATGAATTGAGCATGCATTGAGTCAATAGTATGGAAGAGGCTTACCAATTAGCTCTAAAGGATGAAGAAAAAAAAAAAAGACAATATCATCAGAGGAATAGAGGAGGAAGAAGGGGTACATCAACCCCATTTTGAGGAGGTTCAAATTATGATAGGAGAGATTCATCCCATGGATTGGAAAAACAAGTAGACACTTGAAAAGATCCTCTGAATCTAGAACGAGGAAGGGGATCTCAAAGAGGTAAAGGTTATCGTAGTGGTAGAGGATGGGAAAACTAGAGAATTCCTTTCACTTGTTTCAGATGTGGAGAAGAAGTTCATTGAGCATTTGAATGCTCAAATTATAACATGAAGGAAATAAATCAAGGAGGACAACTTAGGGTGAACTTCATTCAAACTCATCATGAATTTGAAGGGACAAAACTAGAGGTTTCACTAGATGTGGGATAAAGTCTCATAATGAGAAGAGAAATGGTGATTCTAGAGAAGGAGAAAACATAAGGAAAAAGCTCTAATGGTTCATGGCTTTGAACCAATATCTTCAAAACCAAATGCACTTCGGGTGGCAAGGTATGTCAAGTTATTGTTGATGGAGGTAGTGTTGAAAATATGGTTTCTAAAGAAATGTTAGAAAAATTGAATTTACCCTATGAAAAACATCCTCATCTGTACCTCATTGCATGGTTTAAAAAGGGAAATGAAGTCACTATTGATAAAAGATTCCTAATTAATTTTAGCATAGGGAAGATCTATTAGGATGAGATATGGTGTGATGTTGTCCCAATGGATGCCTATCATGATGTATTATTGGGAAGGCGATGGTAGTATGATAGAAAAGTTTTGCATGATGGAGAGAGAAACACATACACCTTTTGGAAAGATGGCTCTAAGGTGATTTTGTTGCCTCTCAAGGATGGAGGAAAAGGTGAGACCATGTTGTCTAAAAGAGATCTTGTTGAAGAAATGAAGGTGATAGGGTGTTGTTATGCATTAGTAGTGAAAACAAGTGAAGAGGAAGAATTTTTAGTACCCCTAGAAGTAGCAGAGCTATTGGAAGAATTTGTTGATGTTGTGCTTGATGAGTTACCTGATGGTCTATTGCCAAAGATAAATATTCAACATCATATTGATTTGAGTCTAGGAGAAACTCTACCCAACGAAGAAGCTTATAGGATGAATCCAACACAACATGCAGAGTTGAATAAGAAAGTAACATAACTCATAAGTAAAGGTGTGGTGAGAGAGAGCATGAGCCCATGTGTTGTACCTACATTGTTAACCCCCAAAAAAGATGGAACATGGAGGATGTGCACTGATAGTAGATAAATTAATAATATTATCATCAAGTATCTATTTCCTATACCTCGTATGGAGGACATGATGGATGTCAGTGCAAGGGCCAAATATTTCAGCAAGATCAACCTACGAAGTGGATACCACTAAATCTGGATCCAAGAAGGGGATGCATAGAAGATAGCCTTTAAGAATAGAGATGGATTATATGAGTGGATGGTTATGCAACTTGGGTTATCAAATTCACCTATCACATTAATGAGATTGATGAACACTGTACTACGACCTTACATTGGTAAGTTTGCGGTATTTTATTTTGATGATATTTTGGTATTTAGTAATAGAAAAGAAGAACACCTACATCACTTGAGGATCATCTTTGGTGTGTTAAGGAAGGAGAAACTCTATGAAAATTTGAAGAAGTGTAAGTTCATGTAGGATAGTTTGGTCTTTTTAGGCTTTGTCATTTCTAAAGATGGTGTCAAAATGGATCCAAAAAAGGTCAGGGCAATTCTAGAATGGCCTAGTCCAAGCAACATAATAGAGGTAAGAATTTTTCATGGCTTGGCCGCTTTCTTCAAAAGATAATTCAAAATTTCAGTAGTATTGTAGCTCCTATAATATATTTCACCAAAGGAAGGGAGTTTGTATGGACCAAGGATGCAGAGGAGAGTTTTAAGTACTTGAAGAAAAAGGTAACAAAATAACTATACTTGCATTGCCAAATTTTGATTTATTAGGTACTTGAAGTAGAATGTGATGCCTCCCATGTGGGAATAGGTGTTGTACTTAGCCAAACAAAAAAACCCTATAGCTTTCTTTAGTGAAAAGTTGAATGAAGTGAGAAAGAATTATTCTACTTATGATTTGTAATTTTATGCAATTGTTCATGCATTGAGACATTGGAGACATTATCTATTTCCCCAGGAGTTTCTATTTTTTCACATATCATATTGCATTGAGATACATGAACACACAAAAAAAATTGAATAGTAGGCATGCCAAGTGGGTCTCTTTCTTGCAAGGTTACAATTTTATGCTGAAGAATAAGTTTGGAAAACAAAATTAAGTTGCAGATGCGTTAAGTAGGTGTGTTACACTTTTGACCACAATGGAAACTAAGGTGATTGGTTTTGATGCCATAAAAAATTTGTATGATTCTAATGATGACTTTTGGGAGATTGTGGAACAATTAAAGGCACTAGTATTTGGTAACTTAGATCACTTTAGGGGTGAATATTTTATGCAAGATGGGTATCTATTTAAAGGAAAACAATAATGCATACTAGTTGGCTCTCTGAGGGAAAACATTATCAGAGAATTTCATAGTAGTGGGTTGGCTGGACATTTTGGAAAGGACAAGACAATAGCCTTGATAGAAGATAAATATTACTAGACAAAGATGGAAAGGGATATAACTAGGTATGTAACAAGGTGTAGGATCTGCCAAGTGGCTAAGGGACATTCACAAAATATAGGGTTGTATATGCCATTACCAGTACCAACTACAACATGGAAAGATTTGGGCATGGACTTTGTGTTGGGACTTCCACACACCCAATGAGGCAATGAATCCATTTTTGAGGTTCTTGATAGGTTCTCTAAGATGCTTCTTTTTATTTCCTATAAGAAAACTAATGATGCAATGAGGGTAGTACAGTTAGTTTTTAAGAAGTTGTTCAAATACATGGTGTTCTGAAGACTATTACCTCTGATAGGGATACCAAATTCCTTAGTCATTTCTTGAAGAATTTATGGAAGCAGATGGGGACCAAGTTAGAGTTTATTAGTTCCTGTCATCCTCAAATAGATGGGAAAATAGAGGTAGTTAATCGCAGTCTAGGAAATTTGTTGAGGTGTATTGTTGGAGAAAAGACAAAACAATGGGACATGGCATTACCTCAAGCCAAATTTTCCTATAATAGTTTTGTTAATAGATCAACATGAAAGTCACATTTCCATATTGTGTATGGCAGGAATCCTAAGGGTTTTCTAGATTTTGTATAGCTACCAATGAAAGATAGTGTCATTGATGATGGGGAAGCATTTGTAGAAAGATGTAAGACAAAAGTAGCAAGACAATAGTGAGAGGTACAAGAATACAGTGGATGCTAGTAGGCGACATCAAACATTCAATTAATGTGACTTAGTGATGGTATATTTGAGAAAGAAGAGGTTTCCTAATGGAACATACCACAAGTTGAAGTACAAGAAAATTGGTCCTTGCAAAATTACAAAGAAGATCAATGATAATGCATATGAGGTCAATTTACCAAATGATCTAGATATTTCTACTGTGTTTAATGTTTCTGATTTATATGCACTCTATGGTGAGGACGATGTTGAAGATAGTGAACCAAAAGTAACATGGCACCACCACATTCCCTATAAGAAGGAAAATATTGCACAAATTCTTGATAAGAAAACTATTGACACTTGGAAAGGGCATTACAACAGTTATTTAGTATAATGGGAAGGATTACCACTGATAGATAGCACATGGATTATAGAGTGGGAAGTTTAGAGGTTGGATCCAAACAAGTGGTAGCAGTTGAAGACACTCACTTGTAGGATCTGCATTCTTTTCAACCAGAGGAGAATGATGTAGGGACTTCTAGAGGTCATAACTTTTGACTTGAATGTTCTTTTGGCCTGAAATTTTACAGGTGGATGTGTTATGAGGTGGTATGTGGATTCCCATCTCACCTTGATTCAGTTGGCCCCCATTTTGGAACTTTTTTGGGGCTTGAAACTATTAGTGTTTCTTAGATCAGATTAAACAATGAAATCACTTAATAATATTGCAACACATAAGACAATAAATATAGCAAGATACCTTGGGAAAACCCTCCTCTTGAGGGAGAAAAACCCAACAAATGAATCTCTTTTATAAGGTAGAACAAGAGCAAAAATATGCTTACAACTTAGGCCCAACAATGGCCAATACTCGATACAAAGAAATCACACCTCTCCTAGATGCAAGATATGTAACAAATATGAGATCTTCCTTGAATCCAAACTGCTGCTATGAAGGTGCGAACTTCTGCTCTTAATTGTGAATTTTCTTGACTTGAATGAATGAATCTAATGACAAGTAAGACCTTGTTTATATACAAGAGAGGTGCCTCTTCAAGATAGGTCAGCCCTCTAAAAGAATATAATAAATGACAATTTACAAATAAGGTCGGCCCAAGTAATAATCAAAGCAAGCGAACCATATAGGGTCGACCCTCTGCATTTATTAAATGTTATAGTCATGAATTAAATAGTTGAATGGCTACTCATTTAATTTATGCTTTCTTCTTGGAATTTGTGCAATGGAAGTGTAGCCCTAAGCTGCTATAACATCAACACTCCCTCTCAGCTAGGGATGATACTTCCACTTGCACAAGACACATCATATCAAAATGAAAACAAAATAAAATATCACCTCATCATGATATCAACCATCATGGCTACCTCCATAGATGGTATGAACAAGTGCTCATCAATTAATGTGATGTTGTCACCTCAATGTGACTTTCACCATGGCTCCTCTAGAGGGTGATACACAAGCACAAATAAATCATCACGGATTCCCTCACGTGATGTTGTCATGGAGTCACACACATGAAATCCACCATGGCTCTCCCAGAGGGTGGAAACAAGGGCTTTCACCTCAAATCTCGAAGAGAAATGCACTACCAAGGACTTGCACCTCAAATCTCTCTTAATAGAGAAATGTATTACCAAGGGCTTGCACCTCAAATCTCTCTAAATAGAGAAATGTATTATCAAGGGCTTGCACCTCAAATCTCTCTCAATATAGAAATGCATTATCAAGGGCTTGCACCTCAAATCTATCACAATAGAGAAATGCATTATCAAGGGCTTGCACCTCAAATCTCTCTCAATAGAGAAATGCATTATCAATTAAGGATCATTGATACTGAGACTCTTTCTTAGTCAAGGCTGCATTTTCCACCATACCAAGCTTTTCTCAAAAGTACACAAACTTGATCCTGGAGTGAGGCTTGGTGAGAATGTCTGCTATTTGCTCTTCAGTGCTGATATACCTCAAACATGTAGCTTTCCTTTGTACCATATCTCTAATATAGTGGTACTTGATCTCAACATGATTTTTTTTGTCATGAAACATGGGATTGACAGAAAGCTTTACACAGCTTTGGTTATCATAATGTATAATGGTAGGCTCCATTGATTTTCCAAAAAATCCTGCAAGGAGCTTACAAAGCCACACTGCCTCATGAGCTGCACACAAGCTACTATGTACTCTGCCTCTGTTCTACTCAAAGCCACTGAAGACTGTTTCCTGCTACACCAAGAAATCATAGTAGTACCCAAACTAAAGCAACAACCAGAGGTACTCTTCCAATCTGAGACACATCCTACCCAATCAGAATTAGTTAAACCATGCAGCTCTAAATTCACACCTGAAGAATATCTCAACCCATATCCAATTGTGCCACATAAATATCTCAGAATATGTTTAGCTGCTACAAGATGTATTTGCCTTGGTTCACACATAAACTGGCTAAGTGCACTCACTACATAGAATATTTCATGTATAGTGTTAACTAGATACATCAATGAACCAATCAACTGTTTATACATCATAGAATCCACTGGTTCTGAACTAGTTGCAGCCTCCTTCAACTTATCTAGATTAGTCTCCATGGGTGTAGACATAGGTTTGAAGTCAATCATACCAAACCTTTTGAGAATGTCAATAGTATACTTGCCTTGACTTAGAATCATCTCATCTATCTTTTGCCAAACTTCTAAGCCATGAAAGTAATGCATGAGACCTAGATTCTTCATCTCAAACTCTGAAGCTAACTCCTTCTTGAATTTTAGAATTAGATGTTCCTCACTATTGATAATCAAATCATAAACATATAAAACTAGAAACAAAGCTTCACCCTTTACTACCTTGAAGTAGAGGTTAGAATCTGCATCATTCTTTGAGAAACCCAAGCTTGATAGATGCTAATCAATCCTTTCATACCAAGCACGAGGAGCTTGCTTAAGACCATAAAAGGCCTTCTTCACCTTGCAAACATGAGACTCCTTCCCATGTACCTCAAATTATTTGGGTTGCTCAATGTAAACCTCTTCTTCTATTACACTGTTTAGGAAAGTTGTATTTACATCCATTTGATGAATCTTCCATGCTCTAGATGTAGCAATGGCAATGATGGTTCTTACAAACATATATCGAGCCATAGGAGAAAATATTTCTTCATAGTCAACTCCCTCTTTTTGTGAGAACCCTCTAGCCACAAATCTTCCCTTGTGCTTCTCAATGCTCCCATTAGCTGCATGCTTGATTTTGAATAGCCACTTAGAAGACACCACAGATTTGTCCTTGGGTCTAGGAACAATATCCCAAACATCATTCTTAAGTATGGAATGATACTCCTCAGTCATGGAATCTTTCCATACTTATTGACTAGAAGCTTCATTGACACTTGAAGGCTCTGACTCAATATTCTGACTCATCAAGGCGACATAACTAGAGAACTTGTGAGGTCTCTTGCTTTCTCTGAAAGATCCTCTTGGGGCTGCAAAACTTTCTGCCTCCTGCATTGTCCTACGAGCCCAAAGAGGTCTTTTCTTTCCAATCACAATATCTAAAGGCCCATTAGTGGGATCCAAGGGCTCAATTGGATCAACATCTTCTTTAGGTTCTAGAGCCTCCTTTAGGTTCTCTGGAATATGGTCAACTTCCATATCTTGAGGAGGTTCTTCTTCATCAATCTCCATAGGAGTGCCCTTGGACCTTCTAAAAGCAACATCTTCCTCAAATGTGACATCTCTATTGATCTCAATAGACTTTTGTCCTAGTATGTATATCCTGTAGGCTTTTGATGTCTCATTGTAACCTACAAGAATTCCTTTCTTTCCCAGAAGGTTCTAGATTTGTTCTCTTTTCCTTTGGAATATGAACATAGACTAGACAACCAAAGATCCTCAAATGACTAACTTCTGGTTTCACCCTTGAGAATGCTTCTTCAGGAGTTTTATTCTCCAATATCCTATTGGGACTCCTGTTCTGAACATAGACGGTTGTCCTCGATGCCTCAGCCCAAAGAGATATTTGAAGATATCGATCATGGGTTGTAGCTTTTACTACTTCCATAATAGACCTATTCTTTCTTTTAGCAATACCATTTTGTTGTGGATTATAGGGAACACTGAACTGCCTCTTAATCCCTGCTTCAATACAAAAGTCTCGAAAGGTGCCTGAGGTGTATTCTCCAACATTATCAGATCTCAAAACCTTGATCCTTTTCCCAAACAGGTTTTCAACCTGCGCCTTGAATTCTCTGAATCTTTCTAATACTTCTTCAGATTCTTTAGATCTCAAGAAATAAATCCAAGTCTTTCTACAATAATCATCAATTAAAACAATATAATACAAGAAACCACTAGAAGATGCAATAGACATTGGACCACATAAATCAAAATGAATGAGATCAAGAATACAATTAGATCTACTTTCACTAGAATGAAATGTACCTTTTGTGTTCTTGCCTAGGGCGCATCCCTTGCATGTACCTTCATGGTCTTGATTAAATTTCGGAAGACCGGTGACCATTTTCTCCATGATAGTTAGAGCACAAAATTGAATGTGAGCCAATCTCCAATGCCAAAGATCGCACATGCTAGAACTGTTATGCACAAGTGCTTGAAGAGGATGAGTGCATAGCCTGTAAAGACATTCATGTCTAACTCCAATTACTTGAGCAGTTTTGAAGTTGGAGTTCTTTGCCCATATAAGAACTTTTCCTTTAGAAAAGGCAACTTGATAACCCTTATCTTCTAATCCTGAAATTGAGACAAGATTCATCTTTATCCTTAGAACGAACAGTACATCATTCAACTCTAGTGAAATCCCAGAATCCAAGTGAAGAGAGGAGTTTCTAATTCCTTTCACAGAATATCTAGCATCGTCTCCAATAATGAATTGATCACTAGAGTTGCTCTCCACTAATATTGAAAGGTGACCCCTCAAACTGGTGATGTGCCTAGAGGCACCACTATCAATCAGCCAAGTGTTGGTGTTGGTAGATATATTGCTTGACAAGGCTGAATAGAATAGATAATCACTGGGGTCCTTCTGCAGAGCGACTTCTTCAATATTTGCATTGGCAACCTGCTGCTTAGGTCTATGAGGAAAATCCTTTGCAAATTGACCATACTTATCACAACGAAAACATTGAATCTTGGACATGTCTCATTTCCTTTTGAAAGCAAGAGCACCATCATTTCCATTTTCTCGGTTCCTCTTGAAGAACCCTTTCTTAAAGATTTTTCCTTTCTTCGATGAATGAGAGGCAAGAAATTGTATTTCTTCATTCTTTGAACTTTGACCAATGACCCTAGCCATTAGTCTTGACTCCTCTTGGATACAACCAATTCTCAATCGATCAAACTTGGGAAGTTTAGATCTTGCACTAATTCCTTGAATAAATGACTCCCATGAAAGTAGAAGACCATTGAGAGAAAGCATAGTCAAGTCTTTTTCATCAATCATGTAACCAATTGTGGAGAGCTGATCTGTTATCTCTGAAATCCTCATGAAGTATGTAATAACAAATTCTCCTTTCGCCATTTTCACATGATGAAGTTGTTGCTTTAGTGAAAGAGCTCGACTAGTGTTGCTGATTTCATACATCTCTTCCAAGGTTGTAAACATCTCTCTTTCCGTATCCAACTTGAAGAAAATCGGTACAACATGATCCTTGATGGAATCAACCAACACTTTCTTTGACCTAGTATCTTTCTTCCTCCACTGCAACTTCTCTTCTTCCTCCTCAGGTTCAGGAACTTTTGTTTTCACAAACTCATCCAAATCATTCTTTTCCAATGTGATCATGATCCTGAACCTCCTTGATGTGTAGTTCAAAATTCCTTCGAGTCTATCCTCGATTTTCAGATTGTTCAACATCTTGAGAAATTTAGAAGATAGACTGAAAAAGAATAAATGGAGTGTTGCAAAATAAATCTGATCACGATCTTTTTCACACCCACTCTGATACCATGTTAGTGTTTCTTATATTACATTAAACAATGAAATCACTTAATAATATTGCAACACATAAGACAATAAACACAGCAAGATACCTTGGGAAAACCCTCCTCTTGAGGGAGAAAAACCTAGCAAATGAATCTCTTATATAAGGTAGAACAAGAGCAAAAATCTACTTACAACTTAGGCCCAAAAATGACCAATACTTGATACAAATAAATCACACCTCTCCTAGATGCAAGATATGTAATAAATATGAGATCTTCCTTGAATCCAAACTATTGCTATGAAGGTGCAAACTTCTGCTCTTAATTGTGAATTTTCTTGACTTGCATGAATGAATCTAATGAAAAGTAAGACCTTGTATATATAAAAGAGAGGCACCTCTTCAAGATAGGTTGGCCCTCTAAAAGAATATAATAAATGACAATTTACAAATAAGGTCGGCCCAAGTAATAATCGAAGCAAGCGAACCATATAGGGTCGGCCCTCTACATTTATTAAATGTTATAGTCATGAATTAAATAGTCGAATGGCTACTCATTTAATTTATGCTTTCTTCTTGGAATTCATGCAATGGAAGTGCAGCCCTAAGCTGCTATAACATCAACAGAAACTTCCATCTTGTCCCTCAAAATGACAATTTAGTGTTCTTTTCTAGTTTTAAAAAAGTCAATTTTGTTAATAACTCGAAATGCATGTTACGAATTTAGGATGTTAGTTGGACATTCATACTACCTTATTTTTAGGAATTTTTTGGGACTGGACTCTCAAAGTTATGCATGCAAAATTTCAAAAAAATGGCAAAATCTGACAATTGTCGAAATCTGTCAATAAAGGTGGTTTTTTTGGTTTCTTGTTTTTTTCAGTTTTTTTCAATTTTGGGTATGTGTAGGATCATGATGGGCCAAAAATTGGTGATTAGTAATTTATATGATAGCCCATTTGGCTAACAACTTTTTTTTACCCAAAACTAATAAAACAAAAAGGGTTTTTAAAGGAGATTATCAGCTTTCCACCAGTATAAATTATGCTTTACTTTGAATTTAATAAATAATTATTATTAATTTTCTATTTGAATTACGACTAAATTCCTAATTGATAGGTTGATTGAAAAAAATATATAGCTTTCAAACGATATCACATTTTTGAATCTGAAACTTGTGTCTTATTCTATGCTTTCCATTCTATAGAACTATTTTTTAAAAAAAAAATCATGAAGTTTTGACCAAGTTAAGGTGGTTAGATAGATGATTTTTTTATATTTTTTAAAATTTGTGATAAAAATTTCATAATTAATTATTTACTTGGAAAAAAATTACAAAAAAAAAAATGCATCACATCTAAAATCTTATAAAAAATAATTATCATTTCATTGTGGTTAGGATGGTCAAATAGACACCTACTTCTTATTTTTTCCCTAAAATTTATGTACTACTACATTGAAATTTCAAATTTTCACCAAATAGATTTAAAAAAAACCCTAGTAGTTTAGAAACTACATTCAATTTTTACATATTTTTGAAATAATATAGATAACTTATTCATATTTTTACATTAAGTTGTCTAACTCTGATTTTCTGAATTTTTATCACCATTTAAGCACCCTTTTTTTCCATGATGATCCTACACATGCACATATAAGAGATTTTTATCTCATTGTAGCGGGAGAGTTGGTGAATAGAAGATTTTTTTTTTCTAGTTATTTTGAATCTTTGGATCTCTCACATGATTAATGGCACAATTATATTGAGTGTATGTTGTTGGCTACATCATAGGATCATCATTTCTTACATATATAAATTAAATCTAATGTAAGAATATGAAATACATATTGTGAATGATGACAAGGTTATGGAAGTCTTGTGTCTACATTTCATGAAACTACACTCTTCACTAGAATACGAAGTGGTGTTTCTTGAAATAATCTATTACTTAATGGGATAAAACATACTTACATAAAATAATCATAAAAATCATGCAAATGAGACAACTAGAGTCTTTAGTTTGGAAGTTTAAAAGCAAGATAAAATTTATTTTGATATTCTACATTTCATGTATAATTATAGTATGGTATTTAGTGATTTGTTCCCAAGATCACAATTAGGCAAAGTATCTTAATAAATCATGAGTTTTAGATTAAGTTCCAAAAATGATCATCACCTCAAGATCCACAAACAAGACATTCTAGTAGAGGGCACACTATAGAATAATATTAAGACTCCTTTCATTCTAGAATTGGAAGTTATTCTTTGCAATAATGTGAACACTTGAGAGAAAATCAAATTTACAAATCTAGACACATTCTAGAAAATATTTGACAATAGGTATGACTTTCCATATGAATTCATAGTTGAAATCCTTTCAGTAGATCAAGACAATTTGGTTTCAAGGGTATCTCAAATAATTGCAAGAGGAGCAGAGGTTATTGAGAAAAGTGAAGATCATACAAAATTTGATCTTCTCATTAGTAATGAGACTAGTAGAAATATTACTATTGTAACCAATCAAATCTAGAAAATGTTAATGGAAGGAAATGTTGTAAATATTAAATAAATTCCTATTATTGAGAGAAGGGAAGTTGGTACTAGAATAACCCATAAGATTTGAAGAAATAAGAGCATGTAAAAGAAAAGTATTGGTAATAAGGAGGAAACATCTTGCATAAAATTTGTAAGAAGGAGTAAGATTGAATACTTTCTGTGATTCCTAATAATGTATGTCAAGCCCTTGCTCATAAGGTAATCTTCTTCATGACCAAACCTCTTAAAGGGTTAGAAATCTAAATTGCTAAAGATGAATTCCAAAAAGGAATTCTACAACTATGTTCAAGAAAAGGTACAATTGTTGGTGTAAATAGGTGTTTTACCTATCAAGGTCCTAGTTACATTGTTAAGTCCACTTAGGTCCTAGGAAGGAATCTTTCTAGTTAATCATTAGTTTTCACTTATCTTATCTAGTTGGAATTTATTTAATGGGTAAACCCATAAAAGTGGTTTACAATTCTAGTGAGGAAGGAAATTTACAAAAATGCTCCTATGAAAAAAAGTTTTTCTTTTTAGGGGTTCACATGAACTAGGGTGTTCGAATGGACCCTGGTTCAAGTGAACCATATTAAATAATGCGACCCACCTTTTTACATTTTTTATGACGAAGAAAATGGAAAAGAGGGGGTTCACTTGAACCAGGGTTTGAATGAACCCAGGTTCGAGCGAACCTCCAAGGGGGGTTTGCTCAAACCTGGGTTCATTAGAACCCCCCTTCTCCCCCTCAGGAACCAATTTTCTGTAGAATTTTTCCCTTTGAATCTCAAGTTGAGGATGCAAATGGAGGAGACTTCATAGACCCAACTGGATGATGGTAGTCCTTAGAACGAGCTATCCATCAAATATAATTTTAATACTTTTTGGTTTTATTATGTATTTGTTTTTTTAGTTTGATTAAACATATATTTTTCACCAAAAATCAAGCTCTTTGTTCTACACATGTGGAAAAATAGTAGATTATCAAAATAAAGTTTTGAAAAATATGTGCAGGCTAGGTATTGATTTCTTTGATCCAGTAAAAAAAATAAAAATTCGATACATACAAAAAAAATTATGTTGTATACAACCCACCTATGTCTGAATTGTAATTGGTTTGACTTCAAAACTTGATTAAGGAAAAAATATTCAATAAAACACTATGAAACCAAATGAAAAGGGTTAGATATCATAGTTACAAATCTAAATTAAAAAAAATAGAATTTTATCCTTCATAGAAAAAAAGTTATGTTGTATATGGTGAGCATGTCTCCTTAAAAATGGTGTTTACTATTTTTGAAGGAGATGGAAAAATAAGCACAATCTGATTCCAAAAATTTTGAAAAAAATATATTTAGAATCTATAGATAAAATGTCATGAATCACTAGTTTTCATCATCTTCAAATTCCTCATGTTTTAGCCACTATAGGTTCTCGAAAGTGAAGATTTAGCTAGAAAAATCAATTCAATGTCTAGTTTGGCCAGAAATTGTAAACCAATATTGTGGGATCACCATAATTCTTGTTTCCTAGGTTCTTATGAGAAATTTGTATCATGTGATCTATGATTAATACACTTCTCATAATATTTTATAATCCTATTCCTCACCTTGCTTATATAAGCAAGGATTCATATGTACATTGCCATGTCCAGTGTGGTTGTTATTTTGGTATTCTTTCATCCTTAATCATAGCATGATATTTCTATCATCTCTCTTGTGGAAGTTATTATTGTCTTGCAGGTGATCTTGGGGTGTTGAGGAGTTCACCATGAACTCCTACATGGTATCAAAGCTTCAACGTTGAAGACTTCTTCCTAGATTTGAGGGACCAATATTGGTGTGGAATTTTTGTTGGGTGTGATCTAGGGTCTTGAGTATCTTTCCATTGAATCCAAGGCATCAAAGAAAGTCAATTTTGGCTTTCGTTTTGTCAAAAAAAATTATATTTTGATCAATCTACAAGGGTTTGTAAAAGAATTTTAGTTGCCAGATTTGGGGGGTAGCTAATTTTTTGGAGCAATTTGGGAAAGAATAAACTTTCCATTGTGTCCAAAAGGCTCAATAACCTAAATCTCAACTATCAATTCATCAATTTTAACACCCTTTATTAAGGGCATCAAGGAATTTTTTTCTCTATTTGATGATTTTTGTACGGTCAATAGATCCATACACAACCATACAGTATGGATTTTTGTTTGCAGGCCTAAGTAGATTAGTACCACAAGGAATATTTTTGACATCTATTCATACTTCTACTTAGTTCTGGCGTCAGTGTATGATTTTTTTATAGGTTGGTTGCTTGTACGTCGTTGTACATCTCCCAATTTTGTTGAGGTATGATTTCATAAATATATTAACAAGGTTTCTAATATTAAAAGTTTGGTTTAAATATTGTTGACCATATTATTGTTTTTCCAGTTGTTGAGCACTACTCACTTGAGGACTTCAGCCTATGATTTGTTATTAGTGGAAGGGGCTCAAAACCCCAAGTGATGTGGCTCTGCTCGTCGCCTCTGCTCCGCCCCACCCCAATGACACTATCACCACTAGGAGCAGTGGGATTTTTTAAAACTAATAACTATGCCCGCAATCCTAAGGAGAAACTACTTGCTAGAATTTTTAGCCCTTGAGGGCTCAATTTTTGCACCTATTTATTCTTCAAATTTTCTCAAATAGTCATTTTTCATTTTCTCATAACTTGCAATCCATGAGGCAAATTTGTTTGAACGAGATATCATCAAAAAAGTGGTTTCATCAAATTTGCAATGGTGTAGGTTATTTAAAAACATTATTTTTTTGCATTTATTACTAGTTTCAAATCTTGTTTTATGGCTCTCAAGCTCATAAATCTTTGCCACAATCTCTAATTTTCACAACTCTTGCAATGTTGGAAACATATTCAGGAGCTCTATATTGTCATCCATGTACTTTTTCCTGTATCTATCCTAGGTCAATCATTATTTCAATTTTTCTCCAAAGGGTGTTTTGGAGATTACTTGTATATTTTGACAATTGAGAGGATGCAATTTTGATCTTTGCACTTCATTTCAATTCCATATCATTCAATTCAATCGATTGTTGCTTCATAGATTCCAAGGTTGTGCCAATTTATGAGTTTTCCAATGTTCCTTGGCATTAGGTTTGTTGTTTCTTTCCTTGATTCTAATTTGAGTCCTTGAGTGATTCTAATGTGGTTTTTAGCATCATAATTATCTTTCCTTTTCTTAATGAATTAAGATTTCAAGTGTCACACCACAAGTGTGCTTCTAGTGCTTATTTGTAGTAGTTTATCTCATTATGGGGGGGTCGTATGGTCTCTCTTTTCATCCTTTGTGTGGATGGATATTGATTGGATTTGTGATGGATTATTTCATTGAGGGGGAATTGAATGGTCTCTTCTTCATCTCTCCTATGTGGGGGTCTTTTTCCTTGAATGGGGTTTTGTCCTCTCATTTTCATTAAGAGCGCTATTGTATTTATCTCTCTTTTGGAGAGGAGTTTTATCCCACTAGGTTATCTCCTTTCTTTTTTGTGAGAGATTTCATTTGCATATGTACATGGGTACCTAAAATGGCCTCGTAGTCAGGACCCATCTTTCTATAAATTGCATAAGTACTCTCTAAGTTGTACTTTAGGTGGGTGTTAGTGTAGATAGGTGTTTTACCTATTTAGGCCCTATTTACATTGTTAAGCCCACTAAGGTCCTAGGAAGGAATATTTATATTTAAGTATTAATTGTCACTTATCTTACCTAGTTGGCATTTTTTTAGCACTTGTGTCTTAGGTTGTTATGAGTTATTTGTCTCATTTGATAGGATTTAGGCACTTGTCATGATCTTGTATAATCCTATTCCTTACCTTGCCTATATAAGCAAGGCTTCATATGTAAATTTCAATGTTCAGTGTGGCTACTATTTTGGAATTCTTGCATCCTTAATCATAGCATGATATTTTTTCCATCTCTCTTGTGGAATTTATTGTTGTAGGTGATTCTAGGGTGTTGAGGAATTCAACATAAACTCCTACAAAAATCACCCATTGATCAAAAAAATTAGTTAAATTAGAATGCCTATGGGACAAGACTTAATAACATTCAAAATATTTTGATAGGAAATTATGAATTTTTCAAAGAAGTTAAGGAATTTCATGCCCTTAAGAGTTAATTTGATAAAATTTCTATGAAAATTTGTATTTCTCAACAAGAAAGTTTTATATAAGTGTGGGATGTTCCTATATTTTTCAACCTATAATGGCTACATATCCAAATTACAAAATTGTTGATAATTACATAACCAAACATGAATTTTTTCAAATAATTTAGTAAACCAATGATTGATGTATGGATGATCAAAAGAGGCTATGGTAATACTTTCCTCATTACTCATTGACAACTTTTAGGTAACATGTTTTCAATCATAATGAAAATAGAGGGGTATGCCAATTTGCAACATATTTTGAGTCATACATAAAAATTGATTATGTATATGATTCATAATGAGTAGAAAAAATAAGAAAATATTTTCATGACCTCTGTTTATTCAAATCCACAACTTGCAAGAGAAATTATTTCCTCTGAAAGAAATAATTTGATTTAAAATTTCATGGTAGTATAATTTTCTTTAAGTGTAGGATTTTCAATCTCTAGTTATATTAGAGAAGTGCAAAAAAATTAATGAAGTGAGAACATTCATCACATAAATTAGCCCAAGGAAAGATTAAGAGTAGGGATAGAGGGAGAAACCAAGTTGAGTATATTTCTAAAGTCTCTATAGAAAACTATGGATTTACTAGTAGTTCTAACCATTTAAAAATGAGAAAGTAGATGCACCCCACAAAGAGATAAAAAGGGCTTCAAACCCACATGAAATGACACTCACAAAAGTTATTTGGCTAAGCAAGGATTTAAGAAAAGGGGTTTGTAAGTTCTCAAGGATGAAATCGGTTATTGGATTCTCATTTCTTGAGAGAAAGAAAATTTGGATGAAGTGAAATTGCCATGTCCCTTTTCAATGTAACATGTAATGGAATAAAATTCCCAAGTAATGAATCCATTTATTTTTGTAATCCCATTTCCTCATATCCTAGATGTTGGCCTAAGTCCCCCATGGAATTTGAGTGTGAAGGAACAATAAGGATAATGAGTCTATGTAGGTAGTCAAAGTGGAAAGGTTATCCTTCACAACATTAGTTCCTTCTCAATTTTTATTTTTATCTATGGTTAAGTGCACAGATTTGTGACACAATTTTTCCTCTTAAGATGTCATTTTTTTTCTAAAATCAACAAAATCTGATTTGCATGAGAAAATGAAGATTGTTACACTCAAAATTTCAAGATGCAGCAAGAACAAGAGTTGAATTTCTCTAATTCTAGTTTTGAAGCTACTAATTCATTTTGAAATTGATGAAGATTAAGGGTCTCAAAAAGGGGGCCAAAGTAGGTTGTATTTTTATAAAAAGTTTAGCATATTGCTAGAGGGTCCCTTTTTGATTAACTTTTTTTATAATTTCAAAATCCAAATAGTGAGAAAAAAGCTAACACTGTGTATTTTATCCTTTTTCTTTCAGATAATTTTTTTAATGAGTATATAATATTGTATAAATTTTGAAAGTGGACACATCTTGAAAAGCTGAAATTTGAGCGTGCTCCCCCCTAATTTTTTGAAAAATAATTGAAAATTGATTTTTTTTTCATCATGTGTAGAATGGAGTCTAGTTTTAAAAAATGTAATTCATTTCACGTTTCGATGAACAAGTAAAAATCTATCCTAAAACTAACACATGTTGGTTTTTGACAAAAAATAAAGGCATTTACAATAGAAGTTATGAATCAAAACCGTAACTATATCAAAACAAAAAAAAAAATTATATATTTAGATAGCTAAGAGAGAGGTTAACGCCATCATGTTTTTTTTATAAACTTACATTGAAAGACATGAAAACATGACGGTGAGCATAGACAAAAATATGAGAAAATTTGGAAATTCCTATCATTTCACTCATCCAAAGTAGGTCATTTGGCGAGCACCAAATGGCACATCACATTTGGTGAGCACCAAATTTTGAGTGCACCAAATGTGATGTGTCATTTAGCGAGCACCAAATTTGGCACTCGTGAAATGAATTGCTTTGAAAAAAAGATAAATTTCCCCTCTCTTTGGTCAACCACTTCGGTAATGCTAAGAGTGATTGCAAAGGATAGTTTAGGTTTTACCTTTCATATGCTCTCTACCTCCTTACCCTAATTGGATAGTTCTCTCTATCCCTCTGAAGTCTCTCTCTCTTAGGTCTCACTCCCTCCCACACTACCTAGACTACTCTTTCACTTCAATCCTCTCTCTTAGGTCTCGTTTCCTCCCATGCTACTTAGATCAATCTATCTCTCTTCAATCTCCTTTCTCACACTCCCTCTCCCTCCCCCCATCCCTCTCTCTCTCTCTCTCTCCAAGCCCCTCTCCCTCTCCCACTCACTCTCTCTCTCACTGCCTTTATCTCTCTCCCACTATGTCTTTATCCATCTCTCTCAAGTCTCTCCCTTCTACTCCCTCTCTCCCACTTTGTCTCCCTCCCACCATCTCTCCCTCTCTATCCCCCCCTCTCTCTCTCTCACACACACACACTCTCTCTCACTTCCTCTCTCTCTCACTTCATCTCTCTCTCTCACTCCCCCTATCTCTCTTTACCTCTCTACCTCTCGCTCCCACCCCTCCCTCTCTCTCTCTCTCTCCCTCTCCCTCCCCTCCCCTACCCCACCCCTCCCTTTCTCTCTCAAGTCTCTCCCTCCTACCCCCTCTCCCTCTCCTAGGTCTCTCTCTCACTCTCTCTCACTGAATCCCTCTATCTCTCTCCCACTCCCTCTCTCTCTCAATTCCTCTGTCTCTCCCTCTATCACTCTCACATCCCTCTATCTTCCACTCCCTCTCTCTCCCCCTCCCTCTCCTTATCTCCCCTTTTATTAGGTAGGAGGGAAAAACTTGAGAGAGAGTGAGAGAGAGTGCGGGAGAGAGAGGGTCGAGGGTTTAGGGTTGAGGGCATAGGGTTGAGGGATTAGGTTCGAGGGTTGAGGGTAGATGGTAGAGAGTATAGGGTTTAAGGGTTTAGGGTTTAAGGATTGAGGGTTGAGGTTTGAGGGTTGAGGGTTTAGGGTTTAGGGTTAAGGGTTTAGGGTTTAAGGTTTAGGGTAGAGAGTTTAAGGTATGTGTAGGATCATGATGAGCCAAAAAGTGGTGATATTTAAGTGATATGATAGCCCATGTGGTTGACAAATTTTTTTATCCAAAATTGATGAAATGAAAAGGGTTTTTAAAGGAGATTATCATCTTTCAAAAAATATAAATTATGCTTTACTTTGAATTTAATAAATAATTATTATTCATTTTCTATTTGGATTACGACTAAAGTCCCGATTGATAGGTTGATTGAAAAATATCTATAGCTTTCAAATTATATCATTTTTTTTTAATCTGAAACATGCATTACATTTTATGCTTTGCATATTATAGCATTAAAAAAAAAGAATTTCATGAATTTTTGACCAAGTTAAGGTGGTCAAACATACAATTTTTTATATTTTTTAAAAGTAATAAAAAATTCATAATTAATTATTTACTTTGAAAAAAATTACAAAAAAATATGCATCACATCAGGACACGAGTTCTCTACTTATATCTAAAATCTTATAAAAAATATTATCATTTTATTCTAGTTAGGGTGGTCAGATAGACACCTAATTCTTATTTTTCCCTAAAATTTAAGTACTACTGTGCATTGAAATTTCAAATTTTCACCAAAGGGTGATCCCACAATAGTGGTTTACAATTTTTTTCCAAACTAGACACTGCAATTATTATTTTTAACTAAATCTTCATATTCTGGCACCTATAGTGACTAAACTATGAGGAATTGAAGATGATGCAAACTAGAGTCTTATCACATTATGTCTATAGATTCTAAAAATATTTTTTTCAAAATTTTTGGAATCAGATTTCACTTTTTTTTTCATGTCCCACAAAAACTGGTTTTTTTCAGGAAACAACATTTTTAAAAAGTGATGCTCACCATATACAACATAACATTTTTTGTATTTAGGATAAAATTCTAATTTTTTCAAATTTAGATTTTTAACTACGATATCTAGCACTTTGATTTGGTCTCATAGTTTTTAATTGAATATTTTTTCCTTAATCAAGTTTCAAAGTCAAACCAATTGAAATTCAGACACAGACAGACTGTATACAACATAATTTTTTTTGTATGAATCAAAATTATTGTTTTGTTTTTTAATGGATCAAGGACATCAATACCTAGCCTCAAAATATTTTTAAAAAATTTATTTTGGTAATCTGCTATTTTTCCACATGTGCAAAACAAAGAGCTTGATTTTCAGTGAAAAACCTATGTTTAATAAAACTAAAAAAACACATACATAATAAAACCAAAACATATTAAAATTTTATTCATTGGATAGCTCGTTCTGGGGACTACCCTCTTCTAGTTGGTTTTGTGAAGTCTCCTCCATTTTTATCCTCAAACCGAGCTTCGAAGGGCATAAATCTGCTAAAATTTGGTGGAAGAGGGGGAGAAGGGCAAAAAAGGGGGGTTTGAGCGAATCCCCCTTTGCTCGAAAGGGTGAAGGGGGGTTCGCTCGAACCCCCCTTTTTTTTGAATTTTCCATTTGTTTCTTTTGAGAAACATGGCATCATAGGGTTTGAGCAAACCCACCATGCAAAAGGGGGTTCGACTGAACCCCTCTTTTGGGTTCGTGTGAACCCCCTAGTTTGAGTGAACCCTTTAAAACAATAAATTTTGAATGTGTGCGTATTTTTACAAATTTCCTTCCTCATGAAAATTGTACACCACTATTATGGGTTTACCCCAAATAATTTTTTTTTTAAATAAACCAAGTAGTTTAGGAACTACATTCAATTTTCTATAGATTCTATTCTTACATATTTTTTAAATAATATAAATAACTTATTCAATTTTTTACATCAAGTTGCCTAACTTTGATTTTCTAAATTTGCATCACCACTTAGGGGCTTGTTTTATTCATGATGATCATGCACATATCCTTTAGTTGGGTTTAAAAGGGTTTAATGGTTGAGGGTAGAGGGTAGAGGATATCTTCTTGCATCAAAAGGCTATGAAATCACCATTCCAATTAATATGTCCCCACTATATATAAGTCTAAACCAATAAAAGGGAATCCATAATTTTCAAGCTTATCTACTCTCAAGTTTTATGTGTTTGGCTTTCCAAAATCTACTCTAATCTTGGATGAGTTTTAGATTCATTGTCATCATGATCTATCTCTTTGCATAATCTCAGTCACCCTTCAAGGGCCTCATTGAAAAGAAATTCACAAGACATCTTAGTACACCTTGCCACCATTGGCAACCTATCCTAGTGGGCATCCAAGGAAGTAAAAACACACCAACAAGGGCATAACAACATGAATAGTGGGGGGAAAAGTTTCAATACTCTCTAAGACCTTTGATAACTCCCAAAAATTCTTCAAATAGCCAATCTCTCCAAGTAGTCACTTGGAATTTAGTGCTCTTGTCAAATTTGGCAACATAGTCGCATGGCCAATAGCACAAACAAAGGATGGAATTGCATGAACACATAACTTGGGTTGTCACGGGTTATTAAAAATATATCACAATGATTATCAACCCCTTTTGGACTTAGAATTCCATGATACAACATTCCAAGGAACAAATCAACATTATGGTTTATTGACACAATGCATACATGATCGACTATTACTGATCCAAACTCAAAAATAAAAGATGAAACTTAATCCATTTTCACTTGTGCATGTGAGTATCATGAAAATAAGCCCCGTGAAATAATTAAAACACATTTTCAATGATTTTATCATAAATAGAATACCTTTGACTTAAATACTTTATGGTTGTTCTCTAAGTATTGCCTTTTCCTTTGTGTATAATTTGATGATCCTTTGCATACTTTATGGTGGTTGTCTATTTATTGTCATTAAAAGTGAAGTTGAAACAACAAGCTTCAAAAAAAAAAAATTAAGTGATGGAAAAGTTAACTTATGGTGGTTGTCTATTTATTGTCATTAAAAGTGAAGTTGAAACAACAAGCTTCAAAAAAAAAACTTAAGTGATGGAAAATTTAACGTATGGTGGTTGTCTATTTATTGTCATTAAAAGTGAAGTTGAAACAACAAAACTTAAGTGATAGAGAAGTTAACTTATGGTGGTTGTCTATTTATTTTATTTTATTTCTCCACGGAAATGTGTTTGTTAAATTGAAGTTGAAACAAAAAACTTAAGTGATGGAAAAGTGGTAGAGTCATTAAAATTTTTGAATAAATTTGAGGTACGTCGAATCACTTCAAGCTATGTTAAATTGGAAGAATCCCTTGAATCCAAAGTGCAAAATGGTTGCACTATTTGATGGGATGTTACTTGGATATCATGATGCTTTGAAACTTCTCATCTGAGCCTATGGGATTGTGTTGGACTCCTCTACAATAACCTCTCTCATTTTTTCTATCCTAGACACATCTTCCTGTGGTGGTGACTTTTCACTTGGAGAAAAATTTGTCAAATGCAAGTACTGTAAAGTTTTAAAGTGGTGCAACTTTCATTCTACAAATCGAGTGACCAAATGAGTAGTTCCAGCACGTTTGGGTGGGTACATTTATGCTAGGAATGGTCCTCTTTCACACACAAACATGACAAACTGCTCTGAGCTACGTTCAACTAGTTGAATCCCTTATGCATCCAAAGTGAAAAATGGTTACAATCTTTGATAGGTTGTTACTTAGAAACCATGATGCGGGTATGTGCAAGATCATCATGGAAAAAACAAGCCCTTAAGTGGCAATAAAATTCAAAAAATCAAAGTTAGGCAACTTAACGTACAAATTTGAATAAGTTATCTATATTATTTCAAAAATATGTAAAAATAGAATATGTAGAAAATTGAATTTAGTTTCTAAACTACTAGGTTTATTTTTTGTTTTAAAAATCTATTTGGTGAAAATTTTAAATTTCAATGTAGTATACTTAAATTTCAAGAAAAAATAAGAAGTAAGTGTCAGTCTGACCACCCTAACCACAATAAAATGATTTTATTTATTTATAAAATTTTATATATAAGTAGGGGACTCATGTCCTGATGTGATGCATATTTTTTGTAGTTTGTTTCCAAGTAAATAATTAATTATGAATTTTTTTTTACAATTTTTTAAAAATATAAAAGCTCATATGTCTGACCACCTTCATTTCGTCAAAAATTAGTGAAATTCAATTCTTATTTTTTTAATCCTATAGTATGTGAATAATAGAATGAGACTCATGTTTTGGATTCAAAAAATGTGATAATGTTTGAAAGCTATAGATTTTTTTCAATCAGCCTATCAATAAGAACTTTCGTCATAATTCAAATAGAAAATGAATAATAATTATTTCTTAAATTCAAAGTAAAGCATATTTTATATTGGTGGAAATCTGAGAATCTCCTTTAAAAACCCTTTTCTATTCATCAATTTTAGGTAAAAAAAAAGTTATCAACCTAACACTTAGATATCGCCACTTTTTGGCCCATCATGATCCTGCACATACCCATGCTTAGAATATTATTGTCTAAGCTTATAGGATCATGTTACGCCCCTCTAAAATAACCTCGATTTTTCTATCTCAAAGGTGTTTTCCCATTGTGGTGACATTTCACTTAAAGAAAAATTTATCAAATGCAAGTAATGTAAAATTGCAAAGTGGTGCAACTTTCGTTCTAAAACAAAGATGATCAAAATAAATATTCCAATGCATACCAGTGGGTAGATTTATTCTAGGCATGTTCCTCTTTCACATCCAAATATGATAAATCACTCTAAGCTACATTCAATCAAAAAAATCCCTTATGAGTCTAAAGTGCAAAATGGTCACAACCTTTGACAGGTTGTTACTCGGTTATTGTGATGCTTAGAAACTTGTCATCTAATCCTATGAGATCATATTGGGCCCCTCTAAAATAAACTCTATCCTTTTTCACTATCTTAGATGTATTTTCCCATGGTGGCGACTTTTCACTTAGGGACAAAGTTGTCAAATGCAAGTCGTGTAAAGTTGCAAAGTGGTGCAAATTTTGTTCTGCAACTTGAGTGACCAAAAAAAATATTCCAACACATTGAAGTGGGTATTTTTATGCTAGGAATGGTCCTCTTTCACACCCAAACATGTTGAATCACTTCGAGCTACGTTCAACCAATAGAATCCCTTATGACTCCAAAGTGTAAAATAACTGCAATCTTCAACAGGTTGTTACTAGGACACTGTGATGCTTGGAAACTTCTCTTCTAAGCCTATGGGATAATTTTGGACCCTTCTACATTAAATTCTCTCATTTTTTTCTATCTTGGAGGTGTTTTTCTATGGTTACAACTTTTCACTTGGGGAAAAAGTTGTCAAATGTAAGTAGTGCAAAGTTGCAAAGTGGTGCAACTTTCATTCTACAACTAAAGTGACCAAATGAAATATTTTAACACATTTGGGTGGGTAATTTTATTATAGGCATGGTCCTATTTCACACCAAAACTCATTGAATCACTTTGAGCTACGTTCAACCGACATAATCCCTTATAAGTCCAAAGTGCAAAATGGCTGCAATCTTTGGCGAGTTGTTACTCAGACACTGTGATGCTTAGAAACTTCTTGTTTGAGACTATGAGATCATGTTTGGCCTCTCTAAAATAACCTCTATGGTTTTTACTATCTCAGAGGTATTTTCCCATGGTGGTGACTTTTTTCTTGGGGAATATGGTGTCAAATGCAAGTACTGTAAACTTGCAAAGTGGTACAACTTTCATTCTGCAACTCAAGTGACCAAATCAATTATTCCAATGTATCTGAGTGGGTGAATTTATGCTATTAATGGTCCTATTTTTCACCCAAACATGTCAAATTTCTTTGAGATATGTTCAATCGGTAGAATCTCTTATGAGTCCAAAGTGCAAAATGACTACAATCTTCGACGGGATGTTACCTAGACACCATGACGATTAGAAAATTTTCATCTAAGCTTGTGAGATCATTTTGGGGCCCTCTACAATAACCTCTCTCAATTTTTTCTTAGAGTTTTTTTCCCATAGTGGAAACTTTTCACTTGGCGAAAAAGCTATCAAATGCAAGTAGTGTAAAGTTGCAAAGTGGTGTCACTTTTGTTTTGTAACTTGAGTTTCCAAATGAACTGTTCCAGTGCATCAAAGTGGGTATTTTTATGCTAGGAATGGTCCTCTTTCACACCCAAAAATATCGAATCGCACTGAGCTACATTCAACTGACAGAATCTGTTATGAGTCCAAATTGCAAAATAACTGCAATCTTTGACAGGATGTTACTTGGACATCGTGATGCTTAGAAAATTCTCATCTAGCCCTATGGAATCAATTTTGACCCCTCTACAATAACCTCTCAGTTTTTTCTATCTCAGAGGTTTTTCCTCATGGTTGCGACTTTTCACTTGGAGAAAAAGTTGTCAAATACAAGTAGTGTAAAGTAGCAAAGTGGTGCAACTTTTGTTCTGCAACTCAAGTGACCAAGTGAATTGTTCCAACATGTCTAGGTGGATATTTTTACATTATAAATAGTATTATTTCACACTCAAACATGTTAGGAATGGTCCTCTTTCACACACAAATATGTAAAATTGCTCTAAGCTACGTTCAACCAGTAGAATCCCTTATGAGTCCAAAGTGCAAAATGGCTGTAATTTTTGACACGTAATCGGAAACCCTAACACTTAGAGACTTCTTGTATAAACCTATGGGATAATTTTAGACCTCTCTAAAACAATCTCTCTTAGTTTTTTCTATTTCAAAGGAATTTTCTCATTGTGGCGACTTTTCACTTGGAAAAAAAGTTGTCAAATACAAGCATTATAAAGTTGCAAAATGGTACAATTTTCGATGTGCATCTCAAGTGACCAGAATTTTTTTTCCAATGCATCTAGCTGGGTATTTTTATTCTATGCATGGTTCTCTTTCACACCCAAACACAATAAATTGTTCTGAGATACGTTTAATCAACAAAATCCCTTAAGACTCCAAATTGTAAAATGGTTGCTATCTTCGACAGGTTGTTACTCGAATACCATGACACTTAGAAATTTTTTGTTTAAACCTATGGGATCACATTGGACCACTCTGAAATAACCTCTCTTTTTTTTTTTAGCCCAATTTTTTTTTCCGTGGTGGTAACTTTTCACTTGGGGAAAAAGTTATCAAATGTAAGTAGTGTAAAGTTGCAAAATGGTGCAAGTTTTGTTTTGTAAATCGAGTGACCAAAGAAATTGTTCCAACATATCTAGGTGAGTGATTTTATGCTAGGAATGGTCCTCTTTCACACCCAAACATGTTGAATTTCTCTGAGATACATTCAACTCGTATAATCCCTTATGAGTCCAAAATGCAAAATGGCTACAATCTTCGATGGGATGTTACTCGAACACCATGATGCATAGAAACTTCTCATCTGAGCTTATGGGATCATGTTGGACCCCTCTATAGTAAAATCTCTTTGTTTTTTCTATCTCAGAGGTTTTTTCTCGTCGTGATGACTTTTCACTTGAGAAAAAAGTTGTCAAATGCAACTAGTGTAAAATTACAAAGTGGTGCAACTTTCATTTTGCAACTCCAATGAACAAATGACCTATTCAAATATTTTTGTGTGGGTATTTTTACACTAGAAATGGTCCTTTTTTACACCCAAACATGTTGAATCATTTTGAGCTACGTTCAACCTACAGAAACCCTTATAAGTCCAAAGCGCAAAATGACTACAATCTTCGATGGGTTGTTATTCAGAAACCATGATGCTTAGAAAATTCTCATATAATCATATGGGATAGTGTTTGAACCCTCTATAATAAATTCTCATTTTTTTCATCTCGAGGTGTTTTTTTGTGGTTGCGACTTTTCACTTAGGAAAAAATTTGTCAAATGCAAGTAGTCTAAAGTTGAAAAATGGTGCAACTTTTGTTCTGCAACTCAAGTGACCAAATTTTTTTTCCAACGCATTCAAGTGTGTCCATTCATGCTATAAATGGTCCTCTTTGACACCCAAACATGCTAAATTTCTTTAAACTATGTTCAACTGACATAATCCCTTATGAGTCAAAATGCAAAATAGCTTTAACATTCGATGAGATGTTAACCGGACATTGTGATGCTTGGAAAATTATCATCTTCTCTTATGGGATAATTTTGGACCCCTCTACAATAAACTCTCTTAGTTTTTTCTATCTCGGAGGTATTTTCTATGGTGGTGACTTTCCACTTGAGGAAAATGTTGTCAAATGCACGTAGTGTAAAGTTGCAAAGTGGTGCAACATTCATTTTTCATCTTGAGTGACCAAAATAATTATTCCAATGCATCCAAGTGGGTAAATTTTCACTATTAATAGTCCTCCTTCACACCCAAACTTGGCAAATCACTCCAAGCTATGTTCAATCGGTAGAATACCTTAAGACTCCAAAGTGCAAAATGGTTGCAATCTTTGATAGGTTGTTACTAGGATACCGTGACACTTAGAAAATTATTTTCTAATCCTATGGGATAATTTTTAACCCCTTTACAATAACCTCTCTCATTGTTTTCTATCTTGGAGGCATTTTCCCATGGTGGCGACTTTTCACGTGGGGAAAAAGTTGTCAGATGCACATAGTGTATAGTTGCAAAGTGGTGCAAATTTTATTAAGAAAATCAAGTGACAAATGAACTATTAGAAAAAAACCTAGGTGGGTTAATTTATTCTATACATGGTCCTCTTTCACATCCAAACATGTCAAATTTCTCCAAGCTACGTTCAATTGATAAAATCCCTTATAAGTCTAAACTACAAAATGGCTGCAATATTCGATGAGTTGTTACTTGAACATAGTGATGCCTAGAAAATTATCATATAATCATATGAGATCATTTTGGGCCCCTCTACAATATCCTCTCTCGGTTTTTTCTATCTCGAAGGTGTTTTCCTATTGAGGTGAATTTTCTATTGGGAAAAATGTTGTCAAATGCAAGTAGTGTAAATTTGGAAAGTGGTGCAACTTTCATTTTGCAACTCGAGTGACCAGAAAAAATATTCCAATGCATCCAAGTGGGTAAATTTACACTAGGAATGGTCCTCTTTTAGACCCAAACACATTGAATCATTCCAAGCTACTTTTAAACGGTGGAATCCCTTATGAGTCCAAAGAGAAAAATGGCTTCAATCTTCGACAGGTTGTTACTCAGACATCGTGATGCTTAGAAAAAAAAATTTCTAAGCCTATGGGATCACATTAGGCCTCTCTAAAATAATGTCTCTCAGTTTTTTCTATCTCAAAGGAATTTTCCCTTGGTGGCAACTTTTCATTTGGAGAAAATTTGTCAAATGCTAGTGTAAAGTTGCAAAGTGGTGCAACTTTTGTTTTGCAACTCGAAGGACCAAATGAATTGTTCCAATGCATTCAAGTGGGATTTTTTATACTATTCATGGTCCTCTTTCACACTCAAATACATTGAATCACTCTGAGCTATGTTCAACCAATAGAATCCCTTAGATGTCCAAAGTGCAAAATGGTTGCAATCTTTGTCGGGTTGTTACTCAAACATCGTGATTCTTATAAACTTCTTGTCTAAGCCTATGGGATAATGTTGAGACCCTCTATAATAATATCTCTTGGTTTTTTCTATCTTGAAGGTGTTTTGATGTGGTGACAATTTTTCACTTGGGGAAAAAGTTGTCAAATGCAAATAGTGTAAAGTTGCAAAGTGGTGAAACTTTTTTTTTGCAACTTGAGAAACCAAACGAACTATTAAAATGTGTCAAGGTGGGTATTTTTACACTAGTAATAGTCCTCTTTCACACCCAAACATGTCGAATCGCTCTAAGCTATGTTTAATTGGTAGAATCCCTTATGAGTCCAAAGTGAAAAATGGCTGCAATCTTCGATGGGTTGTTATTTAGACACCATGATGCTTAGAAAGTTCTCATCTAAGCCTATGGGATTATTTTTGACTAATATATAATAACCTCTCTCAATTTTTGCTATCTTAGAGGAATTTTCTCGTGGTTGTGACTTTTCACTTAGGGAAAAAGTTATCAAATGCAAATAGTGTAAAGTTACAAAGTGGTGCAACTTTTGTTGTACAACTCGAATGACCAAAAGAATTATTCCAAAACATCTAAGTGGGTACATTAATTTTAGGCATGGTCCTCTTTCACACCCAAAAATGATGAATCACTCTAAGCTATGTTCAACTGACATAATCCTTTATGAGTCCAAAGTACAAAATACCTGCAATCTTTGACGCATTGTTACTCAGACACCATAAAGCTTAGAAAATTCTCATCTAGGCCTATAGAATCGATTTGGAGTCCTCTACAATAACCTCTTTTTTTTTCCTATCTTAGAGTCATTTTCTCGTAGTGGTGAATTTTCTCTTAAGTAAAAAGTTGTCAAATGCAAGTAGTGTAAAGTTGCAAAGTGGTGCAAATTTTATTTTGCAACATGAGTGAGCAAAAAAACTATTTTAACATGTTTGAGTGGGTAATTTTATGCTAGGCATGGTCCTATTTTTCACCCAAACACCCTCAATCGTTCTGAACTACATTCAACCATTAAAATCCCTTATGAGTCCAAAGTGCAAAATGACTACAGTCCTTGATAGGTTGTTCCTCGGATGTCGTGATTATTAGAAACTTCTCGTTTGATCCTATGGGATTTTTTTGGGCCCCTCTACAATAGCCTCTCTCAATTTTTTCTATATCAAAGGTATTTTCCCATGGTGGCAACTTTTCACTTGGAGAAAAAGTTGTCAAATGAAAGTAGTGTAAAGTTGCAAATTGGTGCAAATTTTGTTCTACAACTCGAGTGACCAAACGAATTGTTCCAACACATTTGTGTGGGTACTTTTATGCTATGTATGGTCCTATTTTATACCCAAACATGTCAAATCACCCTGAGCTATGTTCAATTAATAGAATACCCTATGATTCCAAAGTACAAAATGGTTGCAATCTTTGATGTGCTATTACTCGGACATCGTGACTCTTAGAAACTTCTCATACGAGCCTATGGGTTTCCATGCTATAGATTTATAAAACATGAGGTGGTGGCAGTTATAGGATGATGTTTTCCAATGATGTGTCATGTTATTTCACATAGAAAATGGAAGGAGGTTTTTAAACTTATTTAAATGATGAATATGGGAGAAATGTGATAACTGCACATGGGTGATGCATCTAAATATCAAGCTTATATTGTTGTTCATACACATCTAATATCTTTATAATATCATTAAAACTGACTTGTGCATTAATTTCATTTAATGAGATGTCAAGTGTTGTGATATTACTAGATGCAAATAAATTTTGTTTGTTGGATCAACAACTATCATGTGTTTTGATGCACATTCATACAAGTTCATAGAGGTATATATATATGCTCACGAGGTTTGAAAAAACCACTTGTTCTATAGATGCAAATGAAATGATTGATAAGCTATAGAATCATAACCATTAGTTGTTGGATGCCAACCTCAACCATCAATTAAAAGCAATACATTTTTTATATGATATTTTTTATGGGAAGGAGCTCTTACAGTTCACTTGAACCTTTTGGTGTTAAAGTCCTTGCCACTAGATAATAATAGAAATCAAGAAGCATTAAACATACATGAAGTATAAACATGAATCATAAAGAATACACATGAACACATGAATTATACATTGGAAGCATGAAGCATACACGTGAGCACACACAACATACGTGAAGTATACATGTGAACAGGTGAATCATACATGTGAATAAGTGAAGTATAAGTAACTGAAGCATTGCAAAGGATACAAACCACCAGAAATGGAGCTTATTTACACAATACACATTACATGGAGCATACTGAGAAATTGAAAAAAAATATTTAAGCATTAAATGTAAACAAAACCCATGCCTCCAACATCAAAGCATACAATTTACACAATACATATGATAGCATCATTCAAGAATGAGAGTAGGAAAATAATATTTTCTTTGATCAAAAGGGAATAAGGCTATACAATTATATATATTGATAAAAGTATATAAAATATATCCAAAAAAGCCAAATAGACTTACTAAAAATGATCCAGATGGACATAAAATGTCACATATATATCGATAGTACAAAATATATGTTCCAAAATGCTAAATAGGCATACAAAAAACAACCCTAATACATAGTCATTTCCCTCCAAGGGAATGAAAAAAATCTTGTGTTGCCTTTGAAATTCAGTTGGATGGAGTGCCTGTTGGTTATGTTGTCTTTCAAACACACTCACTAGACCTGCTCTCTAGACTCCTCTAGAGATGCACCTGATATAATAAAAATTATAGATGTTAATACATATAAATTGGATTATGGAGTGACATATTTAACAAAATATAGTCACTTATTGCATACAAATAGTGATCATGAACATTTATAACATTACCACATCCACTATCTAGAGTGGCACCCACCTATAGCAACCATCGGGATAGAAATTAAACATGTACAAGTATCATGATTTTTTTATTAATAGACCATAAAAGAGAAAACATAATGTCAAATCAACTAATCTATTACATACCTCTCTCAAAGGATAAAAAATGGCTATTTTTGCAACAACTCCATAGTCTATCATGCCACCAACATCGCTAGGGTTGTCTAATGTCAACAACTGAAAATGAAACAACATATCTAACAGTCGTATAAATAAGCTCAAGTAGTCCCTTTATAACTGTCATAAATGAGAAGCAAATGAAAATGAAAAGAGCAACAATATGACTCATAAATGAGAAGGAATTAAATATTTAAAAGTGCAGAAACTTCATAGACAAAAATGCAGAAAATTCATGTATCATGAGTGCAGAAACTTTTGAAGGAAGCTAGTCAAGAATGGTGATACTGATAACAAAATTCAATACAAGGTAAAAGTCAATCATAGTTGAAAAAAATTGAAACACAATGTTAATAAAACTTTGGGAAGTGATGACATTCTATACAAAAGTACAATCCCTATTGGTGGTAGTGACCTTACATAAAAGAGTAAATGGTTGGTCTTAGTTGAGACTACAACATCGTGCTTATAGATAACAAAATGGTGAAAGTACTAAGTCCACTGGGATAGTCCAAAATCTTGCAAATTCCCAATTTAAGTGCTCATTGAGATTCAAATTGCATATGTTGATGAATTATTGTTAATGAGGGCATTCCATCAACATAGTGATAGTGCCACAATGAAGTTCACATGAATGAAGTAAGAATTACTATGTTACTAGTAGCTTTCAAAGGGATAATGGAACATATGATTAATAAGGACGTTTCTATGGTTTGACTATAGCATGTGAAGTTGGTTGTTGAGGTGTGAAATAGTAATGGAGAAGACAACTTTGGTCAATAATGAATGGAAGGAAAGATTTCTTGTAACGATACATGTGTATAGGATAAAAATTGGATGGAGGTGCTATAGCATAGATGCGATAAAGATACAAGACCAAGAGGGGATAATTGAACATATAGTGAAATAATAGAAGGTACAATGGGATGGGAGTCGAATGTGATAATGAAACTTAGAATGTACTAGTAGAGATTAGTGGGATCATCCAAGAGTGGATTATAGAACATAGGGTAAACTACTAGAGGTTGATGGGATGGGATTAGTAGGGAATAAATGAACATAGGGTGAATTAGGGGATGATGAAACTTACGATGAAATGAGAGAGGATAATGGGATGGGAATATAAGGGGTTAATGGAACATATGATGGACTAGTATAGATTGATGGGATGGGATAGGATGAGATAACAAAATACAGGGTGAAAAATTAGAGGTTAATGGGATGGGATTAGTAGGGAATAATGGAACATAGGATGAATTAGAAGGTGTCTATGGTTTGACTATAGCACATGAAGTGGGAACTTGAAATGTGTGTAATAATAATACAGAAGAGTTATAAGATGAAATATAGATAAAGATGGTATAACATAGAATGGGTAAAGGAACATAGGGTGAAATAATAAAGGGTGCAATAACATGGGAGTAGAAGGGAATAATGAAACATAGGATGGAATATTAGATATTAGTGGGATGCGCTAGGAGGGCATCATGGAAAATAGGGTGAACTATTATATGTTAATGATATGGGATTAGGAAGGAATAAAGGAACAAAAATTGAATTAGGAGAAGATAATGTGAAATGATCAAGAGGGGATGATGGAACATAGAATGGACTAGTAGATATTAATTGGATGAGCTAGGATGGGATAATAAAACATTTTTAAGGTGAACTATACTAGAGGTTAATGAAAAGTAATTAGGAGGGGATTTTAGACCATAAAGTGAATTAGGCAGTGTCTAAGGTTTGAATATAGGACATGAAGTGGGAAATTATGGTGTGTAGTAATAATGTATAAGATATTTGGTCAATAATGAGCATAAGGAAAGGTTTCTTGTAACGATGTGTATAAGATGAAATATGGAGGAAGGTGGTCTAGTATATAAGGTGTTAAAGATTGGTATATGTGATATAAAATGGTTAAAATATGAGTGATGAAAGGAATGGAAGAATGAGATGGATGTTGAATGGTAAATATAATTAGGATCTCACAAGACCAACTAATGTTTTTGTTTCTCATTAATTTTTTAGATTTGTATAGGAAAAATTACGAAAACTAACATTATTTTACAACGCAATTAATGAATAAAGGCTACTTGAGAGAAGTTGTTTGAGGACATGAATTGCGAGGTGTGGAGGTCGAAGGTCCACCAGGAAAATATTTAACATCCAAAGCATGTTACAAGAAAAACATTCAACTATTCAAATGCAATAATCATATCTTTAATACTAGTTGCATACTTGTGGACTCAACATCGAGAATGAATAAGGGTCTATAGGAATTGAGCATGTCTCATGAATACACCGACCCTGAAATTTCATCATATTGATTCTACTAATTTACTTATTCTTAAATTTCAAAATATAATTTAATAAACAAAATTAAATAAACTTGCTAAATTTTACCTAAGTATCAATGTCGTATGTATTATTCAGCAATTCATCTATCATAGCCATCGCCTCTACAACTAATGTAGGTTGTGTAGTTGCATCTCGAGCACTCTAATAATTGTACGTGCAAACAACACCACAAGTGCCACAATGGTGGGGTGGAGTTTTGGGCCTAAACGTCTCCTCCACATCAAGCTCTACTAGAGGCCTCACAAACTCTATAATGGTCTAGGTGAGTGAGCTAATCAACTCCAACGCATCCACCTCTACACTATCCTTAGCCATGGAAGGAATGGCGACATTCTCCAACATGGGTTTGGCCAAGGGTCTCAATTCCAATGATGGATTACATCTTGCACTATGTCTATCATGTGTGGAGCCCCCACCTCTACCCTAAAAGTCTTAGATGTCAAAATAATTTGGCATCTTATTAAGGAAAAAATCATAATAGAGTTTCCTCAAAAAGTCTTATGATACCTCATGGTTATTGCATGGAGGTTGGTCAAATACCATCCACCACCACTCCCAAAATTTATTTTTTGTTTAATTCATGTGGCACCAATGGATGGAGAACCTCTTGCATGCATGAGACAAACTTGTGTTGGTTTTCAGGTCTGTAAATAGGGTACAGAAACCAACTTTGCTAATTTTTGTTTTTTCAGATATACATATGAAAAAACACTAGCATAAAATTGTCTCAACTCATGCCTCTTATTTGACCAAAAAATAATTTTCTCACTCATTTCTCCTACATTAGATATAGTTGACTTCAATGATTTGGAAATCCCTCTCCTATAAGGGTGGGTTTCAACACGCTCAGTTAATCTTCCAATTAATTTTTCAATGTCTCTTTTATTGTTTTCAATTTGGTTTAGGATATTTTCTTGTGATCTTGGATGATGCCTATGAACTGATGGAGGGGTTTCATGTTGTTTTTGTATAGGAGGCTCTTTGTGAGGGGGTGATTGTGAATTCTCAATGTTTGGAGGTGGAGATTCATTCCCTGAGAATCAGAACAAAGTTTTATTAAAAAGACCTATTTCAATCTAAATTATAAATGAAATTCAAAATAAATAGAATAAAAATACATACCTTTTCACAATCTTTGAGCTCTCAACGTGTTGGTGACATCCTCATGAAGAATTGCAAGCTAAGACTAGAAAAAATGGAATAGATTTAACGAGTGCAAGTCATGGAGAAGAAAAATCCAAGCCAAGCCATAGGTTCAATAGAAAATGGAGGTTGAAACACATTTTTTGACTTTTTGTTCACTTTTCACAATTGGTGAGTGCCAAATTTGGTGCATGCCAAATGGGTAAATCATTTGGTGCTCGCCAAATTCTCTTTTTTGGGTTTTTTTTCATTTTTATAATTTAGCACCAAATTGTGTCATAGATCCATGCACTTACCCCTATTTTCATGAGCATGAAAAAATTCCCTCTACTTCCACACTTTACAACCAACCCTCACTTCCATTATATTCATTATCAAAACCTCAAGCTAATGTATTCCACCATGCCCTATTTCCTATTGGAAGTTTGTGTTGTCATTAATTTCAACATATATATGTTCTTGCATTTATGTTAACTTATGTAGATGCTTTAATTAGTAGTCTCACTGATGTCAACCTCTAGTGTTTCTTGATGAGTATGTGTTTGTGGATGTTCAACCTCTAGTGTGGTTGAGTTGTTGTATTGTAGTTGGTTTGGTTGTGATGAGAAAGTGTTGCATATGATGAGATGATGTTTGTAGTGCTTGGTTTCAAAGTGCTTTTAAGAAAATTTGAATAAAAGAAGAAACAATGTGTTAGAGAGGTGTTTTGTATGGCAAAGTAGTATTTTTGTATTTGTCTCTACATTTATTTTGTATTGAAGTTATGCTTGTATAGTTTGGATATGTTTATCAAAGGTGTTTAGAGGTGTTATATCTATATTTTCATGTTTTGGATCCTTTGATAGAGAAAGTTTTGTTCACTAGTGTGTGAACTATGAAGTAGTGTTGTCAAGGAGAAATAGTCTTGCTCTAATTTCTCCAATGTGTGGTTTTTGGTCTTATGGATTTGAGGGTGTTCATATATTGCTTATTGGTAGAATCAAACATGCTCTGATACCATGCTAGAATTGGCTATGGATGCCAAGATCTATGGACCAAATAGAAAGCACAAAGAAGAGAGAAAATAATGTGACAAGAATAAATTGTATTCAATGTCAATGATAATGGAATGATTCAATGTGTGTGTTTTTACAATGAGAGACCCCTTAGTTATATAGCTAAGGTGAGAACATAGGAGTACATAAGATTATGACAAGTTTCGTAATCTTATGATATGAGACAACAATGAAAAGCTATCACTCCACCTAAAGTGGAAAGGTGATAATGCGATAACCACCAGAAATAGTGGATCTACCACAAAAGGTGGAACCCTAATCACATGATATGTCCATGAAAGGTGGAAATTCTCTAACAACTCCTATGTGGTCCCTAAGTAAATTTAACTATGGTGTAATTATGACCTAGGACAAGGTACAAAACATTTAATTACACCAACACCCCCCCTTAAGTGCAACTTAGGGAGAATCAAATAGTGCAAGATGGGTCCTGACAACTAGGCCATGTTAGGTACCCATGTACAAATGCAATGCAATCTCTCACAAACCGAGAAAAAGAAAAAACCCAGTGGGATAAAACTCCTCCCCAAAAGAGAGATGAAATACAATAAAGAAATGCTCTCAATGAAGAATGAGAAGGTAAAAACCCCATGTGAGGAAAAAGTATCCCCCATAAGAGAGAAGTAGAAGAGAGACAAGGCAGCCCCCCCTCAATGTTGAGTCTCCTGCAATGATGGTAGAAGCTCGACATTGAATGCTGAAGATGATCCAATCTCATCGAACAACATTCCTCCCCTTAGGAAGAAACAAAACTAAGGATGTATGCAGGATGTAAGATGTCTCTGAAGCATGCTCAAGTGTCTCCACCTCAATGCCAAAAGCTGACACACTCCAAACAGGCATTCTAGGCCACACCGCTGAAGAGTACAATCCAACATCTAGTAGAGAAGAATGTAGAACATGATCCAAAGAGAATGATATCCCCTCTAAAGACAAAGAAGCCTCCTCCAAATGTTGTCTAAAAGTATCCACACTCATGTCAAGCTGCAAAGAATGATCATGTAGAGAATGAACAAGAGGGTCAAAGTGTTCCCTCACAACAACTAAAGAAGGAGCATCTTCATCAAAGAGAAGATGAATGTCATCAATGATGTCCCCCAAATATGCAAGATGAGACTCCACAAAAAATTTTGATACCTATCAAGAAGCCATCCAAAGTAGCCATATCTGGAAGACTATGTATGTCCTGCTGCACTGAATCACAAGAAACGAAAACTGTGGAATCACAAGCATCATCAAATGCAACAATAAATGAGGATGTGATCTCAATAGGAGAAGGAGAAGCAAGAAGAGAAGTCTCTTTGTCAACTGGACATTCAAGAAATTTTTTATACTCAATCTCCTCTAAAGTATCATCATCATAGGATACATTATCAACATCATCAAGGGGAATTAAACAATTGGCAACAGGATCATTTGGGAATGGAGAGATATGATGGTCTCCAAAAATCTCCCAAATCTTGGTCCAAAGTGTGTGTGGGAACTCGATATCTAAGATCTCCACAGGAATATCAACACCAATATATGTACCAATTAATCCTACAATGTGATCATTATTATTACCCCAAACTGATTGCTTCAATGGTGTGTCTAGTTCAGGTATGAGCCCATAGAGGTATGGAAAAATCTTAAGCCACCTGAGATGTGTTAGGATACCTTTCTTCCAAGACTCGTAATTATCCTTATTCAGCATTACCACAAAAGGATGAATAGAAACACCCATGATACCTCCCCAAATGATCAATACAAGATTACCCCCCCGAATCACTCAATCATGAAGCCCCCCAAGCAGTATCTGATTTGACACTTTATACTTAGTGCATTTACAATTGCCACTACCAAAAACAACAAAGTGGACTTTGATTTTGGTACATGCAAATTGCCAAAATAGGCCACAAACTCATAGTGAAAAAATTACAGTAGATGAGATAAATCTAATCACACCACTATAAAGTACAGGAAAAATCATGCACTTTCAAAAAAAAATGGCACTCAAAAATGTTACCGTAGGAGCAAGATATGAGCTCCCAAAGTTCTCAAAATGAGGACAAAGTAGCAACACCTATGAGAATCTGCATTTTTTGGAAAAACCAGAAGCCAAAACCAAAACCTGATTGCACCACTGTGTAGAGCACGAAACATTAGCCCAAATAAAAAAAAAATTGCTCTAAAAAAGGAGCCAAAATAATCGAGTTATGAGCTTCTGAAGTTGAGTTGCAAAAATGAAATCTCCAACTGTGAGGGGGCCAAAAATTTCAAATGCACGTTGACATGGCGCTGATGTCATCCGACCAGGGGATTAAAATTGACAGCTTGGGGCCCGTCAAAGTTGGCGTCGCCGTGCTGGGATATTCTGTTTTCAACAGAATATTCTATTTTCTGCCAGGAATCTTACCTACCGAAATATTCACTTATGACCACCAGGATTTTGCTAATCCCCGTCAGTGGTAGGTACCCACATGGTAGAGGAGGCCACATAGCAGGCTATGTACACTAGTTGTATGGGATGATGGGGTAGGGTATAGTCTGCGGACTGTACTCCGCAATGATTTAAAAAAAAACTTTTGATTTTTTGTTTGTTTTTATTTTTAATATTTTCAAATCAAAAAATATTTGAAACACAATTTTTTTTTTTAAATGAAATTTAAAAAGTTAGAAAAAAAATTCCGACAATATTTTTTTTCAAAATTGTACCATCAACAATTATGATGACCTGGGGGTCGTACGACTCTTCAGGCAAAAAATTTTTGCCTCACTGAATGATTTTCTCCAATTTGGACAATTGAACAATCAATCTTAGGGTTTTTGGCCCTTCTGGATGTGATGGTAGGGTCGGATTTGACCCAAAATGCTCCAAAAATGCAGCTACCTTTTGGATCTGGCAACCACAATGTAGCTTCAAACCCTCATAGATTTGGCCTTATATGTCCAATTTGGATGAAACAAAAGGCAAAATCAACTTTCTCAAACCTTCCGGATGCAATAGTGAGCTTAGATTTGCACCAGCAAGCTCCGATATAAACCTGCAATAAAGAGCCAAAAATGGAACCTCCCCAAATCTGGTACCTCTCTTCAAAAAATGACTCTCCAATGACACCCAACCTGCTTTGATACCAGGTTAGAATCAAACATGCTCTGATACCATGTTAGAATTGGCTATGGATGCCAAGATCTATGGACCAAATAGAAAGCACAAAGAAGAGAGAAAATAATGTGACAAGAATAAACTGTATTCAATGTCAATGATAATGGAATGATTCAATGTGTGTGTTTTTACAATGGGAGACCCCTTGGTTATATAGCCAAGGTGAGAACATAGGAGTGCATAAAATTATGAAAAGTGTCGTAATCTTATGACATGAGACAACAATGAAAAGCTATCACTCCACCTAAAGTGGAAAGGTGATAATGTGATAACCACCACAAATAGTGGATCTACCACAAAAGGTGGAACCCTAATCACATGATATGTCCATGAAAGGTGGAGGTGATAGAGTGATAACATGATAAGTCCACCAAAGGTGGAAATTCTCCAACAAATCCTATGTGGTCCCTAAGTAAACTTAACTAAGGTGTAATTATGACCTAGGACAAGGTACAAAACATTTAATTACACCAACACTTATATCTATCTCCATTTAGAAGTATTTGAGTTTTGGTGCTTCACAGGGTTGGATTCTCATGTTACAATGTGTGGAAAGTTGATTGGTTGTAAAAAATGATTATATTCTTCAGGTGAATATTAATATATTATATTTTCTTATTTTAATATATTTATTTTAATATTAATTTTATATATATATTATATTATAATAATAATATTAAATTGTAAATATTTATTTTTATATTAAGATTTTTTTTAATTTTTTTTTTTTGTTTTTTAAATTCTAAGGCATGACACATCCTATCAATGATGACATGTCTTTCATACCATAATTATTGTTGTATTACTAACCTCATTATTCCCAAGGTTTACCTAGCACTATAAGTTAACCTCATTGTTACCAAGGTTTACCTAGTATTATAAGCTAACAAATTCAAGTTTCCTCAAGAAATCGAAGTAAACCACATTTCTCATTTCATTATACATACATATATTAAAGACTTGTAATGTCACAGAATTGCACCTAAGGGCAATTCCACATTTTTGCATCTTGCCTAACATTTATGACACCTTCGGAGCATTAATGACAAAATCACGTGAGACAAAATTTTGTGATTTTGGCTTCATGCGGACACATGGAAAAATGGTAGAAGCCCAACAAGGAATTTACTAAAAATCTAGGCCTTGGTTGCCTACATGGCACATGGACATTCATACAGTGCGCTAGCATCCTAGCGGTTTTTCGAGTCTAAAACGAAGAATCTAGAAACCTGACCCTTGCAACACGCATCTTAGCAGTTAGGTCTCGATTGAAATGACTATGTGTCATCCTTGCATGCATTAGAAACTCCTTTTGGCCCTCATTTTGGGGTTGGAAGCTATCAATTCAAGAATTTTCACCACTTTCTCTAGTCTTGAGTAAGTTCTATCCTTGAGTAGCAGCACTTTTACTAGCAAAGCCATGCTAGACTAAGGTCCTCCTAGAAGCTACTAGCTCTCCAACAACTACTAGCTCTCAAATAAGCATATTGTGGTGCACTTGTGTGCTCCAGAAGAGGGACTTAGCCTATGGGTAACACTCTCTCCCCTTGTCACTCCTTCCTACTATTTCATTTACTACTGTGGTACGGGCTCTACTCCAAAGTGGGTTTTTTTTCAACACATGCTTTGTTATTTCCTTTACACTTTCTACCAAATTTGGTTGTCTGTGGAGGTGGGAGCACCTATGTGAGGGTCTGACTAAGGCAGGCCCCTATATAGCCCAAAATTTTTTCCCTTGATCTTTTGTGTGTAGGTTACGAAGGGAAGCATGTTATAAATATTCAAATGCATGAAGGTGATCTTGTTTCAAGTTCTCTTGCATTCTCCTTTAGTTCCTAGCTTTCTGTTGATTACTTGATTCCTCACTTCTCCTATTCTAGATCAAGAATTAAGTCTCCATTTCATCTACCTGAGCTCTTGAGTTCTTTATAGCTTAGGATGTGAGTGTGTCTTGTGGATGAAAACGTGCCACGTTGGCATCCTAGAACTATGCTGATGTCTTTTTGGCCGAGAGCTCTACAGCCGGATATTAGAACTTAGAAGTCTTTCTCTTTTGGATCCTAAACCTAATTTCTCACCTCTCTTCATGATTTCATTAATCCATTCAGTTTGAGGTGTATGAGGGAAGTTCATTCCCTAGTGATCTCCTGAGAAGAAAGAGACTCATGTGTAGTGAATCCCTCTTATATCACATTTTGGTGAATCCAACGTGAACCGTCAGATCCATTTTCATAATGTTGTCAGGACATGATGAGTCTTTTTATAAATGAGATTTCGATATGTTGGAAGATGCTCTAGATGATTTCTTAGATGCACTCTCCCATATCTGTAAATCTTCAAAAAAAACTCCCTCCTTGTGAGATGAAGAGTCAGTAAATGTGGTAGTAGTTTTTGTGGCTCCTCCAAGCCCTAAGAAACCCTTCATTTATGTGACCCTAGCTGAGTCATTCCCTAGAAAGGACTATTTCATCTATGATATTTTAGATCATAGCCATCCATCACACCTATATTCAATATTTGCAAATGCTACTAACTCTACTTCTTATAATGCTATCAGACACACATACCCTACGAGGAGAAACATACAAAAATTAGAACAACAAGTTGCTATTCCTGCATTGAGGCCAAACCAAACTCCTACCTCTTTACCTCCATCTAAAATTGACCTTCCTCCAACTCCTAAACCTGCGACCAAAGAACTGGGTGATTATGATCTTGTCAAACAACTTTGTGTTACTCTGGCTAAGATCTCACTTTGGGATTTACTTCAGACTGCTCCAATTTATCAAGAGATTCTATAGGAAGCCTTAAAAAATATTCTCCTACCTACCTCAGTTAGGCCTATAGAAATTGATGTGTTGATGGCACATATTCAAGTGAATTTACCAAATGTTACGTTCCACTCACAAGAAATCCCATCTCCGGATGTGCAAAAACAAGTGAAACCTTTGATGATCATAGTAAACATTAACAATATCGATATTAGATCTACCCTCATTGACACTAGGTCATCCCTCAAAATTTGTGGTATAGATCTGCTACCTAAAATCAAGGTCGATTCATCCTCCTTAGCGGCCTTTTCCTTATATATTCATGGATTCGATAACGTTCGTAGCCAAGCTCTAGGTATGATAATGTTACCTTTGCAGTTGAGCCCCATTACTTTTCCTACATTGGTCTACATAATGCCCAACCCGCTACCATACAATCTTCTTTTACGAAGACCTTGGATTCACGATATGGGTGCAATAACTTCTACCCTACATCGTTCCTTAAAGTTAGTTGCTAACAATTGAGTGGTTACAATTAAAGTAGATCCAGAAGTTGTGCACCTTTATTTACTAGTTGTTGCTAATCGTAATTCAGCTGCTTCGACTCTCAATAATTGCATTCCTTCCTTAACCGCTAATGCTATGGCTTGTTCCTCATTGATACGTATTGTGGAAGTTATTCCTTGAGTGAGTATGTACTGAGACAAATTGCCTAAGATGGAAAAATGTGAATCCCCTCTATCTTCTCCTTCATCTCTTGAAATGAATGCTCTCTTAGGTGATGATTGGGGGTCCTTGAACTTCTTTGAATTATTCATATCAGATTACAAGTTGGACCTCTCCCATATAGAATTCTTAGATTCCACCAATAGGAGGACTAGCAACCCTCTCATTGAAGAAGCAAAGTCTGATCCCATCCAAGAGACCGCTCATCCCCAGGAGAATGACTCCTTTTGTGAAAATAAGGTTGATGTTTGCAACCTGAGTAAGAGAAGTGGGACTGCTCTCATGGAAATTTTCAATGTCCATTGGTGGAACAAGACACTCTAGATAGAGCTACCCCCTCATGAAACTCTACAAGATCGTTATAGGTTCGGTTATGAGCTCACTTCTTGATATGAATATGGGAAGAAAGACCTAGGACATATCAAGCAAGGAATATAAGTCCCTATCTATTTTAAGAAATGATAACACCATCTTGGTTTGGGATGCCTCGTTGAGTAGTCTAAGAAAAAACCCTGGTGGAGTGTTAATATGATTTCAGTCGAACCATTGAGTTTGATCCATCCTGAGTTGATAGAAGAAAGAGGACAAGATGAGAAGGTCCATGTAAATGTTTTATCTTTGGATGAAGGATTGGGGGAATTTCTAGGTACTTATTCCCCATTACCTCCTTATCATCACAAGAAATGATTTTCATATCACTTACACAAACAAGCATACTTTGGAGAATCTGTTCTAAGAATTGATGAGGACCCTCTACCTAACATCAAAGATGATGTTCCAATATCTCATCTCGAGGACCTTATTTCCCTCCTTAAAGGGGATACTATTGGAGCCCCCACAGATACTCAATCTTCAGAGAGAGTAATCAAGATTGTTAAGTGCCTCTCTTCTAAGGAAGCAGGTGAACACTCCGCTCTCTTGCATGTTTACCCTAACATCTTTGCTTGGACTTATGAACATATGCTTGGTATTGATGAATCTATAGTGGTCCATAATATCATTTTATGTCCCGATGCCAAGATGATTAAGAAAAAAAATTGAAAGATAAATCCTAGGGTAGCTTTAATGGTCAAGATTGAGATAGAGAAGCTATTGAAAGCAGGCTTTATCTATCCCATTGACTATTCTCCCTGGATTTTTAATATAGTCATTTTTAGCAAACCTAATGGTCGTATTCGCATATGCATTGAAATTTGGGACCTTAATAATGCTTCTATTAAAGATTATTTTCTATTACCCAGTAAACATATGATTGTGGACTTGATCACAGGCCATGCATTGTTATCTTTTATGGATGGATTCTCAAGTTATAATTAGGTTAATCTAGATGATCAATACAAGAAAACCTTTACTACCCCTTGGGGGACTTTATACTATGTGTTCATGCCCTTTGGATTAAATAATGTAGGAGAAACTTATCAACGAGAAATGACCTTGATATAATTTCATGATTTCATTCATAAAATCTTGGAAGACTATGTCGATGACATCTTGGAAAAATTTGTAAACCATCAAGATCACGTGAAGAATCTTCATCTTACCTTTGAAAGGATTTGACTTTACAAGATGAGACTCAATCCCCAGAAGTGCGTCTTTAGTGTTGACACTGGAAAGCTTCTTGGGTTTATAGTCTCTTATCATGGAATCAAAGTTGACACAAATAAGATTGATGCTATTATTAACATGTCTCCGCCAAGGAACATCACCAAATTACAAATTTTATAGGGGAAGATTTAGGCAATTCGTAGATTCATATCTTAGTTGGTTGACTGTACCCTTCCTTTCACCCATCTACTAAAGAAGGATGTCCACTTTATGTGGAATGAAGAATGTCAGAGAGATTTTGAATCCATCAAAGCTTATTTGACCAATCCTCCTGTATTGATGCTAGATATGCAAGATAGACCTTTCCTTCTTTACCTTTCTACTTCACCATACGCTTTGGCAGCCCTATTGGCTCAGTATAATGATGCAGGATGAGAGAGAGTGGTTTACTACATTAGCCATGTCCTTGTCGATTATGAAACCTATTATTTGTCCATGGAGAAGTAGCGCCTTTCTCTTGTATTCGCTACATAGAAGCTGAGGCACTATCTCCTCCATGCTAAAACTTACGTCATAGTAAAAATAGATCATTTGAAACACTTGTTCTCTAGTGCCAACCTTGTTGGGAGATTATCAAAGTGGGTTATGTTTCTATCTAAGTTTGATGTAAAATTTGTCACTCAAAAATTAGTAAAAGGACAAGCGGTTGTTGATAAATTGGTGGATGCTCCCCCGCCTTGCTCCTTCTTCAGGTTGGATCTATTCCCTAATGAGAATATCTTCACAATCAATTATGACCTCAAATAAAAAATTTACTTCAATGGATTAAGGTGATAGACTGGTTCTGGAGCAGGTGTGGTCTTGATATCCCTCGAAGGTAAACTAGTCCCCCTATCCTTTCAATTAGATTTTCCATGCACCAATAATATTGCCAAGTACAAAGATCTTATTTCTAGTTTGCATGTTGCGATTGCATTGAAAACTAAACATATTCGTATACTAGGTGACTCTAAACTTATTGTGAATCAGATCACGGGAACTTATCAAGCTAAACAAAGTAAGTTGTCTCGATATCAAGATCTCACTTTGCCCTTGCTTAATTAGTTTTCCTCTTTCACAATAAACAACATTCCTGGGTGAAAATAGACATGCAGATGCCATGGAAAGCGTTTTTTCCTTGGTACCTTCATAAGAGGATACAAAGGAATACCACTTCAAGGTTTAGGTCACATGAACCCTGGTAGTTCCCAATCAACCTACATCTGAGTCTCTTGTTTACCTTCATGTAGATTCGAGAGAGTGGTTCTCTAGCATCTACAACTACTTAAAGAAGGGAAACTTTCCTGATGGTGTGATGAAAAATGATCACACTCATATACGAAAGATTTCAGCCAATTGTGTCATCTTATTTGATGTTATTTATCAAAAAGTGTATAATGGCTTGCTTCTAAGATGCCTCACTATAGCGGAAATACCCCTTTCCCTTAAAGAAGCCCATGTGGGCTCTGGGGGTGGAAATTTCGGTGGTAGATCCCTAGTGAGGAAACTGACACACATGGGATACTACTGGCAGACAATGGAACAAGATTCCTTTGGTTTCATCAAGAAGTGACTTAAATGTCAAGAGCATAGCCACCTTATCCATGCTCCTGCTCAGGAGTTTCAAAATCAAATCTCTCCTTGGCCATTCAAAAAATGGGGGTTGGACATTATTTGGAAAATATCACCTCCTTCTTCCAAAGGACATAACTTTATCATCACCACTATAGATTATTTCATAAAATGGGTTGAGGCTATTCCACTCCAATCCATGAGTGCTGAAACTATTTGTAGCTTCCTATTGAACAACATCATTTCTCAATTTGGATTGCTTGCTACACTTGTTTCTGACAATGGTACACCATTTGAAAACAAGGAAGTAAAGTAGTTCATGGAGAAATTTAATATTCAACATAGGTTTTATACATCGCATTATCCATAATATAAAGGCCAAGAAGAAGCTTATAACAAAATTCTTGAACTAATTCTTCATAAGATAGTTAATAAACATGGTAAGGGTTGGCATATTCGGTTAACTTATGCTTTGTGGGATTATCGTACGAGTGTTGGCATGATGATGGGAATGATTCCCTATAACCTCATGTATTTCATCAAAGCTATCATGTCTTTAGAGTTGGAAATACCATCTTTGTGGGTTTCCCTTAGGGGGGTGATTTACGATGAAACCTATCAGGTTAACCATTTGCATTAGTTTGATATGCTCAATGAATTTCGTTTATAGACCCTCGATCATGTTAAGGATTATCAATGGTCACTATCTAGACAATACAATCAGGGTGTTATTCCTAGGACCTTCAAGCTAGGAGACCTAGTTCTATACGAAAAATCAGTGGAATGTAAATGTGACACCTAATTATAAAGAGAAATTTAGTCCTAACTTGCTAGGTCCTTACATCATGGTTTTTGTATATGGTTCAAGTGCCTATGGACTATCATCTATGGATGGAAAACCTTTAAAAGAGCCTATCAATGTGATGCATCTTTGTTGATATTATGCATAGTGTCATAATGTGCCATGTATGTGGTGTTCTCCCCAAAAAGTAGTAATACTATGTATATTAATATTCACTCACTTTCACATCATGATTTTTTTTGTTTTTGTGATGTTACCATGTGTGTGTGTGTAAAAAAAACATACATATGTGTGTCTGACTATGCTAAATATCCATACATCACATCGCATTATTAGATCATCATAGCATTTAATAAACATAAAAATAAATGTGTTAAATTAAATCATGATTAGCATCTAATGAAAACATACATCCATATAAGAAAATACCATCCATAGCACGAGCATACATGAAAATGGAAAGCATACACACGAGAAAAACCATGATATTGAAACCGATGTATATATATATCCAATGTATTAATCAAATGTCATGTACATGTATTGGCACACTGCTATTAAAATGAGTGGTTGTTGAATATATGTCTATACAAAAGATCAACAATTATGTATGAATATATGTTTATGGCTATAAAAATGATATACAAAATAGGAGTCCTATCCCTAGGGCATGTCACTCCCCAAGCCCTCTTGCTCTAGCAGATGCTCTAGTGCTCTAGGACGAGGTTGCACAGTGGTCTATAATCAGGATTAGTGTGAATGTGATGTAGATAGACCCACTCATATCCCTCTGAGCTCCCCCTACAATGAAAAGATGTCCATCTTCACTTGGATAAGCTCATTTTGTAGTCGGTGAACATATATCATGATCATAACTACTGGTTGCACGTTGATCTCATCAATGCAGCTCTAGAGAACATCGCGCACCACCTTAATGGCATCATATCTCCTCACTGCCACATCTCACTCAATGAGCATCATTCATAGCTCCCTCGACAACTGATCTCATTGAACCCTAGTGATTGTCAGCTCCATAGTCAGCGACACCACCTCTGTACCCCGCTCCTCATATGCGGTTTGTAGATGTGCTATTGGCTGAAAAGTGGGGGCATGCCTCCCTGCTAAAACAGGTTGATAAGACTCTAAGACCATCCCCTAGATCAGTACAACAAGGGCCACCTCTAAAATGCATTGAACTATAAGCTCAATCCATCCCTGTGCATCCTCTATAATCATAAAGAAAAATAAGGGGATCAATATCACATGGCATGTGTATATAAATAAAAAAGTGTAAGAAGAAATACAAAATTTTGAAAAGTAACAATAATGCACTATGTATACCTGGATCCCCTAGCTACCATGTGGGATTAGGGTTTGGATCAACATTGGGGCATACATCGCTAGTAACGGTGGCCTCCCCATGAGATGTTAGTGTTGATGTTACTAGGATAGTGGAGGTTGGTGGAACTAATGAAATAGGGGTAGCTAGGGGGGGAGCTGATCTCCTCCATCATCACGGCCTCACGAATGCCTCCTCCTCCTCCTCCTCTACATCGCTCTATTGGTGGGCTCTCCTCCTGCTCTATGGAAGCTGGTAGGGCTCATCCTCCTATAGTCTTGGGTCCTATTGGAACTGTGAAACTTTGGCCATTTCATTCACCCTTCATGATTATTGCCCTCCCATAAAAATACAAACAGTAAAATCCCCACAAAATCCAGCTTAAATCTTGACATAAATCCTCATAAAATTCATTTTTCATTAAAACAAGGACGTATGGAAATATCAGCATAAATGGATATAGGTCTCATCGATGATAATGTGCATATCTTCAATGTATCGACAAGACATTAGATAGGTCATATTGATAACATTGTATACAAGGAGAATTTGGGTCTACAATATTTATCAGCAGAATAGAGGACATCAGTATGATGGTGGGAGATCATATCGAGCTTAGTTACCTTGGGCCGATTAATGAAAAGAGAAATATATTGGGGAGACTTTTGTTTATGGAGAGAGATTTTGAAACATTGCCCAAAGCACTATTGGTCTTGCGGATAAAGCGAGAGAGGGACCACTCAGCAAGACAAAAAATGTTGGGAGAGTTCTAAATGTCTTACCAATCCCTTGGGTCACACTGACAAAGACCGAAGCCTACCAAAAAAATAAGTATCGGGAAGGCGATGTGCATGGTCTCACTAAAGAGAAAACGTATCAGAGAGACAAATCATCACGGGGAGATCTAAGAGACATCACAACGAAGGTTACAAGGTTGGCAGGACAAGTTGTTTAGTCTCAGTGATATAAGTAAAATAAAGCAAACATCTCAGTGAGACCAAGTATTGTCAGAATGAGATGGGAATTGTGGGCCTGATTCATTGAGCTTGAGCGATAACTGTTTCGGTAAAAGTAATGGTGATATAAAAAAGAGTGAAAAAGGAGAAAATATTGGGGAGACTTTTGAAATCGGGGAAACTGTAGCATGTCTTGGTGGATGGATGAAGGTTGAACAGACGGATTGGCCAGAGGTTTGAAATATCTTGTGGATATAAACCCTGATGTGACTGTGAGAATTTTGAAAAAACCTACAGCATTCATATCTTAGTAAAGATAATTAATGGTGCCACAAAGCATAAGATATTTTGCATATCAGAGTATGGTCATTCAAAATCATTGCATCGCAGTGTTCAAAGCGAAGGAAAGAAAAGAAACCAATAGAAAAATTAAGGCATCTACCTAGCTTCACTTTTCAGAAAGATAGAGTAATTTTTCTTCAGAAATCATAAAATTCTAAATCATGGAAGGTGCTGCTTTAGGAAAACCAAAAAGAAAAAGACCTGAGGAAGATAGCCGTCAAAAGGGAAAGAAACAAAATATTGAATCACCAATGGAAGGCACTAAAAGGAAGCTCAATCAAGATATCATAGATCAATTACCTAGTTTTGGGCCTAGAGCTAGGCATTTTGCACAACTCAAAGCTGACATTAACAAGTTAGACGATAGATGCAAATTCATAGGAGATGTTTGGACTCCAATTAGGGGCTATGAGTTATTCAAATTCCTCTATTATAGGAGAACTCGCTTTGATCTAGTATGTAATCCATGGAGGCTTAATTTAGGGAAATTGATATGCCCTAACATTTTTGTTGATGTGGAACTGATAAAGATGTTGGCTGGACATTATGACCTAAAAGGCAGAGCTATATGTAACTTGTTAAGGAACCCATTAATTCATATATCTGAGAACGCAATTGTTGAGGTTTTTAGGATGGAAGGAATGTGAAATGAGAAAATAGTGAGCGAAGATCTCGACAGTGAGTTCAAAAGGATGGATGGAGGACAATGAAGGGCCACCCTATCATGTCGATCTTTTTGAGCATTACTTCAAATACATTTATTATTTGGTGGGACAAGTGTTGGGAATGGAGGTTCTTAAGCATATGGAAATTATACCCATGGTGATTGCTACAGACATTCAATATCATAATTCGAGATCATTTGACTATGTTGCACACATCTCTAAGGAGTTGGATACGGGTTTGATGGCGATAAAAGTTGGCACCTCAGTTTTCCATCTTAGAAATTATTCATTGTTGTTGCATCTAGTATTGTACTTTAGACAAGAGTTAGGTTTATGGCCCCAAGAGCTGAGAATTTTGAAAATTGACAAAGAAGGTAGGCCATTACCTATTCAATTATGGACTGTTGTTTGGGACAACTGGTTTGTGAATTCAAACTTCTTGCATTTTGAAGAGTTTTTTGTGAAATCCTTACATATATTTTTCAACCATCCTTGTGATTTTTCCATATCTAAAGAAGTGAAAAGGTTTCTTATGCCTAGACAGTACAATGGACCAATCAACCATAATTGGGTGGATTGGTACTTTTTAGAGAATGCCACAATGATTAGGGTTTATTTTTTTGAAGATGCACCTTTCATTTTTCCTAGAACTGTCCTGGATAGAATTGCTTACCTAGAAATTGTTAGGCAAATGGATTATTCCAGTGTGATGAACTTGAGTTCATATGGGAAACAAGATTGTATGCCCAACACTTTGTGTTTTAGTGATTTCACTATATTGGCCAAAGAAGGTTATGATTTTATTTTGGACAAATTATTGCACTATAACATGAGAAGAGCACCAGTTAGAAAGAACTTTGATCTAGAGGGGTATATTCACTCTGCCAAACAAAAGATAACTCTCGGAGGGTACCATCATGTGCCCTAGAAATCTGATGCTATAATCATAAACCTAGAGGCAGAGGAGGTAGAAATGGTGATTGAAAGACATAATCAAGAGCTGATGGATGCTGAATTATTATCCTCTATTAAAGGGATATTAGAAAAAAGCATGACACAAAGTTCATCTGAGAAAGTTGCAAGAATGAGGAATCAAGATTATACATATGTTTCGAGGGATAATGATGTTGATGAAACCATGGATGTAGATAAGAAATGAAGACTATAGGTCTTTCATATCAGATGTTGAATTTATAAAAACCTTAGAGTTTAAAGCATTTCTATATAAGCATAAAGGGAAAGAGATAAGAGTGCAGGTTGATAATTTTACACCTTGAAATGAGGATCAATTGTTGAAAAGCCTAAAAGATGAAGTGCATAGGGAAATGATTAGCATGACCCTTGAAAAAGGGAAGGGAGCTGATAGAGAAGGTTGGTGTCATGATTTTTCTAGGTTTGGATATGAATTTTGCTTTAGTTTTTGATAGTTTCTTAGAAGACAGCAATGCCACCCACAAGCTAAGTGTAGAAAAGGTGACAAAGGTATACACAGGATCAAAATACAACACTGATGATGAGACATTGATGATTTGGGCCTTATATCCTCCTCACAAAAGGTTAATTATTATTGATACTTAAAAGGCATTTGGACATGTCATGACTCTAAAGGCTGCGGAAGTTGACCCTGTGGCAACTATTGATATCGGGATAAACATAGCCAAGTTAAACAAAGCTTAGATCCAAGCATTGATAAGGGAAAGAGAGATGTATAAAATTGGAAATGAAAGAATGTTGAGAGAAAATGAAAGCTTAAAAGACTTGGTAGGTGATATAACAGAGCCAACAAAGATGCTCACCCAAGGTGAGAGCTAATAGAAAAGGGATCATTGGGAAGGATCAACTGCATATTCTCAAGGTAAAATAGATGCACTTGCTGCAATAATCAGTAGAAGAAAAGTTGTCATAATTACTTGGTTGAATAAGCTTTGGGGAAAAAATTCACAATTTGTGGATGCCATAAAGGAACACAAGAAGGTGGATAGCAGAATTCAGGAGAAAATTGAGGAATTGGAGCATAAGGACACCCCTAGCAATGAAGAGATTGAGAATGCCAACTGCATTATAGATAGACACAGGGATTTCTATGAATAATTTCAAGGAGATATGCAGGGATTGATAGAGGCTACCAAGGATAAGCTGACCAAGTTATATGATGATGAAGGAAAAAAGAAAGAAGCAACTAAATGGAAGAATGAATGCAAAGTAGTGCTCCAGGAGATGTTGAAAGAAGCCACTATGGAGGATGTAACATAGGATGAGGTGTGTGAGAAGAATGAGAAGATGATAATGATGGAGATTGTGATCCGTGATGCAATTGGGGATGTTGATACTCACGAGCACCAGGACTATATGGAACATATGTCTGCAGTCCATTATGGCTTAAAAAGAATTAGTTAGATAGAGAATCTATTAGAACTTTTATACTTTAGACTTTGAAAAGGTGCAACCTTTCACAAAATGATGTATAAATATTCATTATTGGATGGTTAGAATTGGTAGAAGATAGATGTTAAAAATTAGGAGAATAGATGTAAGTATTTTTAGAATGATACTCAAGGAGACTATGATGCGTGTATAAATTTTGAAGGATCAAACGAATGGAATTTAATATTGTGGTGCTATTTTGGTATCAATTATTTTTTGAAGTTAATTAGAATATTGTCAAGTTGTCTCCAAGGTTGATGTTTCTTTGTTATTTAAATTGACATATCAAGTATATTCTCAGTTTATTAGAACACATTTGTTGTATTTGTGTGATGTGTTTGGTTGGTTCTTTCAAGAAAAGATTAATTCCTTCAAGTCACTCATAGTAATTTGGAAATTATCATTTGGATCATTAAGAAGAGTTTGATAATTACATCCCTGCAATTTTATACAAGTTATCAACTAAATATCATATGCCAAATAATTAGAATCCCTACTAGATAGAAACTATTCATTTAAGGCTTTCATTTGACTCCGTTTTACCCAATAAGGAACTGGTCTCCCCCATTTAAATTACATTAGTTTTATTCCTTTCATTTGACATATTTTTAATTAAACATATTAATTCACACCTTGATATTGCATATACAAGTTATACCAAATTAGGATCATATCTTTCCACTATTACATTGTCATTTGTGGATAGTTGGATCAAGTAGGAAACATAAATTTAAGATATGTGTTAATCATACAGGTATACCCACCTAGGTCTACCAGAGCCTTAAGAGTAGAGGGCCCAACCATACCGATTGGCCTTGTCATTTGACCAACAACATAGTGAGAGTTTGGAAGCCTCTCATGGTTCATTGAAACCAACATTTTTGAGACCCAACAGATCCCCTCATGGAGCACCCTCACCAAAGACTAGAGAAGGATTATGCCTCTCCCACTACCATGTGTAATATTTCACTACCTTGACATTATATGTTGTTGCTATGGCTGATAGATCATGATCAGGCTCATCATCTTTTGAAAATATGATGTCTATAATAGAGGGGTGAGGGTGATCAACTACCCTTGCTACACTACGGTGTGCTCTGGTGTATGTGGGCATGTCGAGTGGTATGGTATTTACACAACCATGTTGTTGCATGATCTAACTCTAGTAATAAGGTACAATAATGTAATCACGACAACCCACTAGAAAACTATCCCACTATAGGTTCCTAAGGAACCTACTATCATCAACCCGCCTAAAATAGTTGTTGGGTCTCCAGTGAACCTCTCTTGTGGTGAAAGTATCAAACTTTCACCTCCGAAATTGTACATCAACATAATTCCATTGACTTGTCATGTCATACAAATGAGCTAGTGGGACATCATATGGTCATCGTTGGGAAAAACCGATTGGGCGGGTGCACATGATGTGTGAAAAGGCCCTCATCTAAAAATTTTGCACATTGGAAGACTATGGTACTCATATTGAATGTACCATCCAAGCTCCTAGTAGAGGTGCACTAGCATACTGCATCCTCAAGCAAAAACAACCCTATGCTCAACCATGTCTCTGACAATTGAGATGAGGCCCCTGTGTAGATGTGAGCCTTGCTCATCTATAGTGATCCGAAAAGAAACTGTCACCACCATCACCTGACTTAGCAATGATTCTCTCATCCTCACCTAGATCATACATGTGGATGTATATGTGACGAGTTTCATCACCTCCATTGGTTTGCCTTGTGTTGTACCGAACACCCTCATTATACTCCCGCACCAATCGGGTGTCATCTAAGGCCACCCATTGTCTGGGAATGGGGAGACCGAGGATTTGATAGACATACTCAAAGGTTATGGTCATCTCTCTATGGGGTAGATGGAAAGATGAGGTAGTAGCATCCCACCACTTCATCAGAAAGGTGAGCATCCTATCATGGTATTGCATCTCTAGCATAGTGAGTACATGTTAGAGACTGACTCGCTCCAAATGTGTGACCTCAAGAGGGGGCATATAGGGGGACCATATTGGGGGCATATAGTCACCTCTTGATCATTTTTTTTGTCTCCTTTGAATCAATGAATTTTCCTTGATCATTCTTCTATCAATGATAGTTTCTTCCAATTTTTTGAAACTAATACAAAATTGTAGTTTTGCAGGATACAGTTCTGAATAGTTTTTTGTGATCATTGTACTATTGATTTTTGAACTCAAGAGTTGGGGGCATCCTCGTTACTAGTTATCTCGACCTCGATGACCTCTGGGATCTTGCTTCCTCGCATGCATTTTCATAAAATCTAGAATTTGTGTGAAACTTTTCTTCTCTACTTTAGGGAGGCTGATTTTTTCCAAAATTGAGCCCACTAAAATGAGGGAAAAATGTAATGTCACAAAATTGCACCTAAGAAAAATTCCACATTTTGCATCTTGCCTAGCATTTATGACACCTTTGGAGCATTAATGAAAAAATCCTGTGAGACAAAATTTCATGATTCTAGCTTCATGCGAACACATAGTGAAATGAAAGAAGCTTGACAAGGTGTTTCCCAAACATCTAGGCCTTGGATGCCTACATAGTGTGTGGATATCCACATGGAGTGCTAGTGTTCTGGTGATTTTTTGAGTCTGAAACGAAGAATCTAGAACCCCAACCCTTAAAACACGCATCTTGGTAGCTAGTTCTCGAGTGAAACAGCTCTATGCTACCCTAACATACATTAAAAAATACTTTTGGCCCTCATTTTGGGGTTGGAAGCTATCAATTCAAGCATTTTCACCACTTTCTCTAGTCTTGGGTTAGTTCTATCCTTGAGTAGAAGCACTTTCACTAGCAAAGCCATGCCAGACTAAGGTCCTCCTAGGAGCTACCAACTCTCCAGCAAATACCAACTCTCAAACAAGCACATTGTGGTGTTCCATTGTGCTTCGAAATAGTGTCTTGGCCTATAGGTAATGCTCTCTCTCCTTATCAATCCTTCCTACTAGTTCATTTACTACTTTATGGTGCAGGCTCTACTCTGAAGTGGGTTTTTTTTTCACCACATGCTTTATTATTTACTTTACACTCTCTACTAAACTTGGTTGTCCATAGAGGTGGGAACACCGGTGCTAGGGTCTGACTAAGGTAGGCCCCTATTTAGCCCCAACCTTCTTTTCCTTGATCTTTTGTGTGCAGGTTACGAAAGAAATATTTGAATAAATATTTGAACACATGAAGGCAATCTTGTTTCAAGTTCTCTTGCATTCTCCTTTAGTTCCTAGCTTTTTGTTGATTACTTGATTCCTCATGTCTCCTGGCCTGAGTCAAGAAGTAAGACTCCATTTCATCTGCCTAAGCTTCTGAGTTCTCTATAGCTTAGGACGCCAATGCATCTTGTGGACGACAATGCGCCTAGCTAGCATCCTAGAACTACACTTACATATTTTGGTCAAGAGCTCTCCAATCGGATATTGGAACTTAGAAGTCTTTCTCTTTCATATCCTAAACCTACTTTCTCACTTTTCTTCATGATTTCATTAATCCATTCAATTTGAGGTGTATAAGGGCAATTTGTTCCCTGGTGATCTCTTGAGAAGAAAGAGACCCATGTGAAGAAAATCCCACTTATATCACAAGACTATCTACTTGTAATCTAAATAGAAACATCATCATCCTTTTCCCATATAGGGTATCTAAAATTATTAACCTAATATGAAAATTTTCTCCAACATAATAAGCAACCATGAAGCACGCAAGCATATATAATCATATATAAGCATCTCACACAATTAAAAGACAATCTATATATATGTCGATATAATAAACAATATTTCCAACATAATGACAAAGAGGTTGAAATCTACATGCCTTTTTAAATCTTTGAAATAAATAATCTTCTCTTCAATATTGCTTGCAACTTCTACTATGAACTACCCAATTTTTTCTACTGGATTTAGTTTAAGACCCTCAACAAAACCCATATAAGACAAAAATAAAAAATCTCAACCTCTCAACTCACTTGCATTATTTTGTAATAGAATAAGACTAAGAAATCAGATTCACAAGTGATGTGTTTGGTAGAATAAGAACCTTATTTATGGGTATGTGCAGGATCATGATGGGCCAAAAAGTGGCGATATGTAAGTGATATGATGACCCATGTGGCTGATGACTTTTTTTTACCCAAAATTGATGAAACGTAAAGGTTTTTTAAAGGAGATTCTCAGATTTCCACCAATATAAATTATGCTTTACTTTTGAATTTAATAAATAATTAATATTCATTTTCTATTTGAATTACGACTAAAGTCCTGATTGATAGGCTTATTGAAAAACATCTATAGATTTGAAACGATATCACATTTTTTGAATCCGAAACATGTGTCACATTCTATGCTTCACATGCGATAGGATTAAAAAAAAAAAGAATTCAATTTCATGAATTTTTGACCAAGTTAAGGTGGTCAGACATACGAATTTTAATATTTTTTAAAATTTGTAATAAAAAATTCATAGTTAATTATTTACTTTGAATAAAATTACAAAAAAATATGCATCACATCAAGAAATGAGTCCTCTACTTATATATAAAATATTATAAAAAATATTATCATTTTATCATGGTCAGGGTGGTTAGATAGACACCTACTTCTTATTTTTTCCTTGAAATTTAAGTACTGCTGCATTGATATTTCAAATTTTCACCAAATAGATTTTTTTATTATTTAAATAAACCTAGTAGTTTAGAAACTACATTCAATTTTCTACAGATTCTATTCTTACATATATTTGGAATAATATAGATAACTTATTCAAATTGTTATGTCAAGTTGCCTAAGTCTGATTTTTCTGAATTTAATTGCCACTTAAGGGCCTGTTTTTTCCATGATGATCCTGTACATACCCTTATACTGATTTTTGAGCAACCAAAAGCTACAAGATCAAATATTTTTTCCACCTTTCATCCTCATGCAATGAATCACTTACAGGTTTGTGATACATCAATGACCTCTCCATTTAAATGGTTGATTGAACTTGATCTTTGGTACAACAAGCTTAAAATATGTTTCCTAATTTGAATTCTATTTCAAAATGCTACCAAGTTTGCACTTTATTGAGCCTAAACATTCATTTGTAGGCTTATACATATTCAAAGAGTTTTATTACATTTCAAATTCTATCAAGTGCCACGCCTTGACTCTTGGCGCCACCTTTATAGGTGTGGACTTGACATAGTCTATAGGTTTAAACAACATTAAAACTCTTCAAAATGTTTACACATAAATATATTTCATACATTCTTTTGGTTTCATTCTTTTAATTTGTATTTTAAATACTTTATGTGGTCGCTTCCTTTTCTATTTTCTATGCCATATGCTTATGCACTAAAAATTATTTATGTGCCATATGTTGCCATATGCACTTTTCTTTATAATGTTAATAATAATATTCAACACTTATTAATGTGATTGGGAAATATTTCATTAGCTTATTCATATATATGTATATATGTATGTATATATATACACATTTATCTATTGAGGTATATATACATATATGTATATATATTAATATATATATTCATTCCATAAGTTTATTGAATATATTTTATTAGTAAACATACTTATATTATACCTAAATACAAAGATATTATTATATGTATATATCTATATATATGTGTAATTCCATTCCAATATCTTAATAAAACACTCATACATTCAATCCCATTGATCGACATATGTACATGGAATGTGTATATACATACATGCATACACAAGTGTGTGTGTGTGTGTGTCACTAAGTCCAATCAGTATTCCCATGCATATGGGTAATCCATCCATGAGCATGCATAGGTATGTCTACCTACGTATACTCATGTACGTATTTACTCCCATGTATGAGTTTACCAAGCCACGTACATATATACATATATATATATATATTAAATATGTATATCTCATAAATATGCAAGGAATAATTCCACTTATCAATATGACTCATCACATACCTCATTCCAAACATTCATAAACAAGATCACAAATCAATAAAAACATACACAACTAAACTAAAGATCACTTACCATCTACCCAACTAGCTTGACTCAAGTAATACCATCTAGGGTGTGAGTGCTCAATAATACTGAATTAGAGGTTACCAAACCAAGTTCTTATCCTAAGTGATACTTCTCTTCTCCTCTGAAGGCTTTAAATTTTCCCTCCATTCAAATTAGTGCATCTTAATAGTAGTTAGACATTCCCATGAAATCCATTAGCATTATAAATCATTTGCATCAGCAAAGGATTCACATTGCAATCATATTTCTATTCATATTTATTCATCACAATTTCCATGAATATATAAAACATAATCATTTCTTCAAAATAAATAACATCATAAGGAATATTCAATATTTCATTATCCTATTGAACATATTAGAATTTTGATTTACATTCATCATCCTATTTACTCATGAAGGTAAAAGTAACTTGGTAATTATGAGACGAGGTGTAACACTTGCTTGTGGAAAAATCTTGACATGGTTTGTATCATTAATCTTGTTTTATCACATGAAGCCCCATAGCTTATATCTAACATTATCTTGATGATCTTCTCACAAGATAAATCTTTTTTCATCCTCCGCATGCTTATCCATTTTTTATCCGATCTATGCATTCACTCATGACATATCAAACATTGTTAGATATTGGGGGCAGGTACTTGCATTTTTATTTGAAAAAAAAAATTGATCCACATTCTATATCTCACAACATGACATTGACATCATGATCTAGGCATCATTTACAAAATCCAAAAACGTCCAAATCATTTGAAAACCCAAAAATATCCAAATACAATAAAAAATTCCATAAAAAGTTCAAAAACATCAAAATCAAAACATTATTAGCCATCACATACTAATATCCTAGACTAATAATCAAACTAGGAAGCCTCTACATGGTTATGTCGGTAAGGCCATCTCTGATAATCCCTTGAGGCATAGTTAATTCCCCCCTTAGGTCCTAATATCTTGGTCTAACCCTTGGAAAAGCAAAACATCTAAAAAACTTAAAAACCAAAAAAGAAAAGGAAATGATAGTCAAAACCTAAAAATAGCCTCATAACATTGAAAAATTTAAAACATTCATAAAACCCCAAAGATACAAAAAACAACCTCAAAGCATTTTAAAAAGTCAAAAACATTGAGAAACCTTGAAAAAACAAAATCACCCATCCTATTTCACTTTCACCCATAGGGTATATGTAGGATCAACATGGAAAAAATAGGCCCTTAAGTGGCGATGAAAATTTCGAAAATCAGAGTTAGGAAACTTGATGTAAGAATTTGAATAAGTTATGTATATTATTTCAAAAATATGTAACGATAGAATTTGTAGAAAATTGAATGTAGTTTCTAAACTACTAGTTTTTTTTTTTAAATCTATTTGGTGAAAATTTGAAATTTCAATGTAGTAGTACTTAAATTTGAGGGAAAAAAAAAGAAGTAGGTGTCTGAGCTCCCTAACCATAATAAAATGATAATATTTTTTTATAAGATTTTAGATATAAGTAGAGGACTCATGTCCCGATGTGATGCGTATTTTTTTTTTTTTTTAATTTCCAAGTAAATAACTAATTATAATTATTTTATTACAACTTTTAAAAAATATAAAAACTTGTATGTCTGACCACCTTAACTTGGTCAAAATTTCATGAAATTCATTTTTTAAAAATCCTATAGTATGTGAAGCATAGGAATGTGACGCATGTTTCGGATTCCAAAAATGTGATACCGTTTGAAAGCTATAGATTTTTTTCATCTAGCCTATCAATCCGAACTTTAGTTGTAATTAAAATAGAAAATGAATAATAATTATTTATTAAATTCAAAGTAAAGCATAATTTATATTGGTGGAAAGATGAGAATCTTCTTTAAAAACCTTTTTTGTTTCATCAATTTTGGGTAAAGAAAAGTCATCAACCACATGGGCCATCATATCGCCACTTTTTGGCCCATGATGATCTTTCACATACCCCATAATCAAATTTCAAACATAATAAACCTATCATCGTATTCAACCTTTGGTAACACAAATGGAAACAAGTAAAAAAATTAGTGAAACAAAACTTTAAATTCAAGATCTTAAGTCTTGATCATGGTTAAACATGTCAATTAACATTCATACCAATGGCTTATCAAATAGTTAGAGTTAATCAACCAATCCACATCCAATAGCATGTCATACAAATATATCTTTCCTATGATGGATATCATTATTATAAATCACCTTAAAACAACATCCTTTGGCAAAAGATATGAATAACATTGACAATTTGTTCATTTTGATCTTATGATTTATTTTATTGGTCCATCTCGATGATGTCAATAAAATGATTTAGAGGGAAAGGAATGGGGCATTGATAATTTATTTTGTATCTTGTGGTTTTTGGATACTCTTATAATACGATCTTGGTTAATACTTTCCTTGTGTTTGTGAGGTTACTAGTCTCAATTAAAACAATGGCTGGGATATATCAGGTTATTCATACCTTTTATGTATTATTCTCCTTACTTTGATGGTTTCATTCTTGCACATGATCAAACAAGGTTTTCATATGTTAGGTATGAACAAGGATACTCCTATCTATTTGTAGAGTCAAATACCATGGATTAGATACAACGTCATCTTGGTTCTTCATACCTTGGTGCATCGTGTCTATATGCTATACCAAAAATAAGGATAGCTATGATGAATGTAAGCCTTATCCAAGGAGAAAAAGAAATAGAATCTATCCTATCTCATCACATATCCAATAAAATCTTGAATAATCATAGTTTTATTGGTATCTGAATCAATCTCAATAAATGATAATCTATCCATCTCATTTTACTACTTCTATCCATCTCATTCTACTACTTCTATCCATCTAATTCTTCTTCTTCTATCCATTTCATTCTTCTTCTTCTATCCATTTCATTTTTCTATCTATACTAACATTTCTATCCAAGTATCAATTTCTATGTGATATATATCAAAATATACATGAGGTTACCCATAGTCGATCAGTGTGTTCACATCATAAAATATGTCTACATGAAACATCTAAGATTCCTTGAACTTATTAATCATCCTTTCTATAGAAAAAATTCTATTGTGACTTTATCACGATCTCGACCTAAAAATCAGATTTCCTACTCAATCTTTGGAGGGGCCAACACACTAACATTCCTTCATGTGTTGGGGCATAGTGGGGCATTAGGAAAAAATAAAATATTTTTGAATTTCAATAAGAGCAATATCAGTTCTCTGAACTAATGCAATAGGTACCTCGCTTCAAAGAGGGGGAAAATATGTAGACACCTAAAAATGTCTTGAGTATATATCACACACTGAGATTTCACCTAGTGATGCCATTTCTCTCCTAATTCACCTATTTTCATCTTTTTAATTAAATAATGTCAATCATCTAGTTAAATTCACTATTTTCTCCTATTAATCGAATAATTAATTTTATTTGATTAATTCATCCTTCACACTAATTTTTATTCCCTCTTGATTAAATAATGCAAATTATATAATTAATTGGCATTCACCCTCTTTGATTAAATAATTTCTGAATTGTTTAGAACTAAACTTTCTAATTCCCCCACTTGCAAAATTAAATAATTTCTTAAATTGTTTAATTGAATAATATTTTCTCCAATCATTAAGAGAATATTCTCATGGAATATTCCCTTTTCAAATTAAAATTTCTCCCTAAACATGGAAATATCTCCCACATGTTTCCTAAAATTAAGGGATTTGTTATTCTCTCAAGCATTTTAGAATTTTTATTAAATTCTTGATCCATTCCATTATGTGATTATCAACCCTTGAAATTATTCTCTTGATCCATGTCTTCATCTCTTATCCAATTTCCTCCATTTATTAGCTAATTCAATTCAAAAATCTATAGATAATTCCTATTTTACATGATTATTCATTCAAAAACATTGAGAGCACCCTTAATATACTGGAATTCATACTCATCCTTGAGATTTTAAGCATGTATGGATCACCATTATCATCCTTCACCAAGCTCTTGCACCAGCCTCAACAATGGTTAAGGAAATTTAAGCAATCCAACATTCAACTATCACTCAATTGCACTCAATCGACAATGAGATTGTTGGTTTGCATCTTTAGTTTGTTTCATTATGCTTTTAATTGATGTTTAATTCCTTGGAATGAATCTTTCTTAAGGTTGTAGGAATAATTTCATTGAATATGTCTTTAACTTGGTCAATTATCTTGCTCATAAGATTAATCCAGTTGTATTTGATCATGTTAACTCACCATATGACAATATCTTTCCTACCATGAGTTGAATTGGTACACATTTTACATGATCTATTTTTGAATCCTTGTATTCAAATGCATTCATTTGATATTACATTACATCTAAGAATTATTCACATTAAAATGAGAAGGATGCTAGGAACACTTCCATTGGATCACCTAAAAGGAATATAAGCATGTATACTCATCCTAAAGCATTTGCATGTTTGAAGATTATTTTCCTTGATCATTTCTAAGATTGTAAAGTTGGTCCTATAAAGGGGCCAACTTAGATGAACACAACCCTAATGATCCACGAATATAATCTAGTTTTTTTTAACTGTCACTAATCCTCAATCTGAAATAAGAACACAATCAAAAGAATTAGAAAGTAAGGGAACACAATCAATTAGATTATTTGTCTGGGCCATAGGTCAAATATACACCTATAGAAATGACCCAAATCTATAGATTCAATCTACTACAAATTTAATTGTTTGCTTTGATTTCAAGGTAGATTACAAATTTGGAGAAAGTGTTTTCATTACTTGAAACAACAAAAATAGTGTACTTTCAAATCTTTAGGGCAATGAAGCACTAGACCTATTTCACTTCGTTTCACTCAAGGAAACCCTAGAGATCTCAATCCATAGATCGAATGAGGGAAAGATGATTGCTAAAGGTTGTCCTATGGTATGATTAATGCATAAAGAGGGGTTCACCACCAAGATAGGGCTTGGAAAGATATGTAATATGTATTTGAACCTAATGAATAGTAAAAATTCACTAAATGACTTAGAAATTAATGTAGAATAGAACAAAATATTGGAGAAGTACAAAGGGGCACTTCAAAACCTATAGCATCTTGAATGAAGATCTCAAATGCTATAAAAACTAAATTTAGGGCACATTGGGACTCATATGTCAGGTTAGATGTATCAATCCCAAATTAGCGTTTTTAGATTGAAATAGGAACTTGATGATGATAAGTCTATATCTTTAGAAATCTAGAAAATGACCTGTACTAGGACTCATATGATAGAAGTGGCATATGAGTCCTTCTTGGATTTTTTGGAGAATCGAGATTTGAATCTTCTCTTCAATCTATGCTTTGTCTTCTCAACTTGATTTTCATATTTAAAATGTAAAATTATGCTTTGTATGTATCCTCCAATGATCTTATAAACAAGGTGGCAACTTGGAAAACTTTGCAATCTTGACAAATTCTTTCCAATCTTTCTCCTCAATATATGTTTTCAACCTAGATCTATAAATCACACACTAAAGAGAGGAAAAATTGTTGTTTTTTTAGTAGAAAGGGGTTTGCCTTGGTCAAACCTTATTTTGGTAATCAAACTTTGAAATAAAATGAAATAAGATGATGGAATGATGAATGAATAAATATGCAATGTTACCACTCACAAAACCCTAGGAATAAAGGCTACAAACATGTGTGAAATGGCTCCAATGGATGTGGATCTTGACTCTTTCTTGAATGTTGTAGATCTTGACTTGAACACTTGCTTGATACTTGAATAATGCTCCAAAATGTTTGATAACCAACTCTTGAATGCTCTTGAATCCTCTTGTAAAATCTTGAATTCTCTTGTGGACACAAATTTTCTATAATGTATGAACACTTGAAAGCTTAGGAAAAAATAAGTGAAATAACCTTGTATTTATACTTGTTTATGCCAAATTTCTTGAAATTACAACACGACAAGCTGACATCAGATTTAGGAGAATAAAATCTCACCAAGAATTTGAGTTTAATTTAGGTTTAAACCACATGGGATTCATACACCAGAATTGGCATATGAGTCCCATTAGGCTAGGCTTAGGGACACATTTTTCAAGAAATTCTTAGATTAATGTGAAATATAGATCAAGGCCCCAAAACTTAGGTGGGACTTATTGGAACTATATAATTTCTCACATTTTTACCAGCCTCGAATTTCTTTTCTCCCAACCCCCACAAGAATTTTCTTCTTATCAATGTTGTGATAAATAAAAATTAGTGAGATTAGTATGAAAAAATCCATTCCACAGTCCCATGAAGATGGAATCATGGATACAAGTATTCCCTTGGTCATAGCAAAATAAAAACACAAAAGGAAATTGGGCTATATGCTTCTAAGTTATTTTTCAAGATTCATTTGTATCTTTTCATTTCCATTTATCATTTCATCATTCAACACCATTATCATGTCATGCATAGCCAAAATATAGCAGAGTTGCTCCTCATATCATGGAAAATTTCCCCTTATTGGAGAGATCATACACACATATTCCCAATCAATACATGTCATAGATTCCTCATTTGAATATTTCCTACCAATCGACAAGACATGAATTAGGTCACAGTGATCTAAAGGTCTGTATGATAACAAAGCTACATGATCGGTAGAACAGAGCCTATCATCCTACCAATGTGAGTTCATCGGTGTAATCAAAACAGTCAAAGAAAATCCTTTGAAGACATACCAAGATCAAAATTCAAATCAATGGAAATCCCATCGGCGAGAGACACACATACTCCTGTCGATAAAATCAAAGGATTGGTGTATCAGGGAGACTAACATCTTCAGCTTGAAACCATTAGATCTCATTGACCTCATTTTTCAGTCTGATGGTGGAAGTATCGGGGAAGGTCTCACCGATTCAATCAAATGAACAAAGAAAAATCAAGACACATATCAATGAGACATAAAGGATCAAATTGAAACTATCAAGTCTCTCCAATAAAAAGAGTCTCACCGATGAGATTGATTTCGAGAAAACCTTTTCGATCCTCCTCAATTGATGAAGTGGTAAAAAGAAGTACATCGGTGAAGCATCTCATTCTCTTGGAAAGGGGTTATGTCAGTCAGATGATGGTAAATGAATGGCTTATACCTATTGGTAAAACATAGCGTGATAACTAGACCATCTGCACATTGGTCGAACTTTCCAATTTTCTCTTCAAAGTGACATAAGCTAAAGGAAAAAAGAAAGGGTTGTTGTAGGATGTCAATGAAAATGTCAAATAGTCTTTTTGATCAAGAGAAGCAACTAAAAGGATATTTCTAATCGAAGAGACATTAAGTTATGTCTTAGTGATCGATCAAAAGTGTATAAATAGAGATGGCACCAAATGAGAAACACAATTCGGCCTAAGGTGAAAGGGGTCTCACTGATGGAATTTTTTCTATTGCTTAGACAATTCAAATTTCAAGAAGACCATTGCATTCAATTGCACAGGTTGAATTTAATGGCCACACAAATGAACTCCATATGAACATTCATGATCAAATGAAAATTAAGCAAGAGAGGTCGAAAAAAATTCAAGGGGCATAGTGCAATTGAAAAATCATAAGTAATTCCACAAACACCTCTGTAATTGGAAAATTATAATTCAAACGATTGAAAATGGAAGGCCCTAGTTATGTAAAAAATCAAAGGTAGGAAGCAATAGGGTGAGGGTAGTCAAGGGATATGAATTTTTTATGTTTCACTACCATCGAAGAAATAGGTTTGAACTAGTGTGTAATCCATGGAACCTTGATTTGGGGAAATTGACTATCCCAAATGTGTTTGTGAATGTAAAACTAATGAGAATATTGGCTAAAAATTACAACCCTAACCTGAAAGCTATCTATGAATTACAAGGAAAACCATTCATATATGTATCTAAGCTTGCAATTTTTGAATTTTTCAACCTAAGTGGCTTGTGTGATAATTCCATCGTATATTAAGACTTGGAAAGGGAATACTCAAGAATGGACACAACTTAAAAAGGGTGGAGATTTCCATTGCATAAACACACGAAATATGGGAACCATGTCCCTCTTGAAGATAATGATGGTCCTCATTTTTATGTTGATATACTTGAACCTTACTTGAAGTACACATACCTCTCAGTATGTCAATTATTAGGGTATGAGGCCCCTAAATTCATGTCGATTGGACCAATGGTTATTGCAAAATATGTTCAATGCCATAATTCTAGAACATTTGATTAATCTTCTTACATTGCCAAGGAGGTTGATTGAGGGTTGTTGTCTATAAAAAATGAATCGCCCACACTGCATTTTAGAAATTATTCCATTCTTATGCACTTGATATTATATTATGGTCAAGACATGATGATGTGACATGAAGAATTGAAAATTATGCAATATGATAAGGAGGGCCAACCTTTTCTAGTACAATTGTGGACTGCTATTTGGGACAATAGGTTTCAAAATTCTAGCTATGTTCTTTTTGAGGAATATTTTGTGAAAACATTGTATAGATTTTTTGATCACCCCTGTGGGTATTCCTTAACTGATGAGATCAAAATATTTTTGAGACCCAGAGATTTTGGTGCACCCATAACTATTGAGCATAATTGTGGGGACTAGTATTGTTATGTTGATGCTACCATGATAAGAGTATACGGTTTTGAGGATACACCCTTCCTCTTACCAAAAGTAGTTCCAAATAGAGTTGCATACTTGGAAATTGTTAGTCAGATGAACTAGTACTCAAGTGTGATGAATCTAAGTGCCTATGAAAAACAATCTTTTATGCCAAGTACCTTATGTTTTGGGGATTTTAGTATGCTATCAAAGGAAGGATATGACCAAATTTTAGATAAAATATCACAATTCAATTTGAAAAGGGGTACACTATGAAAAGGATTTGATCCAGAAGGGTACATTGATGCTTCTAGAAAGAAGGTGAATTTGGGAGGATATGTGCATATACCTTACCCAAAAGATGATATAATTAGAAACATGGAGGAAAGAGAGGTCGAATTAGCCATTGATGAATATAATAGGAGAATTGAACAACAATTGAAAGACATAAAAGAGGTATAAATTTTATCCTTTGGAAGTGATGAAGCCATTGGTGAAAGGGAACATCAAAGTCATGATCACAGGATCTCTAAGACCAAAATTGAAAAATATCAACCCCCCTTGATAAAGAACAGGAAGTTGATGAAAAATTTGATGCGGATACTAGGCAACTTGCCTATAGATCATTTGTTTCTAACAATGAATTTATAAATTCATATGAATTTAGGTCACTCCTATGGAAGTGAAAGGGTAAAGAAATAAGGGAATCGGTCACAAGTATCACACCTAGCAATGAGAATGAATTGTTAAATAATTTGAAACTAAATGTAGATAATGAGATGATAAATATGACCCCAAAAAAAGGAAGAAAATTGTTAGAAGAATCTGTCGTGATGAGTTTTCATGGCTTGAATTTAGATTCAACTCTTGTCTTATATAGTTTCTTGCATAATAAAAATACTACTCACAAACTTAGCCCTGAAGGAGTAACTGAAGTATACAATGGATCTAAATATAATCCAGATGAGAACTCTCTCATTATTTGGTCTTTGTACCCTCCACATAAGAAGTTTGTGATCATAGATAGCGAAAAGGAATTTGGACATGTGATGACATTGAAGGTGGGTGAATTTGATCATGTAGCTACTATTTCCATTGGCATCAATGTGGACCAGTTGAATACCACACAAATTTAAATGTTGATAAAAGAGAGGGATATGTACAAGAGCAATAATGAAAGAGTGCTAAGAGAAGATGAATTTCTAAAATATACTAAGTTATTGACATAGGGGTAAAGTTCCCAATCAAAAGGAAAACAAGTGGATGCACACATGGTTGAGACAAGATATGAGGCACTCTTTATGGTACTACAAAATAGACACACTAACTTGATGATTTGGATGATAAAATCATGAGGAACTCATTCCCAAAATCATACTGTAGTTCAAGAGCATAAAAGAGTGAGTGACCGAATCCAAGAAAAGATTAAAGAAGCTAAAATAAAAGATCCTCCTAACAATAGAATCATAACAACTACTAAAGATCTTAAGAGAAACCACAGGGAATATCACGATGAACTCCAAACAGATATGAAGGAACTCATTGATGTTGCAAAAGAGGGAGTAGTTGCACTGTTCAAAGAAGGATGAGAGCAGAAGGAAAGAGATGGAAGGATATAGGAGTGCAAGATGATATTCCAAAAGGCTTTGGAAGTAGCCAAGAATAAGGACTCAACACTAGATGATACCTGTGAGAACCTAGAAAAGATGATAATCATGGAGATAGTAGTGAGGAATGCAGTAGAGGATGTTGATACACATGGAAGATAGGATTACCTGGATCATATGACTAAAATTCATTTATGGATAACTAAAGCCTAATCTTTATGTTTAATCATTGTTAATTTAAAAAGAATTTTATGGAGAGGTGTGTCCTCTTCATAATATTAATATTTATGTTGAAATCTTGATGGCTAGGAAGGGGAGAGAGAACATGGAATAGGCTGATAGAATAGATAGATAGAAAAAAGTTTTCATAATGTTTAAAATTCAAAAGATTATGTTGCAAGCATATTTTTGAGGAAATTAATGAAATATCTCTAATTCTGTGGCTCCATTTTTGCATCAATTGTTTGTTAAAATTATTCAATTATCTGATTATCTCTAAATTAATGTTTCTTGGATATTTAAGTTGATATATCAACCATATATTCAGTTTATCAATGCACATTTTCTATACTTGTGTGATGTGATTATTTTGTTTCTTTATAAAGAATTAAATTTCTTTCGATCAATCACAGTAATTTGGAAGTATTATTTGGATTAGTAAGAAGAATCATATAGTGAGGATTGAAATTCTATCTCCAATAGAGTTTTTCATTTACTTTCTTGTGTGTTTATACAAGTTATAAACCAACAAATTGTATGAAGTAGTTTGAATTATTTCCAATCAAGCCACTTATTCTATATCATCGCTTAACTCCATTCACCCAACAAGACACTGGTCTTATTCACTTCACTGTTTAATTTTATCAAATCTATTTTCAAAACCTTAAATCTGTTAATTGAGAATATTCATAAGCTTCACCTTGATATTTCTTATACAATTTATACCAAATTAGGTTTGCATCTCTCTAGTTCCAATTTCCATTATGGATAGATTGCACAAGTAGGAAACACACAATCTAAGTCTACTCCACTTGCATAGGTATACCTACCTAGGTCTAGTAGAGCCTAAAGAGAAGAAGGTTCAAATTCATCATTCGGCCTTGTACATTAACCAAAAAACATTCAAGATCTTGGAAACCTCTTGTGGTTTCAAAACCAACATTTTTGAGACCTAAAAGTTTGGCGAATCTACTAGGGATTCAAGTTTGAATCCAGGCCTTCATCATAGAGTCAATACTTTGCAAAAGACTCCATTGGGAACAAGGAACAACAAAATTTTCACTTCTCCAAAAATTTAGTGGAAACTCTAAAGATATAAGTGCATTAAGACTAACAAAATAAAGTATACATAAAAACTCATCTTAGAGTCCTAATCATCACAATAGTTAAAAAAATGCAAGGTAGAAGATATTTGTATAAGGATAGTTCTAATGACAAGAGTAAATAGGCACACAAGAATGATAAGGGAAAGAAGGTGTTTGATGACATGTGCTTAAAAAATAAAGAAAAAATATCAAAATCACACCTTGAGACATATAATCACTATGACACATTGAAAAATGAAAATAGCTCAACTGGAGAGCCTCGTACTCCAAAAGAAAAGAGGAATAATTTCTACCCGCTAGATCCTAAGAAACAAGAGGAATTCATGGCTAGATTTGAGGCTGAAAGAGACAGGAGATAGTACGATCATGATCATAAAATGGCACTACTCGAAGGCAATCAAAATGGCCTTGCTAATTATGGAGGCTCTGAATAAAACTATGAATTCATGAGTCGGGAAGAATTAAATGCATAGTTGGAGTATGAGAGACAAGAAATGGAAAGGGAGAGGGTAGAGTATGAATAGAAGCTCCAAGTGATAAAATAAATTTAGGAGTTAAAGCTGCAGAAATCCCAAGTTGATACTCAAATAGCTAATCTTCCCAAATACACACCACCTCATAGAAAAAATAATACTAATGATGGACCTTCAAATCCCCCAAAATCATAGCCAAATCATTTAGGAAATCAATACAGACCTCCAATGTTCCACTTAAAAATCTACCACAACCCCAGGTACAATATAATAATCCATTATATCAATACCAACATCCTCAAAACCCACCTCCTCCACCATACACAACCATGATCAAACAATTTGATTTGGTAGGATTTCAAGTATATCCTTACCCTATGGAGAACAATTGGGGAAGTCTTGTTCCAAAATTCATAGGAATTAGTGCAGTCACTCCTAAGGAACATTTGAGGAGTTTCATGATGTCATTAACTAAAGAAGATAGAGATTGGTTTAATATTTTACCAACAACCTTTATTGATTCCATTCAAGAGTTTCAAGATCGGTTTCTTGAATAGTATGTGAACAAATGTTTTCTAGAGTTTACCTTGCATGAACTAATAAGCATCCAAAAACATCAAAATGATTCAGTCTATGACTTCAACAGGAGGTTCTCCAAATTACATAACAGGATACCACTAGGGTCTACGCTGGTAGATCCTACATCATTGAACATTTATTTGAAAGTATTTGATCCAAAAACTAGATATGAGCTTAGTATTAGGTGTCCTAGAGATTTATTTGAGGCTCAGAAGATAGCGTTGACCATTGAAAATAAAAAAAGGCTACAGGGATGGTTAGTAAGAGAGATAATCCTAGGGTTCCCCAACCCTTCAATAATCATCAGTATAGGAAAGAAAATACATACAGGAGTGAAAGACCTAGGTTGAATGATATGCCTTATAGCACAAAATGGAATGATGGAAATACTATGATGGATAGGCCTAAAAAGTAAGGAAATACTTGATCCTTTGAAGAAAAGAGGAGCATAAATGGTAAACAATAACCCTTGGTGTCAAATTTGATAATTACCACATTCCACTGAATATTGTATTGTAGCTTAATCAATACAAGAAGAGGAGACTCTAGTGGACAACAATGAAGAATATCACATAATTTATTTGACTTCTCACACCCTTCATCTCATTGAGCAGGGGCATTCATCTTTAGAAGAAGGAGGCTATGACTATGATGTTGACCACCAAAGGTACAATATCCATATGGTAGAATATCAAGTCTTTTTTGATCATGAAGAAATCAATGATGAAAAATGTTCTCCTAGTCCATCATATCAATCAGATAAATGTAATATAAGGAGACCAACTAAGGAGGAGATTAATAAATTGACCATCATTGCAGTAGAATAGGATAAAAGAAAATACTAATTAAGAAATAGAATACTAAATGAAAATGAAGGTGTTCCAAGAGGAATATTTGTAAAAGATAAGAAAGCACCACAAGGAACTTCAAAAAGGACAAAAAATACAAGTAGCCTGATAAGAATGAAAAAAGCATGTTCATAAGGAAGAAAACAAAGAGTTGCATAAGGACAAACAAAATATTGATCAAACAAGAAAAAAGGAAAAGGAGGAGAACAAAGGAGAATCATTGCAGAAAAAGAAGACGATCAAAAGAGAAGGTGCCTCTTTTGATTTCACACAAGCTTTATCCTAGGTAAAAATGTCTATCCCATTACTTGAAATAATGTAGATTAAAGAGTATAGGGATAGTTTTGTTCATCTAATATCTAATGGGAATGATAAAAATACAAACCTTGAGAACAAGGGGACCACCAAGATTAGTAATAAGCAAGAAGAGGTAAAATTCCCTAAGGTTTGTTTAGGTGATCCATTGATAAACCCTCCACAATTTGGTCCATTTATCACTCATTACTCATAAATAACAAGTTGGTGAGAAATTGTATGATAGATTTATGGGCTGCTATCAATATCATGCCAATGACAGTTATGAAACAACTTGAGATGTATGTGGACATTTTTGGTGGAAAATGTTATATTATGGATAGCAGACATGTTCCAGTGCTAGTAATTGTGAAAGGTGTAGAGGTGAAGCTGGCTGCTTATCCACAAGAAACTTATAATATAGACATAAATGTGATTGATACACCTCATTTTGGAATGTTTCTATCAAGACAGTGGACTACAACAATTGGAGGGAGTGTACAGTGTTATTTATCATATGCCACAATTCCAATTAATGGTGAAGAAGTTAAGTTATATAGAGAGCTAAGAATGAATGAGATTGTGGATTATGTTCCTCAAGAACAACTAAATTTCTTTTGTGATGTGGATCTAGGGAGATTCAAAGTGGAGCCTTCTCAACATGAATTAAAAAACACTGACCCAATTGATAGAAATGTTTCCAAGAATGAACATGGTGTGTGGAAAATGTATTTTGATGGAGCATGTAGTGAGGAAGGCAATGGAACTGGTGTATTCTTTATTTCACCTGAAGGAATTACATTCAAATATTACTCTTTGTAGACTTTTGAGTGTACAAATAATGTGACAGAGTATGAAGCTATGCTAAATAGTTTAAATATGGTTGTTAAACATAAGACCAAGCTACTAATTGTTCTAGGAGATTCAAAATTAATCATCTCACAAGTCAGGTCAAGATACACTACAAAAATAAAAGGTTAAAACAATATATGAATGTTGTGTGGGATACAATTGAATTATTTGATGCTTTTTCAATTGAATGGATGGATAGATCAAAAACATTGATGGAAAATTTCCTAGGTAATATAGCTCTAAAGAGAGATGATGTCACCCTGGCTAGAGTATCTCAGGTTGAATTTAAAACAAGGCCTATTATCCCTGATAATATCTATAATTGGAAGGTTTTCAACGCTGACACAAATCTCATAAAATTTCTTCATTATATTGATCAAAATGAAGCTCACGAGATCAATTTTAGTGCCTTTGTTGAAGAAGAAGATGGGAAATAGGATATATTTGGGAAATAAATTTTGTAGCTTAAAACCAACAAGTCAAGAGAGAAGATGTTGAAGAAATCAATTTAGGGATTGAGTTAGAACCAAAAAAGGTATATATTGGAAATAAAATAAGTCCAACAATTAGAAGAGTGTTAATTACATTGTTAATAAAGTACAAAAATGTGTTTGCCTGGTCTTAAGAGGATATCAAAGCATACAAAAAAATATTTTCTAACATGAGATTCTATTAAAGACAGGTGCAAAACCATTCAGACAAAAATAGAGACCCATCAACCCAACCTTGGAGACAAAGATGCAGGAGGAACTGGGAAAACTCAAAGATGGAGGTACTATCAAGCCTATTAGGAATCCAACATGGGTCTCAAACTTGGTCTCAGTAAAAGAAAAATGGGGATATCAGGCTATCTATAGACTTCAAAAATTTAAATGTTGCTTCCCTTAAAGATAATTACCCTCTCCCGAACATGGAAGCCATATTGCACAAAGTAACATGATGTGAGTTGTTGTCAATGATGGATGCATTTTTTGGGTATAAACAGGTCAAAGTTAAAGAGTCTAAGCAATATAAGACAAATTTTACTATGCAATGGGGGACATAATTCTATGTGAGAATGCCTTCCAGTCTCACAAATGCAGGGGAAAATTTCCAAAGGGTCATGGATATGGCATTTGTAGATTAGATAAATGCTATAATGGTAGTGTACCAAGATGACCTCATTGCTTATTCCAAAAGAGAAGAAGACCAAGTAGAACACTTGGAGAAGATATTCATCAAGGCTCTGGAATATGGTATTAGTGTCAATCTGAAGAAATGTCACTTTGTTGTCACAAAAGGGTAAGATTTTGGGTCATATTGTATCAAAAGAAGGGATTGGAATAGACCCTAAAAGAGTAGAATCTATGGACACAATCCCCATTCCCAAAATTGTCAAGGCCATTCAATCATTTTTTGAAAAAAAAAAATTGTTAAAAGATTTGTATCAATTTTTTTTGAGATCATTAAGCCTATATCCAAAATGCTAATGAAGGGAGAAAATATAGATTTGACTGCAAAAGCATTGGAAGCCTTTATATCCATCAAAAAATCTACCAAAAAAGCCCCCATTCTAAAATATCCTTATTTTTCCGAACCTTTTCAAATATTCTCTTTTGCCTCACTTCACACCATAGCAGTTGTTATGTTACAAAAGAAAGATGAAGGTCATGAACAACCTGTATCGTTCTTTAGAAAATCATTGTAGGGGTCAGAGTTGAAATATGATATTATGGAGAAACAAGATTTTTCATTAGTCAAAGAAACAAAAGCTTTTAGACCATATCTATTTGGAGCCAAGGTAGTTTCATATGTACCACCCGCAATTGTGAAATATATTTTGGTGAAAATAGAGGTAATAGGGAAAAAATGTAGATGGATTAATAAAATCCAAGAATTTGATATGGAAATTTAGATTACCAAGTTAGTAAGGGGATAGGGCCTGGCCAAACTAATGGTAGAAACCAATATTGAAGCTAACCATATCCGTAATGTGGAAAATGAAGATGGAATAGTTGTGAGAATTGAACGTACTCCTTGGTACACAAACATAGTGTATTATCTCAACACATGAAGTGCCTTGAAGGGTTGAATGATAATCAGAGGAGGACTCTAAATTTTTAGGCATCCAAATATGTATTCATAGAAGGGGATCTGTTTTGGAATAATAGGGATGGAATATTTTTATTGTGTCGAGATGAATCACAAGCATAATATGTCTTGAGGGAGATGCATGAAGGAGTGTGTGGAGGTCCTTATTCTACCAAAATCACTGCACATAAGATTCTCAGGGCTAGCTATTACTGGCCTAAGGTCTTTAATGATTATTTTGCACATGTAAGGAGGTGTCAAGCTTGTTAGAAGTTCTCAATAAAATTGAAATATCAAGGAGCCCTACCACTTAGAGCTTTACAAGCAGAAGCCCATATCCACCAATGGGAAATTGAATTTACTAGGGAAATACAAGAAAATTCAAGTGGGGGAAATAAATGAATACTAGTGGCTACTGATTATTTCACTAAGTGGGTAGAGACAATCCCAACTAAACAAGAAACAAGCAAGGTGGTCATAAGTTTTATGATGGAGAATTTCATAACTAGATTTGGCACACCGGTAAATTTTATCACATACAATGGGATGTGTTTTAGATCTAATGAATTCAAAAACTTCTGAAATACATATGTCATCATTGTTTCTTATGCCACCCCTTACCACCCACAAGAAAATGGAAAAATCTAGTAATAAAAGTTTTTTCCAGATAATACGAAGGATGTTAGATACAAAAAAAGGCATGGGGCACAAAGTTGAGAATTGTTGTATGGGAAAATAGGATTATAGTGAAAAAGGAAATTGGAAAGTCTCTGTTTGAACTGGTATATGGAACACAAGCTAGGATGCCACTGCAAAACCTTTTTCTAGTTTATAATTTCATTCTTCAAGAGGATTTAGATATTCCATAACTAATGGAGGAAAGGATAGAGCAAATTTCAGAACTTGATGAAATAAGGAGAATGGCTCAAAAGAAAAATGTGAACCTGCAATCACAATCGAAATACTTTTTTGATAAGAAATCCAAAAATAGAAAATTTGAGGACAATGATTTGGTATTAATATGGAATGCCAGATTTCAAGAAAAGGGAAAGCATGGAAAATTTGAAGCTTTATGGTTAGGTCCCTTTTTTATCATTGGGAAAGGAGGGGAGGACTCCTATTATTTGCAAAACATCTCAGGAGAGGAGCAAGAATTTCTTGTACATGGGCAGTTCTTAAAGAACATCTTTTCTTGAAGAACATAGAGGACTAAAGGTTGTCAGTGCATGGAAAACTCTTGAAAAACCTCTTAAAATGTATTATTTCCATACATAGTAGAATAGGTGAAGCTTAGGGATTTCTAGTGCATGGACAATTCCTAGATAACCTTCTAAAAATTAGTCAAACTTTTCCATGCACAGTAGAATAGGATTTCATGCCACTTCCACCATTATTCTTTGCATAATTTCCTCCACCATTCCATGTCACATACTATTTGGTTTGCTCTCCCAGTGATCTGAATTCTTGCAATGATCTTACAATCATTCATCCCAGGATGGAGCCACTCTTAGGAGAATAAAATTTATCACATTTTTTCCAGCCTCCAATCGCTTTTCTCCCAGCCCACACATAAATTTTATTCTTATCAATTCTTTGATATAGAAAAATCAATGATATTAGTATGAAAAAATCCATTCCATGGTCCCATGAAGATGGACTCATGCATACAAATATTCCCTTAGTCACAACAAAAGCAAGATACAAATGGAAATTGGGTTTTATGCTTATGAGTTCTTTCTCAAGTTTCATTTCTATCTTTTCATTTTCATTTGTCATTTCATCATTCAACACCATTATCATGTCATGCATAGCCATTTTATAGCAGAGTTGCTCATAATATCATGGACAATTACCCCTTATTGGAGAGATCATACACATATATTCCTAATCAGTACATCACAAATCCCTCATTTGAATATTTCCTACAAATTGACAAGACATGAATTAGGTCACGACGATCTAAAGGTTCGTATGATAAAAAAGTTGCATGATCGGTAGGATAGAGCCTATCATCCTATCGATGTCAGTTCATTGATGTAATAAAAATAGTTAGAGAAAATCCTTTGAAGATATACTGAGATCAAAAGTCACACTGATGGAAATCCCATCAGTGAGAGACACACATACTCCTGTCGATAAAATGAAAGGATTGTTATATATCGGGGAGACATACATCTTTGGCTCAAAAACATTGGATCTCACTAATCTCATAAGTAAGGCCAATGGTGGAAGTATCAGGGAATGTCTCACCAATTTAGCCAAATGAATGAAGCTAAAGTAAGAGACATATCACTGAGACATAAAGGGTCAAATTGAAACTATCAAGTCTCTCCGATAACGAGAGTCTCACTAATGAGATTGATTTTAGGAAAACCTTGCCTATCCTCCTCAATTGATAAAGTGGTAAATAGAAGCACATCCGGGGAACTAAAGCACATCAGTGTTCAATAATCTCATTCTCTTAGTGAGGGGTTATGTTAGCTCGATGACGGTAAATGAATGGCTTATACATATCGATAAGACACAGGGTGATCACTAGAACATCTACACATTAGTGGAACTTTCCAATTTTATCTTTGAAGTGACATAAGCTAGAGGAAAACAAAAGAGTTCTTGCACGACGTTGGTGAAAATGTTAAATAGTGATGTTGATCAAGAGAAGGAACTAAAAGGATATTTCTAATCGAAAAGAAATTTTTTTATGTCTTAGCAATCGATCAAAATTCTTTAAATGAAAATGGCACCAAATGAGGAACACAATTCGGCCTAAGGTGAAAGGGGTCTCATCGATAAAAAAAAAAATTGTTGCTAAGAGAATTTGAATTTTGAGAAGACCGTTGCATTCAATTATAGAGGCTAAATTTAATGGCCACATGAATGAACTCCATATGAACATTCATGATCAAACAAAAATTAAGAACAAAAGGAATTATCAGGAATTGCAGCAAGTGAGCACGAGAGGTCGAGCAAAATTCAGGGGGCACAATGCAATCGACAAATCACAAGTACACAAACTCCTCTACGATTAGAAAATTATAATTCAAAGGATTGAAAATGGAAGGACCTACTTATGGAAAAATTGAAGGTAGGAAGCAACAGGGTGAGGCTAGTCAAAGAAAAAACAAAAAACAAAGGATTGAAACAAGTGATGATCCAAAATCAACGGAGAGGAAGTTCAACCATGACCTCATTGATCAATTGATAGGATTTGGGGTGAGGGCTAGGAGGTATACACAATTAAGGGATCATGTAGACAAATTTGATAAAAAATGTAATAATATAGGGGTTGCCTAGACTTCTATCAGGGGATATGAATTGTTTATGTTTCATTACCATCGAAGAAATAGGTTTGAACTAGTGTGTAATCCATGGAACCTTGATTTGGGGAAATTGATTGTCCCAAATGTGTTTGTGAATATTGAACTCATGAAACTATTGGGTAAACATTAATACCTTGACCTGAAAGCTATCTATGATTTACAAGGAAAACCATTCATATCTGTGTCTAAGGTTGCAATTTTAGAAGTTTTCAACCTAAGTGGCCTATGTGATGAGCCCATCGTGTATGAAGACTTGGAAAGGGAATACTCAAGAATGGAAAAAAATTACAAAGGGTGGATATTTCCATTGCATAAACCCATGAAATCTGGGAACCTTGTCCCTCTTTAAAATAATCACGATTCTCCTTTTCATGTTGATATATTCAAACCTTACTTGAAGTACACATACCTCTCAGTATGTCAAGTATTAGGGTATGAGGCCCCTGAATTCATGTTGATTGGACCAATGGTGATTATGGAAGATGTTCAATGCCATAATGATAGACCATTTGATTATGCTTCTTACATTTCCAAGGAGATTGATTGAGAGTTTCTGGCTATAAAAAATGAATCACCCACACTGCATTTTAGACATTATTCTATTCCTATGCACTTGATATTATATTATTGTCAAGAGATGATGATGTAGCCTAAAGAATTAAAAATTACACAATATGATAAGGAGGGCAAACCTTTTCTAGTACAAATGTGGAATTCTATTTGGGACAATAGGTTTATTAATTCTAGCTATGTTCTTTTTGAGGAACATTTTGTGAAAACATTGTATAAATTTTTCAATCACCCCTATGAGTATTCCTTAGTTGATGAGATCAAAAAAATTCTGAGACCCAAAGATTTTGGTGGACCCATAACTATTGATCATAATTGGGGTGAATGGTATTGTAATGTTGATGCTACCATGATCCGAGTATACAGTTTTGAGGATACACCCTTCCTCTTACCAAAAACAATTCCAAATAGAGTTGCATACCTAGAAATTGTTAGGTAGATGGACTAATCAACTGTGATGAATCTAAGTGCCTATGAAAAAAAAAATTGTGCCAAGTACCTTATGTTTTGGGGATTTTATTGTGCTGTAAAAAGAGGGATATGACCAAATTTTATATAAAATGTCACAATTCAATTTGAAAAGGGCTACACCACAAAAAGGATTTGATCCAGAAGGGTACATTGATGCTGATAGAAAGAAGGTGAATTTTGGCGGATATGTACATATACCCTACCCAAAATATGATATAATTAGAAACATGGAGGAAAGAGAGGTCGAATTAGCCATTGATGAATATAGTAGGAGAATTGAAAATCAACTGAAAGAGATAAAAGAGGCGGAAATGTTATCCTTTGAAAGTGATGAAGCTACTGGTGAAAGGGAACATCAAAGTCATGATGAAAGGATCTCTAAGGCTAGAATTGAAAAATATCAACCCCCTAATAGAAAATAGGAGTTGATGAAAACTCTAATGCAAATACTAGGTAGCTTGCCTATAGATCATTTGTTTTTGACAATGAATTTATAAATTCGTCTCAATTTAGGTCATTCCTATACAAGAAAAAGGGGAAATAAATAAGGGATTTGGTCACAAGTATCACACCTAGCAATGAGACTGAATTTTTGAATTCTTTGTGTGTCACCAAAAAGTGTATACCTTGGCACTTTTTCACTCATTTTGGCCTTTTCCATTAGATTTTCACATTTTTGACTTTGATTCAGCCTTGTAAGCTTGCAACTCACCAATGATCTAATGGTGTTTTACTAAGGTTTTATGAAGTTTAGTAATGCATTTCCTCACTTTTCTAAGACCCTTTCAACATAATTCACCAAAATAATACATTCTTACACCTTCCTAAGCCTTAAGATGGAGTGTTGTAAAGTTTCGTGTTGCATTTTCACACTCATCTAGGCTCATCACTATTAAATCAACCCTTTTTATATGCTAATTTTCCCTTTTAATGTGGCATTAGTCCCGACCTAAGTGTGTTTCAAGAGGAAAGACTAGTTAAATTTCTTAAACACAAACTAATTCTTGACCACCACCAAAATTTTCCCAACTGGACTAGGTCACCACTTTGGGCGACCTAATCCCTTTAGGCATAAAATTCAAATTTTAAATAAGATTCGATGAGAATATTGCCTCCTAAACCCTAGGGTCAGCCTATTAGGTTGTATTTTTGGAAAATTAGGGTTTCATATGTATAAATAAGAGTTTTCACCTCCATTTTGCCTCTCTCCTAGCTCATTTTTACTCTCTTGCTGTCAATATTCAAGCACTCAAGCAACCAAGACTTCACAAGCAAGCATACAAGCATTAGGGTTTTCAACTCATCTCCATTAGAGCTACTCATGCATGTTGTAGACTATCAACAAAAAAAGTTTGGTAATAATTTCCATTAATTTCATCAATCACACTTACATTCCTTTGATTTCATGTCATTTGGGTTTAATCACCTACAAAGGGGTTTGACTTAGGCAAACCCATTGTTAGAACCAAAAATTTTCCATTTGAATCTTGAGGTCTTTTTCCATTTTGAATCAAATATTTCACTATCGTTTCACAAAAAATCATTCACCACCCTAAGAGTGGCTATGTCGCCCCCATTAAAATTCATTCTCCTATATTTTTCATAAAATAATTCATTTTACCCCCATTCAAAATATTAAAATGCCTTACACTGCCATCGCTTATCTTTCATGGCTTTCACCGTACTATGGCCTTTTACAAAGTGGCTCATGGTATAGCAGTGATGGTTAGGCATTTTCACAATAATGTTTACTGCTATACCACACGTAGTCAAGTCATACACCGTGATAGCACGGTAAAAAAATCAGCGGTCGGTGGAGACAAGAAGTTAACAGTGAGGTAGAGTTGAGGTGGTAGCTATTGACAATCACCGCCACACCACGCATGATAAATTCCTTAACTGCGGTGGTGGTGAGGTAACCAACGAAGACAGCTACCATGGTACCACTGGCAGTGAAGCCAGAGATTGTGGTAGCATGATAAAAAAAGGCACGTGGTTAGCAGAGACAGTGAGGTGAACGGTGAATAGTTAGCAGGTAGTGAGACGGCTAGTGCCACATTGCGGTCGGTTAGGATGGAGACTGTAGTGTCACAGTGGACAAAAAAGATGACGATTAATGACAGTACTGTGATACCATTGATGGTTTATTTAGAGACCATGGTAGAGTGGTGACAGATAAGTCAAATGATGAGGGAGACAGTAAATGTCAGGTCGTGAGAAGAGTCATTAGCAATGAGCGGCAAGCAATAGTAAATATAAGTAATGCCATACTGCCGACAGTTAGGAAGCAGACCGAGGCAGCAAGGTGATGGTCAATAAACTGTTGTCGCGGAACCATAGGGAGTCATGATGAAGACCGCAGTAAGGTAGTAAAGATAGTGAAAGCCACAGTAATTGTTGCTAGTTAGATTATAAAGAAAAATCGAAGCAAAACTTATGTAAGAAATATTTAAATTGCTGATAAGGCAACTTATTTAAATATTTTTATTTTTATCATAATGTGAAATGGTTGTGGTGGGTAAAATGAAGAGTCTTGATTTTTGAAATTTACTATATAAATGTTTGCAAAAAAGCAGTCACAGGGGTTCAGTTAGAGGTCAATGAGAGGCTCTTCTAAGAGAAGAAATTGGGAATGAATTAATGTAAAAAACCTTCTAAAAACAGTGCAATCGAGATGATTTTCTTTGACCAATTTCCTTTCTAATTATTTCGTTGTTGTGATCTCATAACTAATATTCTTTCTTGGTTCTCTCCAATTTGAAATCTTTTGATCATTTGAGTCCAAATATCAAGTATGTTTTGATTCTTCAGAGTGTATTTCTTCACTTTGTGTGATTTTACTTACTGGTGTCTGCAAGGAAAAATTAAAATTCCTTTGAGTAAGTCACTGTATTTGTGTGATTTCCTTTGGATTTTTGAAGGAGAGCAGGGCAAGAAAGTATTTCAACACCATTTATGCCAGTCATAAATTCATGAAGCTACATGTCAGTCATTAAAGATTCATCCCTTAAAATGTCTAACAATGTGAATTTTGTTAGAAAGGAAGATATATATGTAATTAGTAGTATTTTGGACTCAATTTCCCAATAGATAGAAGGCACTCATGTGTCATATCCCAAAGGATGAAATTCATTATAAACAATATATTCAAAACCTTTCATTTTTGTAGTAGGGGTAGTTATAGTATCTTTTGGTCTATCCATTCCCAAGTGCCATTGTGGGTAGACTATTTAGCAGGAAATTCAATTCAAATATGCATGTTTCATATAGGTTCACCTGCCTAGATCTAGCAGAACCTAAAGAGTAGAAGGTTTAATAGATTAATTAGCCTTGTATGTTGTCCAAAAATGTTGTAAGGGCTTGGAAAACTCTTATGGTTAAAACCTGCATTTTTGAGAACCAAGAGTTTGGCAACTCTACTGGGGACAATAATCTCAAATAAGCCTTTGTCATAGAGTCACTATTTTGTAGAAGACTCCACTAGGAATAAAGAATAGCATATTTTCTCACTTTTGGAAAGTGAGTGGCGACTTTAAATGAACAAGTGCATCAAAACTAATAAAGTGAAGTATATATATGAAAGGAATCTTCCTAGAGTTTAGACCATCACAATTTCTCCCAAAATGCAAGGAATAAGATCTTTATACAAGGATGGTGATTGTTCTAATGGAAAAACTAAATGCATAGAGAGGAATGATAAAGGTAAGAAGGTGACTGATGACACGGGACCATCAAACAAAAATAAAACATCAAAGGCATCACTGGAGACACACTATTCATATGGTACATTAGCAAATGAAGACAACCCTTCTAGGGAACCTCGTACTCCTGAGGAACAAAGGAATCCCTTTTATAATCCAAACCCTAAGAAATTCAAGGAGTTCATGGCCAAATGTGAAGCTGAAAGAGAAAGAAGACAACATGAATATGATCAGAAAATGACATTTATTGAAGAGAATCAGGATGGACCTAGCTATGAAGCAACATCTACAGAGAATTATGAACTCATGAATAGGGATGAAATAAATGCAAGACTGGAGCATGAGAGACAAGAAGTGGAGAAGGCTAAAATAGAATATGAGTAGAGGCTTCGGGAAATTAGAGAAATTGAAGAGTTAGAATTGAAGAGAGTGCAGATCAATACTCAAATGGCTAATTTACAAAAATATGTGCCACCTCATAGGAAAGGGAACAACAATGCAAGCCCATCAAATGCCCCACAGGCCAACCAAAATCAGCCAGTAAATCAAGGTAGGTATCAAAATGTCCCACCACAAAATCAAGGCATTCAACCACCTACTCATCAACAACATGTACCCCCACGAGGTCAAAAATATGTGGCAAATACTAATCCTTTGTACTAGTGCCAGTATTACCGAAATCCTCCTCCACAATATGCAACCATGATCAAGTAGTTTGACTTAGCTGGATTTCAAATATGTTCTTATCCTATGGACAACAGTTGGAGAAGTCTGGTCCCTAAATTCATAGGAAGTAGTGCAATTGCAACTGAAGAACATTTAAGAAGTTTTACTTCTTTTTTACAAGATTTGGATATGCAGTATGAAGATGTGTAGATGAGGTTGTTTATGATGTCATTAATTGAAGATGCCAGAGATTTTCTCAATAGCCTATCCATAGCTTCCATTAATTCTATTCATGTGTTTTATGAACAATTTTTTGAGCAATACAGGAATCAATATGCACCAGAATTTGCATTGCATGAATTGGTAACTATTCAGGAGCATCAAAATGAGTCATCTTATGATTTCAACCAAAGTTTTTCTAAATTTCATAATAAGATACTTCTGGATCTAAATTAGTTGACCCTACTGTATTAAGCATTTATTTAAAATCTTTTGTTCCTAAGACAAGATATGAGCTTAGGAATAGAGGTCCTAGAAATTTGGTTGAAGCTCAAAGGATAGCGCTTGCTATTGAAAATAATAGGAAGGATACAGGGATGATGGCCAAGAGGGATAACCCTAGGGTTCCCTAGTATGCTCCTCCAAATAAACAAGAAAGCACATATAGGAATGAAAGCCCCAGATTACATGATATGTCCTATAATACAAATTGGAGAGATAGAAAGCCAATGGTGGATAAGAGGCCAAGAAATAAAGAGACGCCTGATCCTTTGAAGAAGAGAGGAACATAAATGGTTGATAATAGTCCTTGGTGTGCAGTATGTGGCATGCCACATTCTTCAAAACATTATGTTGTAGCTTAGTCAAGGTCGGGAAAATACACGGCAGAAAATAATAATGAAGAAGACAATAACATCTATTTTACTTCTCATATTATTCACTCCACAAAGCAGGGGTATTCATCTTTAGAAGAGGGAGGATATGAGTATGATGTTGATCATCAAAAATATAATGTTCACATGGCAGAGCAACAAATATTTTTTGATTTTGAAGAAAGTGATGATGAACAGGGTCCTCCTACCACATCATATCAGCTTAATGGGGGAAATATGAGGAGACCACCAGGGGAATAAATTAAGAGATTGACTATTGCAGTAGTTGATCAGGCTAAGAGAAAGTATTGGCTGAGGAATATAACAGTAAATGAAGATGAAGATGTTCCAAAAGGAATATTTTTGAAAAATATGAAGATATCCCATGAAATATCAGAACAGACAAATGATGAGCACCTTGATAAAAAAGAACAAAAGTATGTCCCTAAAGAAGAAAATAAAGAATTTTCCAAGAACAAAAAAAAGATGGATCAGACATCAAAGAGGGAGAAAGAGGAAAATAAAGTTGGATTAGCATAACAAAGGAAGGTGATAAGAGTTGAAGGTGCATCTTTTGATTTTGTGCAAGCTTTATCCCCGGTAAAAATGTTTGCTCCATTACTTGAAATGATGAAAATTAAAGAGTATGGGGAAAATTCTATCCAATTAATGTCTCATGGGAGGAATCAAGTTATACATTTTGAAGAAAATGAGAGTCCTACAATTGCTTATAAGAAAGGAAAAATAAAATTTTCAGAAATTGGCCTAAATGATGCATTGATGACTACACCACAAATTCATCCATTTTTTACTACCCTACTCATAAATGGTAAATTGGTAAGAAATTGCATGATAGATTCAGGCGCTTCTATGAATATTATGCCAGTAGGGGTAATGAAACAACTTGGTATGTGGATAGATATTGATGGTGGTAAATACTATGCCATGGATAGTAGGCATATCCCTGTAGTGGGGATTATGAAGGATGTAGAAGTAAAATTAGCAACCTACCCATAGGCAACCTATAATATTGATATAACTGTGATTGATACACCTCCTCAATTTGGAATTCTTTTATCAAGACAATAGTTTGATTTATCATATGCCAGAATACCTATTAGTGGTGAAGAGGTAAAATTGTATAGAGAACCAAGGGTGAATCAGATAGTTGATTTTATTCCTCAAGAACAACTTAACTACTTTCGTGAGGTGGATTTAGGGATTTTTAGAGTAGAATTATCTCAACTAGAATTAATGAATACTCACCCAATTGATAGACTTGTTTCTAGAAATCAGAAAGGTGTGTGGAAAATTTATTTTGATGGGGCTTGCAGCCAACAAGGTAATGGAGCTGGGAAAGTCTTCATATCACCTAAAGGTACAACATTTAAATATTCATTTTTTTTGGTTTTTGAATGTACAAATAATGTGGCAGAGTATGAAGCCTTGTTGATTGGTTTGAACATGGTTGTCAAACACAAGATTAAGTTGTTGTTTGTCTAGGGATATTCTGAGCTAGTTGTGTCACAAGTTAGATCAAAGTATGTTGCAAAGAATAAGAGGCTAAAACAATATAGAAATGTTGTGTGGGATACAATGGAACTCTTTGATGCATTTTCAATTGATTGGATTGATAGATCTGAAAATTTAATGGCTAATGTTTTGGCTAGTGTAGCCTTAAAGAAAGATGATATCACTTTGGTTGGAGTGTCTCGGGTTGAATTTAAAACAAGGCCTCTTGTCCTTGATAACATATATAGTGTGAAAGTTTTTAATGATGATAATGACCTTTTAAAATTTCTTCCTTGTATAGATTAGTATGAGACACAGGAGATAGATTTCAATGCTTTTGTGGAAGAAGTGCATGTTAAACAAATTGTACTTGGGAAGAGAGTTTTGCAACTTAAAACTAACAAGCCTCCCAAAGGTCTTGTGGCATTAGAGAGAGTGTATGATGGGAGTGATCATTCTCTCATGAAGCAGACACTTGTTAAAAGAGAAGATATTGAAGAAAAAAATGTGGGAACCAAATTAGCGCCAAAAAGGGTTTATATTGGGAATAAAATAAGCCCAACCATTAGAAGAATGTTGATTACATTAGTGAGAAAATACAATCATGTGTTTGCTTGGTCTTATGAGGATTTGAAAGCACATATAGAAGATCTTTTTCAGCATGATATTCCACTTAATCCAAACACAAATCCATTTAGACAGAAGCATAGGCCTATCAACCCAATTCTAGAACCTAAGATGTAAGAGGAGTTATCAAAGCTTAGAGATGGAGGTATTATAAAACCTATTAGGAATTCTAGGTGGGTCTCAAATTTGGTTCTAGTCAGGAAGAAAAATGGGACATAAGACTGTGTGGAGACTTTAGAAATCTGAATGTTGCTTCCCTATAAGATAATTATCCTGTTCCAATTATGGGGGCAATATTGCACAAAGTAACAGGGTGTGAATTATTGTCAATGATGGATGGATTTTCAGGATATAACCAGGTCAAAGTCAAGGAATTTGAGCAATACAAAACAACATTCACTAAACCATGGGGAATGTATATCTATATAAGAATTCCATTTGGTCTCACAAATGTAGGAGCTACCTTTCAAAGGTCCATGGATGTGGCATTTGCAGATCTGATCAATGCTATAATGGTGGTATATCAAGACGATCTCACTTCTTATTCCAAAAAGGCAGAGAATCATGTTGGGGACTTGGAGAAGATCTTTATCAAAGCTTTGGAGTACGGTATTATTCTTAATCCTAAAAAATGTCTTTTTTCTATCACAAAGGGTAAAATTTTGGGGCATATTGTGTCAAGAGATGGGATTATGATAGACCCTAAAAGAGTAGATGTCATAGATAAAATTCTCATTCCCAAAACTATCAAAGCCATCTAGTCATTTTTGGGCCAAATTAATTTTGTTAGGAGGTTTGTGTCCAATTTTGTTGAGATTGTTAAACCTATATCTAAGATGTTGAAAAAAGGAGAAAAGTTGAACTGGACTATTGAAGCTATGGATGCCTTTGTATCTATAAAGAGAGCTATCAAGGAAGCCCCTATCTTGAAGTTTCCTAATTTTACTAAACCATTTCATATTTTTTCTTTTGCTTCATTTCATACCATAGTTGTTGTTATGTTACAGAAAAATGATGGTCATGAGCAACTTGTTTCTTTCTTCAATAAGTCTTTGCAGGGGTCAAAATTAAAGTATGATATTATGGAGAAATAGGCTTATGCACTAGTTAAAGAAGCAAAGGCTTTCAGACCTTACCTTTTTGGAGCTAAGGTAATTTCTCATGTCCCACATGCAGCTGTGAAGGATATCCTGGTACAAATAGAAGTGACAGGGAAGATATGTAGATGGATTAATAAAATCCAGGAGTTCAATATGGAGATTTAGATTACCAAATTAGTAAGAGGTCAAGGTCTGGCCAGGTTGATGACAGAAATAAATATCGAGGCAAACCAAATTTGCAGTGTGGAAGGTAAGGAAGAGGTTATAGCAAGTATTGAGCATACTCCATGGTATGCAAATATGATGCATTATCTCAAATACATGAAGTTCCCCAAAGGGATGAATGATAATAAAATGAGAAATTTGAAGTTACAGGCTTCTAAATATGTTTTCTTAGAAGGGGACCTACTCTAGAAGAATAGGGATGGTATATTGCTGTTGTGTCTAGATTAATCTTAGGAAAAATATGTTTTGAGAGAAATACATGAAGGGCTATGTGGAGGCCATTATTCTACTAAGACTACCACACACAAGATTCTCAGGGCTGGTTATTATTAGCCTAGGGTGTTCAATGATTCTTTTGCATATGTGAGGAAGTGTGAGGTTTGTTATAAATTTTTAGGAAAGTTGAAGTATTAGGGAGCATTTCCACTTAGACCTTTATAGGTAGAAGCACCTTTTCACCAATGGGGAGTTGATTTCATTGGAGAAATACAGAAAAGATCAAGTGGAGGACATAGGTGGGTACTAGTGGCCACATATTATTTTACTAAGTGGGTGGAGGTTGTCCCAACTAAGCAAGCAACAAGCAAAGTAGTGATGAATTTTCTGATGGAGAATGTCATATCTAGATTTGGCACCCCAGTCAAGTTGATCACAAATAATGGGATGTGTTTTAGATCAAATGAATTTTAATATTTTTGCAAAAGATATGGCATTAATATTTCCTATTCTGCCCCATACCATCCACGAGCAAATGACTAGGTAGAGTCAAGTAATAAAAATATTTTGAAGACAGTAAGGAGGATGTTGGATACAAAAAAAAAGGCATGGGATTCAAAGTTAAGATTGTTCATATGGGCAGATAGGATTACAGTGAAAAGGGTAACTGGAAAATATCCATTTGAGTTGGTATATGTAACATAGTCTAGGATGCCATTGTAGAATCTCTTTCCAATCTATGAATTTATTTTGGAAGAAGATATGGATATTTCTGACACAATGGAGGAAAGAATGGAGCAGCTTGCAAAGCTTGATGAGGTGAGAAGAGTGGCTCCGAAATAGAATGTGAAAATGTAGTCACAAATGCAGTACCTTTTTGATAAAAAGGCAATGGAGAGAAATTTTGAAGAAGATGATTTGGTGTTGATGTGGAATGCGCAGTGTCAAGAGAAGGGGAAACATGGCAAGTTTAAAGCTTTATTGCTTGGCCCTTTTGTGATAATTGGCAAAGGAGGTGAGGACTCCTATTTCCTGCGTAATATGTCCGAAGAGGAGCAGGAGTTGCTTGTACATGGGCAGTTCCTAAAGCATTTTTTCTCTTGAGGATCAATAGAGAATTAAGGATTTCTAGTGCATGGACAATTATTAGCAATGCCTCTTTAAATATTATTTTCCATGCACAGTAGTTTTAGGAATCTTTGAAGGGTCAGGGTTTGCCAATACATGGACATTCTCAAGAGTTCCCTTTTTGAAATAATTTCTTTCCTTTCCATGTATAATAGCTTAGTATCATTTTACATTCTCCAATTTCTCCATTTTCATATCCTTCACCTTTTCATTCCCTCCATTTTATTTCATTTTTTAAATATTTGTCTTGATCTGCTCTCCTAGAGTAAATGAAGGATTCTTGCAGTGATTTTAAAAATCACTCATCCCCAACAGGAGCCACTGTTAGAATCAAAAAAATTCCATTTAAATCCTGAGGTCTTTTTTCCATTTGAATCAAATATTTCAGTATTGTTTCATAAAATTTCATTCACCACCCTAAGAGTGGCTATGTTGCCCCCATTAAAATTTGTTCTCCTATATTTTTCATAAAATAATTCATTCTACCCCCATTCATAATGTTGAAATTCCTTACATCGCCACCGCTTTAGCGTAGGATTTTGCAAAGTGTCTTGTGGTATAGCGATGATGTGTAGGTGTTGTCATGATAATGTTTATTGCTATGCTGCATGCGGTCAAGGAATACACCACAGTAGCATGGTAAAAGAGTCAGCGATTAGTGGAGATAGGAAGTTAACGATGAGGTAGAGTTGAGGTGGTGGCGATTCACAGTTACTGCCACACCACACACGATCAATTCATTGACCATGGTATTGCAGTGGCAGTGATGTAACCGACAAAGACGGATACCACAATACCACTGGAAGTCAAGCTAGAGACTGCGATAGCATGGTAAAGAAAGGCAAGCAATTAGTGGAGACAATAAGGTGAACGGTGAATAGTTAGCAAGTAGTGAGGCAGCTACTGCCACATCATGGTTGGTTAGGATGGAGACTGCGGTGGACAACAAAGATGATGGTTAACACCAGTACCATGATACTGCCGATGGTCAGGTCAGAGATCCTAGTAATGCGGTGGCAGATAAGTCAAACAATGAGGGATACACTAAATGCCAGGTTGGGAGAAGATCCATTAGCGGTGAGTGACATGCAGCAGTAAAGATAAGTATTGCCATACCACTGATAGTTAGGAAGCATACTGATGCAGCGAGGTGATGGTCAGTAAACTGTTGTCGTGGAACCGCAGGGAGTTACGATGAAGATTGTGGTAAGGCGGTGAAGATAGTGAAAGCCACAATAATTGCCGACAGTTAGGTTATAAGGAAAAATTGAAGTGAAAATTATGCAAGAAATATTTAATTTTTCAATAAGGAAACTTATTTAAATATTTTCATTTTTATCAGAATGTGAAACAGTTGTGGTGGGTAAAATGAAGAGTCATGATTTTTTAAATTTACTATATAAATGTTTGCAAAAAAGAAGTCATAGGGGTTCGGTTAGGGGGCAGTGAGAGGCTCTTCTCAAAATAGAGATTGGGAATGAATTAATGTAAAAAACCTTTTGGAAACATGGCAATGGAGATTATTTTCTTTGACCAATTTCCTTTCTGATTATTTTGTTGTTGTAATCTCATTACTAATATTTTTTCTTGGTTCTCTCCAATTTGAAATCTTTTGATCATTTGAGTCCAAATATCAATTATGTTTTGATTTTTCATAGTGTAATTATTCACTTTGTATGATTTTAGTTACTGGTGTCTGTAAGGCAGAATTAAAATTCCTTTGAGTAATTCACTGTGTTTGTGTGATTTCCTTTGGATTGTTGAAGGAGAGTAGGGTAAGAAAGTATTTCAACACCATTTATGCCAGTCATAAATTCATGAAGCTACATGTCAGTCATTAGAGCTTCATCCCTTAAAGTTTATAACAACATGAATTCTGTTAGAAAGGAAGATATATATGTAATTAGTAGTATTTTTGACTCCATTTCCCAATAGATAGAAGGCACTGATCTGTCATATCCCAAAGGATAGAATTCATTATAAAAAATATATTCAAAACATTTCATTTTTGTAGTAGGGGTAGTTATAGTATCTTTTGGTCTATCCATTCCCAATTGCCATTGTGGGTAGACTGTTTAGTAGGAAATTCAATTCAAATCTAAATGTTTCATATAGGTTCAACCACCTAGGTCTAGCAGAACCTAAAGAGTAGGAGGTTTAATAGAGTAATTAGCCTTGTATGTTGTCCAAAAATGTTGTAAGGGCCTGGCAAACTCTTATGGTTAAAACCTTCATTTTTGAGAACCAACACCTCTATTTCCTAACCCCAACAATTTCTTGGTCTTTGCATGTGTTTGAAAGTCCTTTTGATGCAGATTTGGTGAAGTACAAAGTGTTGCAAGAAGTAGAAACATTCTCCTCAAGTCAAATCTAAACCTCAAAACCCTAGGAAGGACAAGAAGACAAGCTACATGTCACTTTCTCGAGTTCCTGCCATGAATTGCTGCAGAAAAGGGAAACATAAACTAGGACCCACAAAATCAAAGCTTGATTCCTCGAAAAGCTAAAAGAGAACCAGGTTTCCCCTATTCATGACCTTATCATTGTGCTATGCCCATAAAACAATTTCTATATTTTAGGGCACCCATTTCCCCGAAACCTGTTTTGGCGGAATTACCAATTTGGAGTACTAGGTCACCCCAGTTGGTGTAAGTGTCCTTTTGGTCAATTCAAGAATTTTCCAGGAGATCCCGAGAGAATTGAATTGGCACATCACTTTCTGATGTACACACCTTTTTTCCTCTACTGTTATTTTCCAAAAAATACACATTTAGGTCAATTTAGAGTAGCTTTGTATTAGTTTAGTTTTGATTCATTTAAATTCCCATACATTTAGATTAGTATCATTTTAATTTCAGTTCTAGCCACACATCACACAAACATAGCACAAACCAATCATCAAACCCCTATCCTTTGAATGAACCTACCCATACACATATCAACATAGAGGAAAGAGTGTTATTCCTAACCAATTTCCCTTGGGGTGAAAAACCCTAAGATTCTAGTAAGGGGAATCCTCTTTCCCTTGTTCACATATATGTGTTTTTGGTGGTTCATTTTGGTGAACCCAACTATAGACCATTAGCTAGCTTTTTTATTTTTGTATTTCTTCTTAGAGATAGCTTGCATTGCATTGAAATATTGCATTGTTTGCATCTTAGGGTTAGTAAACAAAGTGAATTTAGTGAAAATTAATGATAAATCTACACATTTCATTGCATTTTCAATAAGAAAACACAAAACAAAAATTTTCATTTTTAGTTTATGTTTACACCGAAATATAAGAAAAACCATAAAAATTAGCCAAAAATTCAATAATTTTACAAAAACAGCACTACTAGGCCTAAGTCGCCTTCTTGGGTGACCTAGTCCTTTGGCACTATTTTTTGTCAAATTCTTAGAAATTCACTAGTATTTTCTATCTTCCTGCTTTTTGGTTTTCCCTGTTTTGTGATTTGTTCCAAAAACTCAGTTACCAGCCCTTTTGTCACCTTTGCTTGCATTACCTTAGGGAATTGTATTTGAGCATTTAGTGTTCCCTTGCCAATATAGCTATGAGACAAAGCTCAAGGACCATGGAATCCACCAGTAATACCCTCGTTGTAGATCTTGGTATCCCTCTAACTTCAAATCTTGGTATAGGCTTAGAAACTATCCTTAGTAATTCCTTGCACCTAGATGATACAACTGGTGATACCAATAACCTCCCACATGATAAGATATTCCATATCCATGTTTATCTCGCTGATTATCAACATAAATTCAGCTTTGAACCCATTTTAGGGGCTACCATCCCTTCCATTGAGCTCCTACACCATTTAATTGACTGTGATAATGGCTTAAGTGTCATGAAGTCGATTACAAAAATCTATGAAAAACATGCACCTAAGACATCTCATTCACCCACTCCTATGTCTAGCCATGGAGGACCTTCTGCTCCTCCCCCCTCAATTGTTGCTTCTATTCTGACCTATAAACCTCCTAGTGTGACAACCACTATGCAACCAGTTAGTAATGTGGTACCTCCCATCACCATCACCACTGGCATCCCTACTTCTCTTGTGGAATCCTACCCCCTCACCTCTTCCACTGTCCCTACCCTCACTATTCCTACCACTTCTCCTTCCACCATTTTCACCCCTTCACCTCTCTCACTTCCACCTCATAGTACTTACAGTGACCCTCTCATTACACAACTATTTCACATTGTCACTAGTATGCAACAACAAATATCCTCCATTAACCAAAACCAATATGGCTCCCCCTCCCATTATGGTTTTCATAACCCATTGTCCCTTGTCATCCTCCACACTCCGTTGCCACAAGGAATAGAGATCCCTAGATTCAATAATTATGGTGGGAAGGGTGACCCTTCTAACCATGTCAATGCCTATACTGCCCTCTGTAGTGAATTTTCTCTTGATGACAGGTTGCTCTCTAAGTTATTTCAAAGAACTCTTCAAGATGCAACCCTCAATTGGTTCTCTTCTCTACCTAATAATTCCATTAGTTCATTCAACAAATTATTGGATGCATTCATTACTCACTTTCAAGTTCACATGGCCCCAAAGAAAACTTTATCCAACCTCATGAGATGTAAACAAGTTAATATTCAGAAGATAACTGATTTGATCTCTTGCTACCAAGCTCTTTATTCCTTGATTGATGTTCATATCCCCAATACCCATCTGTAGAAGATGTTTACTGAAAACCTTGTGACATTCCTTCAAGCTAAACTTAGTATCATGAATTTCCTCTCCTTTATGAGCCTATTTCAAGCACTCTATGAGTACCAGAACTCTACTAGCAATTGTGACTCATGGTCCAATCCTAGTCATGATGAGAAGCTCGATAAATCTTCCCAATCCAATTTACAAACTTTTTGTAAACCGAACAAAGGATTTATCCAATTCAACCCTTCATCCTCCAACCCCCCACCCATTAATAACCAAGTGGTCGTGGTTAAGTCCGCAGTGCCCTTTAATTATGGATATCCTAAGTATACTTTCACACCCTTTCTTGACACCATTCATAACACCATGACCTAACTACTTCAACAACATATGATTTCTTTACCTCTCATCCATACACCTAATCCTAAAAACCCATTACTCCCTTCCTATAATGCCACATCTTATTCTTACTTTTATTGACAAAAAATAGATGACACTAAATAATGTAAGTATCTAAAGCACCTAGTGCAAGACCTCATTGATTCAGGACGTCTATTTTTTGCAAGAATTAATGTTAAAAGAAATACATCCATGGCACCCCCTAGTCAAAACTTGAAAGTATTTACCAACCCCATGCCCAATAATAATGTGTCATTTGTCAAACCAAGTGAAAATTCCCCACTTGATGTCATGAATGTGGATTCACAAGATCTACACTCTACTTCTCTTTCCCTGGTAACCCATGTCACACCTATTAATGAAATGTTGGGTGCAATAGATGTTACACAATAAGAGCCCAACCAAAGGACCTCTTGAGATATCATTCTTTGCACAAGATATACTATGAAACCTTCTTGATGGCCCTCTCTACATATCCAGTCACATTTATGATAAGCCCACCAATGGGATACTCATAGATCTTGCATGAGGTGAGAATTTCATCATCGAAGAGTTTATGGTATTACATAATCTTGATTAATATTTCTATAATTGATCTATTGCATAGGTCAAAATACACAATGGTTTTTCATGCTCGATGATTGGATCGATTTCCCTCTGATTGCAAATAGGTCTGAAAACATTGGATGTTACCTTTTTAATTATTCCTCAGTTGAACCAATTTCGCTTATGACTTGGGCATCCATGAATTCATTCTATGAAAGTGGTCCCGTCCATCATTCATAAGTGAGTGAAGTTTCCTATTGAAAATGACATATTTACCATCCATCATAGTGGTTTTAATCCGTTATCATCTAAAGGTAACTTTTCCCTAGAAGTCTTTTGGCCTAAACGTATGGAGCCCATCAACCCTAGGAAAGACTTCTTCATCACCTATCAAAAGTTTAAAGCCAAGAAGATCCTTGAACTTTATTTATGCAACATACCTCCCTCTACCTCGAAGTCACCCATCCTTGATGAAGCCATCTTGCCACCCAATCTGATATGCCAAGCCAACCTACTCCCAAAACCTCCTCCACATCATCCAAGAGGCCTAGGGATCATGATAGTAACTTCGTACTCCCACCCCGCACTAAAAATTATATAAAGCCAAAGAGAAGGTGGATGAACCACTGATTGTTTCTCCTATCCCTCCTCTCTAAGATGATACCCAACCTATGGTGGATTTTCCCACACCTTCTCCCACACACCTTGACCAAAAAACAAAATGGAATAAAGAGGCTAGAAATCATAGATGTCGTCATTGTGCTCTCGACCACTAATCTCATGAGGAAGAACAAGTTGAAGAGATCAACCCAGCTATGCCTGAGGCCACACCTATTGATCCTCCTCCTCCCTGAAGCTAGATCCTATACCTCTCGCATCACCTATTTTACAAGCCACCACTAATATTGTCATACGCCCCACCATTATCATCAACTTAGATGATGATGATGACGAGAATACTCGCATCGATGAAGAGGTTAACCAATATTTGAATTCATTATTGTCCTCTTCCATGATCATCCATGAGAATTATCCTAGGACAAACATTGATCTTGACGCTAGTTCAACAATTGTTGTCATTCCTCTTGCTAGTCTCCCTCCTAAAATTTATACTGAGCAATATTAGGAGGCAGATGACTTTCTCATAGAGTGATGCACATGTGCCTTGCTATTCCTTCTTTTTCCCTTTTCCTTTTCCTTTTGCATTTATGTTTCGTGTATTCCTTTTTTTTTTTTTAATGCTTTCTCACTCTTTGTGACATTCTTCTATATATATATATCCCTTCTTTTATATGTCATGCATGCCTTTTCTCTTTTCTCTTTTAAATTTTACTTTTCTCCTTTCATTTTTGGATGATACAAGGCAATGAGATTGCAATGTCTCCTTCATGTTGACCCAAATCAACCTATTTTTCTTTATGTGTCACTTTTTCCTTTCATTTGGGAATGATGCAACACTTTGAGACCACAATGTCTCCTTCATGTTGACCCAAATGAACCTCTTTTTATTTTTTTCTCCTTTTTACCTTTCATTTGAGGATGATGCAAGGCATTGAGACTACAATGTCTCCTTCATGTTGACCCAAATGACACTCTTCTCTTTTATCTTTTTCCTTTCATTTGAGGATGACGCAAGGCATTGAGACTACAATGTCTCCTTCATGTTGACCCAAATGACACTCTTCTCTTTTATCTTTTTCCTTTCATTTGAGGATGACGCAAGGCATTGAGACTACAATGTCTCCTTCATGTTGACTCAAACACCAAGGCTCTTTTTATTTCTATGGTCCTTTTTGGGGAAGATGCAAAGCATCAAGACATCCTATGTCTCCTCTATGTTGACCCAAAAAAAATTCTTTTTCATTTTCTTTTTCTCTCTATGTGTCCTTCCAGTTCTATGTATTTGGGGGGATGATGATACTTCCAAGCTCTTTACAAAATACATTGTAACAATGAATATACTAACCCCAAATCTATGGATCCCTTATGTTTTTGGCATTTTTCCATTTTGGTGACATATCCCCTTTTTCCTCTTGCCTTCTTTTTTTTTGTATGATGTAGCCTTTCTTCGATACTCATCGCTTGATAGTGGGTTCTTCAGGTAGGCTCTCATGTCCCTTTTCATTTTTCCTTTCTCTACTTTAAATTAATTGCTTACAAAGTGGTGTGTATAAATCCCTTTAAAGTGGGGGCATACATTGGCACTATTTTAGTTTTTGCACTTGCATTTTCCTTTTCTTTTTTTGTGCTTCCTAGTGCAACCTTGTCACTTCACATGATGTGTTTCTCACTTTGTGGATGAATTTTTGTATGATGTCCATCATAGGTGTAACTTATCTCAACATATTATATTCCTCTTAGTGGTTTGATGTGATGCACTAAATCCCCTAAGTTGTGAATCTTCTATCCTTTGATTGGTTCTCTTTTGGAGACATTACACGCAATGTTCCCCTAAGTTAAAGACCTCATATGAACTAAACAAGACTCCTTCAAACACTTTAATTTTTCATTTCTTTGCAGGTTTCACTTTTTACATTTTGCATGTTGCACCTTTGCATTTTTTCATACATGACCACCTTGCATAACACAACTTGAATGATTGTAGTGCCATCTTGCACTTGTTCATGGGTTCTAAGTATCCAAAGCTTTGGGATTCTCATGAACCGCACCCCTATATTTTGTGGTGCCTTATCAAAGTTATCAAGAGGTATAAATTTGGTATGGTTGAGCGGGAAGCCCAACTAGTGGCATGAATTTCCCCATAGCCACCTTTTGTGTGTGTGAGTGCATACCAACTGTGTGTATGTATCTCACCACCTTTTGGCATTATCACCCGACAAACAACCAAAATTCTCATCAACCCAGAGTGAGTACATCCTTTCCTTTCAAATAAACAACCTAGATTTGATCCAAAACTAGATGGACAAATAGTCGAAGCTTGATCTGACCTCTTCACATCACTCCTTGGGTGATCTGTTATACTTATTCTTATTTGGCCATGGGATCTTGATCTCGGGGGCTTGATCATCCCTCTTGGTCATAGTAATATCACCTTACTAGCATGAGTGGATTAGATCCTACTCGACACACATGATTTAGCTACTTTAGTGTGATTTTGAAGAATGTTCATATTCTCACTAAAGTGCGGGCTAAATGTGTCATCAAAAAGTGTATACCCTGGCACTTTTCCACTGAATTTTGGCCTTGTTTACCTTGATTTAGCCTTGTAAGCTTGCAATTCATCAATAATCTAATGATGTTTTACTAAGGTGTTGTGAAGATTAGTAATGCATTTCCTAACTTTTCTAAGACCATTTCAACATAATTCACCTAAATAATGCATTCTTACACCTTGCTAAGCCTTAAGACAGAGTGTTGTAAAGTGTTGTGTTGCATTTTCACACTTATCTAGGATCATCACCCTTAAATGAACCCTTTTTATATGCTAATTTTCCCTTTTAATGCATCATTATCCTAACCTAACTGTGTTTCAAGAGGCAAAACTGGGTATGTGCAGGATCATGATTGGCCAAAAAGTGGCAATGAGAAAAAGATCACGTTTTGGATCGACTAAAAAGCGCGAAAATGTCGAGTTGACTTTTCTAGGTTCGGGTGTCAGTATATTTAGCCGAACCAAAGCCCAAACCTAGTTTCTACAAATTGGATATCTAATCCAAATCGGATATCCAATTTGTGGAAACATTATATAAAATCCAACCGACTCTTATAACTTCATTTTCCACTGTTTGCACGTAGGCGCACAAGGAAAAGTGAAAATCCGATATCCGCTTCAATCAGATATCTGATTTCAAAGGTAAGTATTTGGTTTTTAAATGTTCTAATCAATTTTTCAAGTAGATTCTCTTAATTTGAAGTAGTTTTTATGAAATATTTATCAAAAATAAGGTTTTCTATTGATTTTTACCAAAAATAGGGTTTTTTATTGATTTTTATCAAAAGCTAGAGTTTACATTGAATTTTTATTAAAAATTAACATATCTAAATGGATTTTAATTAAAAACTAGTTTTGTTGATGTATCATAATAAAAAATTAAAGTTTTTTATGGATTAATGTGAAAAAGTAGGATTTTTTGTGGATTTTTATTAAAAACTAGGGTTTTTTTACAATTATTTCATTTATTTTGTGTAATTTCAATTAGATTAATTAGTTTTTAATTTTAATTAGGTATTATAGCTCAAAATGGAAAAACACAAATGCCAAACACTCCACCACCTCCACAACCAGCAATTGAAGACTTAATTGGTGAAAAATTGGGGCAATTGAGGGGCATTTGTGAAGTTTATAAGACAATTCCTCGATTGAGAGATATGACAAACACATTGAAGGAAATAATAAATAATATAGAAACCCTCTCCACCCAACATAATTCCTTTCATTCATGGTGAGAAGACATGAGGGAATATTATGGATGTGGATTGTCTTACGATGATGTGAAAGATCTCCAAATAGCCTCTTTATTCATTGACCCCCGCACTGGTTTTCCAGTGAATGTGAATAATTTTTTTTTTCTATAAAATGGTACATTCATAGGGACATTGTAGCTAACTTTTGGGATCATTGGTGTATGGTTTTTGATAAACCACCAAACAATAATTTTGATATACCATTTTAATTTATTAAAAAATTATATGCTGATTTTGTGCTAGGGCATCATGTGAATTGCTTTGAAATTAAACCCTTCCAGGGTGTCGGTGGAGGTATGCCCCAGGATAGACCAGGGGTAGTTAGGGTAGTCCTATGCCCAAATGTTCCCCTTCCTCCCCTTCCTTTGCCACCTCCAATATATCATCCAGAGATTATCCAAGATGCAACTACATAGACTATTCAAGCTATTCACTCTTTGAGTGGTCATTTGGTTTTGCATGCTTCTACAATAGCTCAGCCACATTTTGGTAATGTTGGTGAAGGCTCGAGTGTTGGTGCATCATCCTCCTCAAAAACACATATTTGTGTGCCACATACTTGCACTATCTGTTTCCAGATATGCTTGGGTCCTCTTGTACAACTCATTGAGAATCCCTTGGACACTTTTGATTACGACCTCCATGATTTGGACATTATAGATCAGTCACAGGGGAGTGGAATGCACCCTATAGAGTCCTATCCTGCTAGAGAGGGGGATGCTGGAATAGTGATAGGTAAGATTTAAGTTGTAATTTCATAACTTGCATTTTTTTTAAAATGAATATTAATAAGAGATAGTATCAAGTACTAATATTTATTTACATGGTCCATTTAACAGTTGATGTCTGAGGAGGAGCTCACACGGGTGACTGATAGCACCCTTAGGGCCATTTAATTTGTCTTGGACACACACACAATATATATTTTCACACTCACTCATTTACATTTTATATTATATACTTGCTTGTCATTTGAATTGTCATTAATGAAATTATATAATAACTTATATGCTTATCTTATTTTCCTGTTGTAGCAAATACCTAGTGCGAGTGAGGTGCAGCCTCGTCTAGACTATGGAGGTACAAAGTTAGATAAGGGGAAGTTAATTGAACTCAAATTGGATTGAATTAATATTTTTAAGATCTTATATTGATTATACATACATTGACATAGATTGGTAGTTTCATATGTACTTGTCAATTATGAGCTATATAGATTTGTTGACAAAGGACACACCGCCTAAAGGAGTAGGTATTGGAACACCTCAAAGAGGAGTTGTCAAAACACCTCAAGAAGAGAAAGAAAAAGATCAACCCAAAGAGGTATGTGCTTATTTTATTTTGTGTTTGGTAAATATGTTCCTATTACCAATAATCATATGCTAACTTGCATCAATTTTATGTTTTTGTTCACCTATATAGCTTGGCATTTCAAATTTTGGTTTGGTATATTCTAGGAATCCTGACCCTTTGAAGAGACGTATATTTCAAGTAATCAAGATTTCAATTTTAGAGTTCAATTAAAATTCAATGTATATTGATTTTGATGTTAATTACTCAATTTTAAATTATATAGTATAACTAATCTCAATTGTGATTTGAATTTTTCTTGTGAAGCTACCTTAAGAGCCAATGAGTGCTTCAAAGAGGCTCCATTTTGGTGACTCATCAGTAGTTTAGGATGAGATATACATTTTGGCATATAAATTTTGAATACATATTGAGATGTCATATGCCACATTTTATAAAACTTTTTTTGAATTGGCGTCGATGCCAGTTTTGTATATGGACATACACTTGATTATTGGATAATTTGATATATAGAAGTTGACAATTGAAATGTAATTTGTTTCTCATGTGCATGATTAAACTCTTTGAAAATCTTATCCTAAGCAATGGTTAAATATCAATGTAAAATAGCATAAAAAATAATGGTTATATTATGTAGTTTATATTTATATTTCTGATTACATTGCATTACACATCTTTGAAACTCAAATCATTACTTCACATTGCATAACTAAAAACTATGAGTAGTTGTCAATTGCATTTGTTTGTCATTGAATTCTATGAGACCACATTTCTTTGAAGTTTTTTTTCAAATAGTCCACTGCCTTGTCTATGCTACCACATATTTCATACATGATAGTGATCACATTAAGTTGTAATAAATTAAATGATAGGCTATGGCTATTTAATTTATACTCATTTTATTTAAATGGATGAGGCCGACCTTCCTTGATATTATTTTGTAATTTATTATTTTCAAGAGAGGCTGACATCCTTGAAGAGTCACCTTATTTTGTATAAATACAAGGTGATGTTTGTTCATTTCCTCAATCAAGTTCATTCAACATAATTCAAATTCCAAGCAAAATTTTTCACTTGAGCAGTAGTGCTTCATCTTGCAGCAGGAGGCCGATTTCAAGGAGAACTATATTCGATTGTATCTTTGCTTCTAGGAGAGGTGCTATTATTCATTATATCAAATTCAACCATGAGCTAGGCCCGAGTTATAAGTAAATTTCTTGTTATGTTTATTGTCTTATGTGTTGCATTTTTTAAGTGCTTTCAGTTGTATTATTTGATCATTAAAACACTAACATGGTATCAGAGGGAGTTTGAAAAAGATCGTGTTGGGACCAGTTATTGAAGCGATACCTTTATTCCATTTTTTTTGTCTATCTCTATCTTAGTCAAGATGGTGAATGGTCTTAAAATTGAGGATAGACTCAAAGGAGCATCAAACTTCACTTCATGGAGATTTAGAATTATGCTCACTTTGGAGGAAAACGAATTGGTTGAGTGTGGAGAGAAATTTTTTCAAACCTACGGATGAGGAAGAGAAAGTTCAATGGAGGAAGAAATATATCAAGGTGAATAAGATGTTAGTTGATTCCGTGAAGGACCATATTGTTCCTATCATCTCTAAGATGAAGACAGTGAGAGAAATTCTTAATACTTTGGAGGAGATACATGAGATCAACAACACAAGTCGTGCTCTAGTATTGAAGCAACAACTTCATCATGTTAAGATGGCGGAAGGAGAATTTTTCATCACCTACTTCATGAAGATTTTTGAATTGAGAGATCAACTTTCTACCATTGGTAATATTGTTGATAACAAGATTTGACCATGTTCACTCTTAATGGTCTTCCTTCATTATCGAAATCTTACATTCAAGGAATCAACTTTCTCGAAGTCAGTCAACTTGGATTTTCTCCAAGTAGGTCAACTTGGATTTAACATTGGTAGCTCCTCAAACCTATTCAGAATAGAATGATCTGAAGAGGACATCCCTAAATATCTACACAGGTGTAAAGTTGCAAAGTGGTGCAATTTTCATTCTTGAACTTGTACGACCAAAAAAAATATTCCAACACGTCTAGATGGGTACATTTATGCTAGGTATGGTCCTCTTTTGCACCCAAATATGTTGAATCAGTCCAAGCTGCATTGGACCGACAATTTCCATTAAGAGTCCAAAGTGCTAAAAGGCAGAAATCTTTGACAAACTATTCCTTGGAAAATGTGATGGTTACAAAATCTTCATCTAATGATACGGGATGGTGTTAGGACCATCTACAATAACCTCTCTCAATTTTTTCTATCTCAAAGGCATTTTCCCATGGTGATGAGTTTTCAATTGAGGGAAAAGCTGTGAGATGCAAGCAATGTAAAGTTGCAAAGTGGTGCAAATTTCATACTCGAACTCATATGACCAAACAGACTGTTCCAACACATCTAAATGGGTACTTTTACACTAGTTATGGTCCTCTTTTGCACCCAAATATGTCGAATCACTCCAAGCTGCATTGGACCGACAATTTCCATTAAGAGTCCAAAGTGCTAAAAGACAGAATTCTTTGACGGACTATTCCTTGGAAAACGTGATGCTTATAGAATATTCATCTAATGATATGGGATGGTTTTGGGACCATCTACAATAACCTCTCTTGATTTTTTCTATCTCGAAGGCATTTTCCCGTGGTGATGAGTTTTCAGTTGAGGGAAAAGTTGTCAGATGCAAGCAATGTAAAGTTGCAAAGTGGAACAACTTTCATACTCAAACTCATACAACCAAACGGATTGTTCCAACACATCTGAATGGGTACCTTTATGCTATTTATGGTCCTCTTTTGCACCCAAATATGCCGAATCACTCCGAGCTACATTGGACCGACAATTTCCCTTAAGATTCCAAAGTGCTAAAAGACAACAATCTTTGACGAACTGTTCCTTGGAAACTGTGATTCTTACAGACTCTTCATCTGATGATATGGGATTTTTTTGGGACCATATATAATAACCTCTCTTGGTTTTGGCTATCTCGAAGGATTTTTCCTGTGGTGATGAGTTTTCAGTTGAGGGAAAAGATGCCAAATGCAAGCAGTGTAAAGTTGCAAAGTGGTGCAACTTTCATACACGAACTTGTACGACAAAATAGATTGTTCCAACACATCCAGATGGTACATTTACACTAGGTATGGTCTTCTTTTTCACCCAAATATGCTGAATCACTCCAAGCTACATTCGACCCACAATTTCCCTTAAGAGTCCAAAGTGCTGAAAGGCAGCAATCTTTGACGGACTATTCCTCAAAAACCGTGATGCTTATAGACTCTTCATCTGATGATATGGGATTATGTTGGGATTTTCTACAATAACCTCTCTTAATTTTTTCTATCTCGAAGGCGTTTTTCATGGTGATGAGTTTTCAGTTGAGGGAAAATTTGCCAAATGCAAGCAATGTAAACTTGCAAAGTGGTGCAACTTTCATACTCAAACTCATACGACCAAATAGACTATTCCAACATGTCCAGATGGGTATTTTTACACTAGGTATGGTCCTCTTTTGTACCCAAATATGTCGAATCACTCTGACCTACATTGGACCGACGATTTCCCTTAAGAGTCCAAAGTGCTAACAGGCAGCAATCTTTGACGGACTATTCCTCAAAAATTGTGATGCTTACAAAATCTTTTGCTGATAGTATGGGATCGTGCTGGGACCATATACAATAACCTCTATTGGTTTTGGCTATCTGAAAGGCGTTTTCTCGTGGTGATGAGTTTTTAGTTGAGGGTAAAGTTGCCAAATGCAAGCAGTGTAAAGTTGCAAAGTGGTGCAACTTTTGTACTCGAACTCGTACTCCCAAACATACTATTCCAACACATTTGGATGGGTAGTTTTATGTTAGGTATGGTCCTCTTTTGTACCCAAATATGCCGAATCAGTCTGAGTTGCATTGGATTGACGATTTCCCTTAAGAGTCCAAAGTGCTAAAAGACAACAATCTTTGATGGACTATTCCTCGAAAACCATGATTCATACAAACTCTTCATTTGATGATATGGGATCATGTTGGGACCATCTACAATAACCTCTCTTTTTCTTTTTCTATGTCGAATGCATTTTCTCATGGTGATGAGTTTTTAGTTGAGGGAAAAGTTGCCAAATGCAAATGGTATAAAGTTGCAATGTGGTGCAACTTTCATTCTCGGACACGTACGATCGAATGAACTGTTCCAATATGTATGGATAGGTACGTTTACGTTATGTATGGTCCTCTTTTGCACCCAAATATTCTGAATCACTTCGAGCTATATTAGACCGACAATTTCCCTTAAGAGACCAAAGTGCTAATGTCGATGAAATGTGGGGGTAGAAAGATTTAAGGTTGGATCAAGATTCTACAATTCCTAGCTCTTGCATCAGAAAAATCTTACCCAATCAACTTGAATCAATTACATGGGAAATCAAATTCACATGAACTTGTTACATTTTTGTTTTTCATAAAAGTGGCAAACCATTGTAATTTGTTATATATAAATAAGATATATAACAAAATCTGGTTCAAACGAGCATACTAACATGAAAGAACCAGGAAGAAAACATTCGGTTGTAGCTTGATTAAGTACAAATATATTTTTACATTTTAAACATACCCTTTGTACAATGCAAGACATTTGACCCATATTTCAAAAAACATCACTCGATATAGATTATGCCTATACACAGTTATGACCTTTTTACATTGTTTCACATTTCAAAATTTGTCTATTTGAGGCATTCAGGGCTTTGTCTTCCACAAGAGTAGTATGTTGGCATTTTGGAGTGACAAACACCTTTACAAACCATCAAGGTAGTATTTAAACTACATACAATAGAAAATATTCTTAGAATAACCAATCTATATTATTGTAATTTTTCACATACCTCTCTGAAAGGATCAGAGCTACCTATTTCTGTAGCAGGTCCACGATCAATTGTAAAAAGGAATATCGCAAAATTTTTCAAATGATAAATCTATATTGTCACAACAAAAAAGATGCTTAGACTAACAAATCTATATTAATTTAAACAACTTGAATGATGATGAATTGATAATGCAAACTATAAAAGATGCTTTGAATAACCAATCTATATTATTCTAAATAACCTGAATGATGATGAATTGGTATTGCAAACTATAAAAGATGCTTTGAATAACCAATCTATATTATTGTAATTTTTCGCATACCTCTTTGAAAGGATCAAAGTTGTCTATTGTTGCGATAGGTCCATGATCAATTGCGACAGGTATATCTTAAAATTTGTCAGTTGATAAATCTATATTGTCACAAAAAAAAAGATGCTTAAGCATTATACCTTCCATTGTTGAATATGTTATTCAAGTGTGCTTGAAGGGCCATCTCTTTGCTTAAGAGTATCCAATATTGCTTCATGATCAGCATTACTAAGTGTCCATAGTTTTTTTTTTTTGGTTTGGCATGATGCTTAAACAACTCAACATTTGTCTCTATAACAAGGTGTGAATACATGAGAATGTTTTTTTTTTTTCTCGTAGTCTTCAAATGCAGGTATACCATTCTTTCTAATCATGTATGTTTGCAACCAAGTTCTTGCAACCACAATTGAACCTATAGGATACATGAACCCATCATCATCTTTCATCGATTGTGTTAGCTTGTGCTTTACCCGCACACATCGAGCCAACCAATATTTTGATCTCTCTTCATTCTCCTGTGGTGCAACAACTGCAAAGACATGTCCTGGATGTAGTAGATCTTTTAAAGCTGATCGTAATCAAGTGAACTTTCCATTGTGTAATTTTTCATGGATATAGTTTGAGATAAAGGAGTTAGATATTGTGGAACCCATGTATCCACCCACTCACTTGACTCACATTGATCCCACTCGCACTGAATACAACTCTGACAAAAACAAGCCAACTATCGTGTCCAAATGGTCCATGTGCTTGCATCTGAGCTTTGAAATGAATGCATCTTTGAAGAATCTTTGATTGTATGACAATCCAATCTACCTCCCACTGTACCCTCCTCAACAAACCAAAAAAATATGTGCACTATTGAATCAAGTTTCCCTCCTTGTGACAATGTTGACCTACACCAATCAATAATAGAATGTGCATCACTGAATTTTTATCTTGAATTCTTCAATTGCTCCTTAACTAGAGCTCTCTTTATACATGCACCTGCTCCATCATGCTCCCCTTTCCCATGCCCAACTTTAAAAAAACTTCAAATATTAGGTACACCCCTTTCTACATGCATTCTACTCAACCAATAAAACATACGAGCATTCTTGAATTGACTTGTGCAGTTATCTGACCAAATGTGACGTCGGCCCAGTGCTATATCATGCTCTTGCAAGAACTCAAAAAAATTCTCTAAACAATGTTGGACATACTCAGATGAGTGAGATCTATCATCACTCATATAAAAATGATACTCTTTGATTATCTTTCAATCCTTCTTTTTACTATTAGCTACATGTATAAATGTTATGTGGACAAAAATAACAATCTGAATGGAATTGTAATACTGAGATTGTACCTTGTTTTGTGGTTGCAATGTGTAGTTTTCAAAAAAATCAACAGCTGATATAATAGTGCCAATCAGAAAAGAGTCCTTACATATCCTGAATTATTGATCCCATCACTGAGACCTATGACTATGCCTTGCATATTTGTAGAAAAGATTGCCTTTAAAATCTGAAATAAAATCAGCAACACTACATTCTTTTGTAACCAACTCGCATCTAGAACCTTCACCTCCACTCTGCAAAGTATATTTGACTATCTCATATCTATTTTTCTCAACAAGATTCTTTCCAAATTCATGTTCGGAACCCTCATGAAAACATTGAAAAAACTTTGACAAGCCACCACATTGTGAGTACTTTGCATTTAAACAATCATTTCTATAGAAAAAGGAACCATCATCCCTAGAACATAAAAATACATCTATCAAGTCCCTTGATGATTTCGGAAGATGCATTGCACCGCACTCCTACAACATTTCATTGGTATGCAAAGTAGAACGGACATAGCATAATAATTCATGGTACATTGAAAAATCCACATGGTATTTGTAACAACAAGTATTACAAATCTTAAGAGGCACACAATAAAATGGCTTCAAACCTTCAAAAGTTCTTTGCGATATTTCCATATTTGGATGTGTTTGAATAAATTTGTTGAACAACATTATTTGGCTTGATTCCAAGAAATGTTTAGGATGCGGTGTATGGTCTCGACTACCAATTCTTAACTTTAAAACATCCTTTGCATTGGGTGATCCTCTAGAGTTATCATGCCAAAAGTGTTGAATTTCCTGCTTTACATTATCAGTTAGCTTCTTATCAACACATGGAAGCCTCCCGCCAAAAGCCCATGTATCATTTTGAAGAGGATCATCTATTCTTTCTCTTCTTGCAAGTGCTCTATCCAAAGTCTTACGATTTAAGTCAAAATTGTAAGATGGAAAATACAATTAGATTAGATAAAGTGACAGCCAACACTTCTAAACTATAATCTCAATCTAAACAAGAGAATGCAAACAAAGAGAGCAATCAAAATGAAAGAAAATGAAATAAAACACTCCCCTTTGAAGTTGATTCTTTCTCTTGTCTCTCCTATTTCTTTTTATGCCAATATAGCCCTCAGATTTGTTGTTGAAGTTGTGCAAATACCTACAAATAGTAAGCAAGAAAGTTGGAGATAATTAGCTGTTAAATTGAAAATGGAGGAGAAGGGTTTCTTTTATAGACAACCATTCGAATGGATGAACGAGATTGATCTTCTAGAAATATTCTAAGATCAATGGATGAGGTTTCATGAGAGGGAGGTTACGAAATGGATGGCCAATATCGAGTTTCTAGAAAGATGCCAAGATCTATGATTGAAAATTGATGCAACCAGAATATGCCATGCATGGAAAAGATATGACACCGATGGCTATGACGCCTAATGGCTATGACAGACATGCAGGGCATGCAGACTATGACAAGAAATAATGAAAGGGGATCTTTGACCAAAATAGAGGGATAAATAATTTATTTTAAATTATTTATTCAAAAATTGAAGAGGATGACAAGTGGCAAATAAATAATTTATTTTAAATTATTTATTTGGAGGAAATGAAAAAGGAGATTTAATTAAATTCATAAATTTAATTAAAGGAGGAGATAGAAATTGAATATGGATAATTGATTTGGATCAATTAATTTAAAGGAGAAGAAAGACACATAAATAAATAATTTTGTCAATTATTTAATTATAGAAGAATAAAAGGTCAAATAATAATTATTATCTGACTATGTACATGTGATGAAATATAAATAATTAAATAAATAATGATTTATCTAATTATCGAAGAAAGGGGTATTAGTAACGTAATTAATTTATTTTAACTGATCAGGATAGAATAAATATTAGAAAGTGAATTAATTAAATAATTAAAAATTTATTTAATTAATAAAGGAATATGATCAAGAATAATTAAATAATTAAAATTATTTAATTATTAAAGGATGATGACTAAGGACAAATGTTGCTTGTAGACTTTAGGACATTTTTCAGTGTCTACATTTTTCCCCTCTTTGACATAATGCAGTTCATCGCATTGTGTCAAAGAAATTTAATTCTGAAATATGCCCCAGTGTAAAGAGAAAGGGGAAGGGTGACCAAGAGGGTCGCGGCATGCCCCCTCAAGAGGACATGCGGGTTCAAAGAATATGAATGTTCTCTTGAAATGGAAGAGAAGACTAGAGGATGAAAGATGGAAGAAATGTTAGCATGAAGGAGATGGATGTTAACATGGAGAAAATAAGGGAGATGGGATGTTAGCGTGGAAAGGGGAAAGAAGATAGACATGAAATGATAAGGGAACCAACTTTTACTCTTACATTGTTATATTTATCATTATTGGGCATCAAAATTTCACAAATGGGCTACAAACACCATGGTATGACATAAACCAAGGTGTGCAAGGTGACCATTTGGGAGAGACAAACAATAAAAAAAAAGACAAGGAATGCCCCAGCTCATACTAGGGACCCAATTGTCCCAGTCTTTTTGCCAAGACAAATCACAGGCAACAAATAAAGAAAAGAGGCCATGATCCATCATCATCCCTCTAAATCCATTGATAGGACATCCTCGAGGAGACTAGTAACATGACCCAAAATCAGTCGAAAAGATAAGAAAATCCAGACCACGAAAGTGTTTTCCAAGATAGTGTTTTCCAGTGATAATGATGATTGTTTGGTTGGTTGATTAGGTTGACCAAGATGACCGATTTGATTGATAGGTTGATAAGGATTAATAAAGTGATTTGATTGACCATGCCTAGCCTAAGGAAGGACACATCCGAATGAAGGCAAGATTGATTGACCAAGCTGAGAAGATTGAGTGGTGTGACAAAGTTGATTGATAATGATAATGTCTGGTTTCAGGAAGGACACATCCTGATTAAGGAAAGATTGATTGACAAAGTTGACAAGATTGTTTGATTGTTTGACAAAGATTTGATGAATATGACCAAGTGATGTAATGATACCCAACCACAAGAAGGACACATCCTATTTAGGTAGAGGACACATCCGATAAATTTGACCAAGTGACAAGTGTTGACATGACACCTAACTGCAAGGACACATCCTGCTTAAGGTAAATGATAGGGTTGATAAAGTCTAATCCCAGGAAGGATGTATCCTAGTAAAAGACAAGAGATAAGACCGAATGAGACAAATGACATAATGCCCCATTCCAATATAAGGCTAGTGACCTAATTGAGTTGATGATAAGATAATTGACTGATGAAAGATTTAATTTGTTTGTTATTTCTTGAAGTAGTTTGAATGATGATTGCTTTCAGACCAAGGACACAACCCAACTTGATGAACCCTAAAGGACTTGACCTAGGGGGCCTTGGGAGCTCATCGATAGATGGCCTTGCCTATGTAGCAGTGCACCGAGACCTCGTAGTTCGACACAACTTGACTTTGTCATATTCGATAAAATACTGGGTCATGATTTTATTTGGACAACCTAAAGGGACTAACCTAATGCCTCGGGGGATCATTTAAGATGAGCCTTGCCTACATAGAAAACATGTAGAGGCGACATTGTTTGACCACTCTAATAAAATTGATTCAGACACAAACCTAGAGTCAGACTCTGGTTTTTAGGAGTTTTGAATTTTTTTGATGTTTTTGGATTTTGAGGATTTTATGACTTTTTGGATTTTGAAATGTTTTGATTTTTTGGGATTTTGAAATGTTTTGATTTTTTGAGATTTTGAAATGTTTTGATTTTTATTTTTTCACGAAATTTTATGGTTTTTTGGATTTTTCAAGGCATTTTATGATTTATTTTTTATTTATTTTTGGATTTTTTAAGGACATTTTATGATTTTTATGGATTTTGAAGGTTTTAAAGGGTTGATGCCATGTATTATTTCCCATGAAGATGCAAGTCAAGGAATTTCCCCTAGTCGAGTATAGGACAAATTTAGTAGGCGCGAGGGGAAGCAACGAATGCCACAAGTGGATATGAAATCGAAGGATGCTAAATGTTGGTGGTCTTCAATCCATGGAAATGATGACACTTTATTATGGATGAATGAGACTTTATTATGGATGATAACTATAGGGATCATGAAAAATGCATGTGAAAGATACCCACAATCAACCAGGAAGGCATGCACACAAATCTAAGGACAAACATGATCTTGCCCCTAGTCAAGCTGAAAACCAATTGATAGGTGATGATGATGATGACAACATTGTCTGATAGGGGAAGGACACATCCCGAAACAAAATAAGGATGATGATTATGTGACTAAAGGATCAAGGTTTGCAGCAGGGCTATGAACAAAGCCAAGGAATGTTTTGGATGATGTGCTAGGTTGCATAGCAATATTGTGTGGATTAGATTCATTGCATTTGGAATGATTAACCTTAGAACTAAATGGGATTGTGGAGGGAACTTGGATAAGTGGATTAGAATCCTTAAACCAATGACAAGGGAAAACCAAGTCCAACAATAGGTATGAAAGGATAATGGATTGATTTTGGCAAAGGATAAGAGACATGAGGATTATTGGGTGGAAGAATTAGGATATGATCTCCAAGGACTATTTCACATAGGAATAATTTGTTTTCTCTAAGATATGGGTTAGGATAGATCCTATGAAGGAAATGACATGATATTTCATGGATAATGTATGACCAAGGATAGACATGTCAATAATTTTCCCAAATCATGATTTATGTTTGTACCTCATTCCTTATCAAGATCAAGGTAGGTAGGAGAATGGATGGAAATGATAGGGCTTACATTGATAGGTGGAAGTTTCATGAGAAAGGAATGGAAGATGAGACAAATTTCCCCCAAGTGTAATAATCCACATAGATAATTTATCTTACACATGATGCCTGTTTGCCAAGTTTTCATTATGGTACTTATCCAAAGTGCCATAGAAATGGTTTTCACTATTGGACGAATTTTTTCTCTTTACTATTTTTATTTTATTTTATTTTGATGATGTCACACAAGATGTCTACTTGCTAGGTTTTTATCAAGGTGACATATTTTTTGAATTTTTATATCGATTTGATAGTTTGGATGATTGTTGATTTTTCTAAATCTTTTGATGGTGTTGATGTAGATACTGGTGTCATGATATGCCAATAGTGACCTTTATGGAGTAATTGTCTTGTCAAGATCATAGCACTTGCATACAACTGATTGATGTCATTGTGATCCTTAGTGTTTGTCTTATGAGAATATGCACATCACGATAGAGTACCATGGGAGTCCTTATGATAAAGGGTTGTTGCCAATATGCGATGGATTTGTGAAGTAGGATTCTTAGACTTTAGGCAAGATGCAAGATTATGATGGATGATGGTAGGTGTGGATGGAATATTTGGTGTTTTGGATGTAGCAATTTTTATTTTCCAAAACTTGGGATGGTGGATGATGGAGTTTGGAATTTTGATTAGGATAGTGTTTGGAACCAACATTTTTATGTGCCTTTCTTAATGACCATTTTAAAGGAGGTGGACATTTACTATATGTGGGAGTCCTCTTTTCTTGTGGCTCCATATTTTGATTGAATTTTGGATTTGAAATATTTTCTTTTTTTGATCCATTTTTCTTTGGGATCCATTTTAGCTTCATTTTTCCACTTCAATTTATCAATTTGATTTGTTGTAATTTTTGTATCTTCTTCTTTGAATTGATCCGTAGTAGCTTCTTTGTGTTATCCTTTGACTTGATCAATAGTAGTTGATTTATGCTCTTCTTTGATGTTATCCCTATCATTGATTTGATTATCTATGTTTCCAAAGGAGGAAAGTGTCTCATTTTTGGAAATGGAGGTGTTTTGTGTTTGGATGGGATCATCTTCAAATGTTTGATCATGAATGACATAAAGGCCAATAAGAGGATCACTTTGGATTTCTTGTTCAATGGTAGAATCTTGGTCAAAAATAGGTGTATCTTGGAGAACATGGTTGTGAATAGAATCTTGAACAAGGATAGGTGTATTTTGGATGCCATGATTATATAGAAGGACTTCTTGGATGGACTTAAGGATGGGATCATGAGATGGACTACTTTGATCTTGACATGAAGGTGAAGCTATGATGTCATGCTTTGGAATTTTATTTTGACATGTATCCCAAGGTGTAGGCAATGTGATGTGGTTTTGGAGACCCTGACCAAATGTATTTTCATGACCAAATAGAGCTTGGGATGGAGTGGATGGAAATGGGCTAGTGGATGATGGACTAGGATAAGATATGGAGGTTTGGAATGGACTAGTGGAAGGTTGGTTTCCCTTGCCAAGGCTAGGATAAGGATGATTAATGAAAATTTTTGGGAGATTAATGGTACGGATTGTGTCAAGTGACTCTTGATAGAAAGGGTAGATAGATGAAGGACTGAAGCTTATGGATTTTTGGTTAGAAGGGTATGTAAGTGGTTGGTATTCAGCTTGACTATGAAGAAGATCAAGGTAAAGTGAAGACATGGTCATGAATTTGGATTATGATGGATAAGGAAGACTTAGTGAAGACCATAAAAAACTTTGTGACCTTTGGATGGCAATGCAAGGTTCTCATGCAAAATGGATATGAAACTATGCTATTTTTCAAAAAAAAATTGGAGATTTTCAAGGATATAAGGATGCAAACTGCCAATGTACCTAAGACCAAGATTAAGGAATGGTGGAATGATAATGACCCTATTACTAAGGATATGATATGAAAGGATGAACCTATGGTTGAATGAAAAATAAATATGTCACTAATGGAATATTTGAGCAATTTTTATTTTTATTTTGGTTTTCGATAGAGGTTGTTTGATATCAAATTGGACAAGTTTGGTCTTGGGTTTTAGATTGCAAAATTTGGAATTGTTTCAAGTTGAATGTGTGTGTTTCTAGATTTGTGAAAGGTGTTTATTTGTCTCAATGTCTTAAAAAAACACTTGGCAAACACAATATCTTGTCTTTGAAAAATTTGAAAACATGCACAATGAGGACAAGCACAACCCTAGGTTAAGCAAGGACAATATTCGCTAGATTCTACGTGAGTTTCCTCAACCACACTTATTCTTAGCGTGTGAATCCAGAAGCTTGCTTGCACGAGCTCCCCCTTACATTGCACTCACTTCTTAGGCCAACCAAGCTTCCAACCCCCATAAAAATCCCATGGAAGGTTGATCACCTCTACTAAGAACTATGAGAATGTGGATGCCTTCACAACGACCATTGTTGCACTAGCAAATAGAAGGATTTTGGCAACTACACAAAGGTTTTTAGTTCGGGACCCCCATTCGAGTGGCCATACATGGGGTAGAAGATTACGCTCTGTTTAGGAGGCACTCCAGCCTGAAGAGGTTACTCTCAATAGGGTTTTGGGGAGTACTACTTAGTTCGTATGACACATCCGCACTTGTAATCCTAGGCTTTCCCTTAGGATTCACATTTATATACCAGTCGGGGGTAGCTCGGCCAAAAAGCTTTGTTGTCGATCTGAGTCGCCTTGGGGTGAGTACTTTTTCCTACCAAGGAAGACCCAAGTTCTAGAGGCAATAACCATTTCTCTTACACCTAGGATCACATAAATGCACAAGGGGAGAGGATGCTTCAATTATTGCATCAAAGGGTAACAAAAAATTGAAGACACTTATAAATTTTAATTACCAAATGATAATTTCAGGAGGACACACAAGACACTTTGTTCATTTTAAAAATTTAACTTGATGTGAAACAAACAAAGTTCATTTTAAGCCAATGACATGAGATGCATGTTCATTTTAACCCATGAGCGTGGATGCAATTTGTGTTCATTTCAATCCCATGAAATGAAATGCATGTTCATTTTAACCAATGAGTGTGCATGCAATTTGTTGTAGTTGTTGAAAACAGTTAAAATTAATTATGCATAAAGAAATGAAAAGCTCAATTTTTATTTCTAAAGAAACAATTTTTTAGACTCCTTCCAAACTATGCCACATGCTAAAAACAAGAGATTAGTAACTCAAAAGAAATGACAACAGCAAATTAAAACAACCACAACTTTCTCAAAATTTAATGAAATTAAAAATCATTTAGATCTATGGAAAGCTAAAACTCAAACCTTCAAAACCCAGAAATTATTTTTCCAAGATTCTCCATGAAAAAATGTTATAGGCAAAAGAAAACGCGGGTTTTAAAAGCTAAACTAAAAATATAGCAAATACTAAAATAGCCATAACTTCCTCAAATCTTAACGAAATTTTAAAATGTTTGAAGTTTTGGAAAGCGAAAAACAAGGGCTACAAAACCCATATGATCATTTTTAAATACTTTATGCACATATTTTTCTATACTCAAAAGAAGATGACAGGATTTTATGTAGCTTCTTGGCTGTAACCTGCAAAACAACCAAACAAACAAGAAAACAAATGAATTTTTTTTTGCAATATTATTCGATTCACATTAGGTTCACCAATGTAAGATGGAGAAAATAAAATAGAATAGATGAATTGATAGCCAACACTTCTAAACTATAATCCTAATCTAAAGAAGAGAATATAAACAAAGAGAGCAATCAAAATGAAAGAAAATGAAATAAAACACTCCTCTTTGAAGTTGATTGTTTCTCTTGTCTCTCCTATTTCTTTTTATATCAATATTGCCCTCAAATTTGTTGTTGAAGTTGTGCAAATACCTGCAAATAGTAAGCAAGAAAGTTGGAGATAATTAGTTGTTAAATTGAAAATAGAGGAGAAGGGTTTCTTTTATAGATAACCATTCGAATGGACGGACAAGATTGATCTTCTAGAAAGATTCTAAGATCAATGGATGAGGGTTCATGAGAGGGAGGTTATGAAATGGATGGCCAAGATCAAGTTTCTAGAAAGATGCCAAGATCTACGATTGAAAAATGATAAAACTAGAATATGCCATGCATGGAAAAGATATGACGTTGACGACTATGATGTCTGACGGCTATGACAGACATGCAGCGCATGCAGACTATGACATGAAATAATGAAAGGGGATCTTTGACCAAACTAGAGGGATAAAATTGTAGAGGATGACAAGTGGCAAATAAATAATTTATTTGGAGGAAATGAAAAAGGAGATTTAATTAAATTCATAAATTTAATTAAAGGAGGAGATATAAATTGAATATGGATAATTGATTTGGATCAATTATTTAAAGGAGGAGAAAGACACATATATAAATAATTTCGTCAATTATTTAATTATAGAAGAATAAAAGGTCAAATATTAATTATTATTTGACTATGGACATGTGATGAAATATAAATAATTAAATAAATAATGATTTATCTAATTATTGAAGAAAGGGTTATCAGTGACACAATTAATTTATTTTAATTGATCAGGATAGAATAAATATTAGAAAGTGAATTAATTAAATAATTAAAAAATCATTTAATTAATAAAGGAATATGATCAAGAATAATTAAATGATTAAAATTATTTAATTATTAGAAGATGATGACTAAGGAAAAATGTTGCTTGTAGACTTTAGGACATTTTTCAGTGTCTACAAAAATCAATACAAGTTTGTCTCATAAAGCGAGCTTTTTTCAATTAATGGCTTACTAGGGCGGTTGTAATGACTCTTCGAGCAACTCTCTTATCTTTTTCCTTGTTATTTTTTCCAATAGATTTGAGAGCATTAAAAATATTTTTGACACTAATAGAATTTTTTTCGGTCCTCTTGTTCACACAAATCTTCAATTTGGCTAATAAAGGTCTCATCTTTTGCATCTTTAGCAATTGCACAAAAATTTGGCATTGCTCGGTCAATGTCTTATCGCTAAAATATTGGCCGAATAGTGTTCTAGCCCACAACCGAATAGTTCGTGTTGACCTTTTGCCTTCCAATTTGTTTATAATGTTATCATCAATTTCAACTAACCATTTAGGGGTCCTTGAAGGTCTTGAATTTGGAATATGTCTTTCTTCCACACGAGGTTCTTCATTTCTCATAATTTACACTTGCTTCAATATTATGTTCAACATCTTCATTTCAAACATTTTCACCTTGAACATTTTCAATATCAATATCATGTTCAACATCTTCAATTCCAACATTTTCATTATCAATTTCAATATTTTCATTCCCAATTTCAATACCATGTTCAACATCTTCAATTCCAACATTTTCACCTTGAAAATTTTCAATATCAATTTGAACATTTTCATTCCCAATTTCAATATCATGTTCTACATTTTTACCTTGAAGATATTCAATTTCCTTTTCACTTGAAAGACCATAGGGCTCAAGTTCACCAATATTTAACATACCTTGTCTTTTCTTCCTATGACCTACTCTATCTCTTTCTCTATATTTTGATATTTGTTCTTTTGTAAGCTTTCTCTTATGCTTTTGCTTCTCTCCCCATTATACCTCATAAAGATGCTAAAAAATCATTCCTTATGAAAAATCTGAGTACACGATGTTCCAAAAAGTTGATCTTTGTCTCTTCCTATCTGAAACCGCGTATTTGTCGCCTACAAAGTGCCACAAATAGAATGTAGGGTCCGTTGGAATGTACAAAAATGACCCACATGGGGTTTTTCTATGATCCATAAATCCATTATCCGATATAATCAAATATCCAATTTGTAAAACATGCTCTACAATGGTAATATTAGGCTCTACAGATCGAAGTTTCCCAAATCGGATATCTGATTTTTACACACATAGACCTAAGGGTTAATGGTAGAGAGTGGGAGAGAGGGAGGAGAGTGAGAAGGAGGGAGGGAGAGGGAGAGAGGGATAGGGAGAGGGAGAGGGAGAGGGAGAGGGAGAGAGGGAGAGTGAGACAGGGACGATAGGGATAGGGAGAGGGGATAG
>CM021100.1:948677995-948861396 GCA_007115665.2 Sequoiadendron giganteum | reverse complement strand
TAGAGAGGGAGATGGAGAGTGAGGGAGAGTGGGAGAGGGAGAGAGGGTTTAGATTTGAGGGAGAGAGGGAGAGTGAGAGGGAGAGAGGGATAAATAGAAGGAGGGAGAGTGGGAGGGAGAGGGAGGGATAGGGAGAGAGAGGGGGAGGGAGAGGGAGAGAGGGAGAGAGAGAGAGAGAGAGAGAGAGGGGAGAGAGAGAGAGAGAGAGAGAGAGAGAGAGAGAGAGAGAGAGAGAGAGAGAGAGAGAGAGAGATAATATATTTATATATTTTATATCTTGGTACTATATATATATATATATTTAAATATTTATAGATTAACTAGAATATTGAAATAATATTTAAATATTATACATTTAATAATATATTATATATTAAATACATAATTTGGTAAGAGATTATCATTAATTGTATATTAAATATATTACATTATAAAATTAATTGGATATTATATATATTAAATTATAAACTTTATTGTATATTATATATATTAAATTATTAACTTTACTGCATTTTTAAATCATATATTAAAGATTGTATATCTGTTTTAAAACTCATATTTAAAACATATCATATATCGAATTCAAATCGGACATTGGATTTGAATCGAATATCTGACTTGAATCGAATATCCGATTTAAATCAAATATCCGATATGTTGACACAAAATTGAATGCCTAGGGATTAGGCTTGATATTAGGCTCAAGATTTGGTTTGGACCTGCCAATCATAAAAAGTCAACACGTAAAACATGTTTAACAACTTACCTTGCTTTTCCAGACTTCGCCCATGTGGCTGACGACTTTTATTTTACCCTAAATTGATGAAACGAAAAGGGTTTGTACAAGACCTTCTTAGATTTCTACCAATATAAATTATATTTTAATTAGAATCTAATAAATAATAATTATTATTTTTTTATTAGAATTACGACTAAAGTCCTGATTGATAGTCTAATAGAAAAACATATATAGCTTTCAAAAGGTATCATATTTTTTGAATCCAAAACATGTGTCACATTCTATACTTGGCATACTATAGGATTAGAAAAAGAAATATGAATTTCATGAATTTTTGACCAAGTTAAGGTGGTCAGACATACGAGTTTTTTATATTTTTTAAAAGTTGTAATAAAAAAATCATAATTAATTATTTATTTAAAAACAAATTACAAAAAAATATGCATCACATCTGGACATGAGTCCTCTACTTATATCTAAAATCTTCTAAAAAAATATTATCATTTTAATATGGTTAGGTTGGTCAGACAGACACCTACTTCTTCTTTTTCCTAGAAATTTTAGTAATATTGATTTGAAATTTCAAATTTTCATCAAATAGATTTTTTTTTTCAAAAATTAATCTAGTAGTTTAGAAACTACATTCAATTTTCCACAGATTCTATTCTTACATATTTTTGAAATAATATAGATAACTTATTCAAATTTTTATGTCAAATTGCCCAGCTCTGATTTTCTAAATTTTCATTGCCACTTAAGGGCTAGTTTTTTCCATGATGATCCTGCACATACCCAGCTGATTAACTTTATTAAACACAAATTAATTCCCGACCACCACCAAAATTTTCCTAGGTGGACTAGGTCTCCACTTTGGGTGACCTAGTCGCTTTAGGCATAAAATTCAAATTTTAAATAAGATTCAACAGGAATCTTGCCTCCTAAATCGTAGGGTCGACCTATTAGATTGCATTCCAAGAAAATTAGGGTTTCACATGTACAAATAAGTGTTTTCACCTCCATTTTTCCTCTCTCCTAGCTCATTTTTACTCTATTACTCTCAATCTTCAAGCACTCAAGCAACTAAGACTTCACAAGCAAGCATACAAACATTAGGGTTTTCAACTCATCTCCATTGGAGCTACTCATGCATGTTGTAGACCATCAACAACAAAGGTTTGGTAAGAATTTCCATTAATTTCATCATTCACACTTACATTCCTTTGATTTCATCTCATCTAGGTTTAATCACCTATAAAGGGGTTTGACTTAGGCAAACCCTTATTTCCTAACCCAAACAATTTCTTGGTCTTTGCATGTGTTTGCGGGTATTTTTGATGCAGATTTGGTGAAGTACAAAGTTTTGCAAGAAGTACCAGCATTCTCCTCAAGTCAAACCAAACCTCAGAACCCTAGGAAGGACAAGAAAACAGGCTACAAGTGACTTTTAGGAGTTCTTGTCACGGATTGCTGCAGAAAAGGGAAACATCAACCGAGACCCACAAAATCAAAGCCCGATTCCTCAAAAATATACAAGAGGACTAGGTCGCCCCTATTGGCGACCTTGTCCCTATGCTAGTCTCAGAAAAGGGTTTCTATATTTTTGGGCACCCATTTCCCTGAAACCTATTTTGGTAGAATTTCCAGGTTGGAGGACTAGATCGCCCAAGTTTGCGTAAGTGTCCTTTTTGTCAGGTTAAGCATTTTCTAGGAGATCCTGAGAGCATTCAATTGCCACATCACTTTCCTAGGTACACAACTTTTGTCCTTTGTTATTATTTTCTAGAAAATATACATTTAGGTCATTCTAGAGTAGCTTTGTATTATTTTAGTTTTGATTCATTTACATTTGCATACATTTATATTAGTATCATTTTACTTTTAGTTCTAGCCACACGTCACACACACATAGCACAAACCAATCATCAAACCCCTATCCTTTGAATGAACCTACCCATTCACATATCAACATAAAGGAAAGAGTGTTATTCCTAACCAAGTACCATTAGGGTGAAAAACCCTAAGATCCTAGTAAGCTGAATCCTCTTTCCCCTTTTAGCATATATGTGTTTTTGGTGGTTCACTTTGAAACTGGATGTAGATAATGAGATGAAAAATACAACCCCAAAAAAGGAAGAATTTTTTTAGAAGAATCTGGTGTGAAGATTTTCCCTGGCTTAGATTTAAATTCAACTCTTGTCTTTAATATTTTCTTGCATAATAAAATTACTACTCAAAAACTCAACCCTAAAGGAGTTACTGAAGTATACACTGGATCTAAATTTAATCTAGATGAAAACTCTCTCATGATTTGGGATTTTTACCCTCCACATAATAATTTTGTGATCATAGACACCGAAAAGGCATTTGGACATGTGATGACACTGAAGGTGGGTGAAGTTAATCTTGTAGCTACTGTTGACATTGGCATCAATGTGTTGAAGTTGAATAAAGCACATATTTAAATATTGATAAAAGAGAGGGATATGTACAAGAGTAGTAATGAAAGATTACTAAGAGAAAATGAATTTCTAAAAGATACTAAACTATTGACATAGGGGGAAAGCTCCTAGTCAAAAGGAAAACAAGATAATGAATAGACGGCTGAGACAAGATATAAGGCACTCTCTATGGTACTACAAAAAAGGAACACTAACTTGATGATTTGGATGAGAAAATTATGGGGAACTCATTCCAAATATCATACTGCAATGCAAGAGCATAAAAGAGTGAGTGGCCAAATCCAAGAAAAGATTCAAGAAGCTCAAAGCAAAGATCCTCTTGAGAATAGAATCATAAGAGTTGTTGAAGATCTTCAAAAAAAAGCATAGGGAATATCATGATGGACTCCAAGAAGGTATGAAGGAATTCGTTGATGTTGAAAAAGAGGGAGTTCTTGCACTGATCAAAGAAGGAGGAGAGCAGAAGGATAAAGATGGATGGATAGAGGAGTGCAAGTTGATATTGCAAAAGGATTTGGAAGTAGCCAAGAATAAGGACTTCGCGTTAGATGATACCTGTGAGCACTTGGAAAAAATTATAATCAAGGAGATAGCAGTGAGGAATGCAGTAGAGGATGTTGATACTCATGGAAGACAAGATTACTTGGATCATATGACAAAATTCACTTATATGGCTAACTAGAGCCTAATCTTTATGTTTAAATATTGTTAATTTCAAAAGACTCTTCATAATATTGATATTTATGTTAAATTCTTGATGGCTGGGAAGGGGAGAGAGAACATAGAATAGGTTGAAAGGATAGATAGATAGCAGAAAGTTTTCATAATGTCTAGAATTCAAAAGAACCATGTTGCAAGTATTTTTTTAGGAAATCAATGAAAGATCACTAATTTTGTGGCTCCATTTTGGAATCAATTGTTTGTTAAAATTATTCAATTATCTGATTGTCTCCAACTTAATGTTTCTTGGCTATTTAATTTGATATATCAAGCATATATTCAATTTATCAATGCACATTTGTTGTACTTGTGTGATGTGATTATTTGGTTTCTTTAAAAAATAATTAAATTCCTTTTGATCAATCATAGTAATCCAGAAGTATTATTTGGATTAGTAAGAAGAATCATATAGTTAGGATTGATATTTTGTCTCTAGTAGAGTTTGTCAGTTACTTTCTTATACGTTTATATAAGTTATAAACCAACAAAATGTGCCAAGCATTTTGAATTATTTCCAATACTAGCCATTCATTCTAGATCATCACTTGACTCCATTCACCCAACAAGGTGTTGGTCTTATTCACTTTACCATTTAATTTTATCAAATCTATTTTCAAAACCTTACATATGTTAATTGAACATATTCATAAGCTTCACCTTGATATTTCTTATACAATTTATACCAAATTAGGTTGCATCTCTCCACTTCCAATTGCCATTGTGGATAGATTGCACAAGTAGTAAACACAAAATCTAAGTTTACTCCACTTGCATAGGTATACCCAACTAGGTCTGGAAGAGCCTGAAGAGAAGAAGGTTCAAATTCATCAATTGGCCTTGTACATTAGCCAAAAATGTATCAAGAGCTTGGCAACCTCCTGTGGTTTCAAAACTAGCATTTTTGAGCCCTAATAGGAATCAGATGGCCAAGGTTATGTATGAGTCCCAGATTACTAAATCTAGGTCATAAAATCCAAAATTCATTAATTTTTTATTGTTCATTACATATGTGTCAAGATTATTCTCAGAACACTGTATAATTAAGGCTTGTGGATGTAAAATAAGGCCAATTAAATCATAAATAAGCCCAATTAATTAATGAAAACCCTAGATTAGTGTGAAATATTAGGAAACACTTTACAACACCCTAAATAAGACACAATTATGTCCATTTAGTTCACAACTTGGCCTAAACAAGTGAAAATTTAGAGGGATTCATTTTTCTACACTACATTCAGACCCCACTATAGTGAGAGGAGGAACTTGCTTCCAAATCACACTAAAGTACACAAAATATGCATCAAGCGAGGTTCAAATGTACCAATATCAGTAAGATAGGATGAAAATGACTAGGAGGGTTCTGCAAGCCACCGTGATCAATATCCCATGGAGAACCAATATATACACAAAATAACACACATGAAAATGATAAGAAGAAACAACAAGGTACAATCATGCACTGCCAAAGACAAAGAAAAAAAAAACCAAAAAGTGGTGGATCAAGCTTCGACCATTTGTCCTACACATTGTGGATCAAATCTAAGCTATTTTTCTAAAAATGCATTCTCACTCTGAGGTAAAAAAAACTTCAAGCTTTCTGTTAGGTGAGTATCCAAAAGGTGAGACATAGACACATGCGACCGATATGCAATCACACACAAAATAAAGTGGCTATGGTAAATTCATGCCTAAGTTCGAATTCCTGTTCAACTAGACCAAAGCTATACCTCCTGATAACTTTGATAAGGAACCACACAACAATGAACTTCAATCTTCATGAGTCAAGCATTTAGCTTTGTATGCTTGATACTCATGAACAAACAAGATGGCTCCACAAAAAAGAAAAGTTTGTTATGCAAGGTGGCCATATAACCAAAATTATAATGTAATATGCATTCAAAGGATTTTTTCTTAGTTCATGTAAGGTCTTAGCTTAGGGAACATTTTGCCTAATGTCTCCAAGAGAGGACCAATCAAAGAATATATGATTTGTAGCTTAGGGGATGCAATGAGTCGCATCAAGCCACTAAGAGGAATATAATATGCTAAGATAGGTCACACTCTTGAGGGATATTGCACCCTATGCCACCAAAAAGAAAAAGACACATTGCATGAAGTAAGAAGACTACACAAGGAAACATGAAAAAGAATGATGCCAATGTATGCCCCCACTTTTATGAAATTTCTAAACACCATGTTGTGAGCAATTATTTAAATTAGAAAATGATAAATTCTAACAATAAAGAGGAAATGAGAGCTTATTTGGAAATCCCTATGCCAAGTCATGTGTTTCCAAATAAAGCTACATCATGAAAAAGGGAAAGAAGGGTTACCCCCAAAATGAAACTCCAAACACATGAGGGATCCATGAATTTGGGGTCAATATGTCTTTGCTACAATGTTGTTAAGAGAGATAGGAACTATCATCATTCCCAAAATACTCATGGAACTAGAAGAACGACACAAAGAAAGCAAAAACAAATAAAAACCTTTCAGGTCAAAATGGAAGAGACATGAATGTCTCAATGCCTTGTGTCATCCCCAAAAGGAAAAGACAAGACAATGATAAAAGGAAAAGCTTTACGACATAGAGAATAATATAGGGTACAAATAGAGGAATGACAAAGAGAGAGAGAGAGAGAGAGAGAGAGAGAGAGAGAGAGAGAGATACATCAAACAAAAAATCATGGGACATCACATTACACACATGCAATCACATGAAGAAACATGAAACGGAAAATAATACAAAAGACTAGTAAGGCACATGTGAGTTAACCTATTAGTAGGTCATCTACATCCCAATCTCATTTTTTATATATGGAAGGTGGACAATGACAAATGCATTACTAAGACAAGGCTAGCTAATTCTTGCCCCCACTGTGTGCAAGACAAGAATGAGCTGAGGTAGGTGATGAAAAAGAGCTCCTTGCATTTTGAAATATTTTGCAATGAATGAAAATCATGTAATAGTGAAAATTCGATGATTTTACAACTATTACATGGAAAGGAGCACACGGGACATGATTTAAGGGACTATTTCTATGATATCAAACTTATTAAATATTTGTTTTAAAGCACAAAACTCATCAGTACTATGTCCAAAAATTCTATGATATATGTAATGAGATGTATTTTTTGTTCTTAGGATTTGGAAAGTGAATTTCTAGCATGGGTGGTAATGTAATCATTCCTCAGTGTCATAGTATTTTTAAGTGTATTTCAATTGTAGTTGGTGGATAATGAATTTTAGTTTCTTTAGTTTGTAATGCCTTCATTTCTTTCTAGACTCACCAACTTCTCTGGGTGGAATAAGGGTAGGACGGCCTAAAATTTCCTTGTCATCTTTATCACTATTTTGAGGCATCAATTTCTCTTTACGAAGAAGGAAACTTATGTCAAGGGGAGGTTCTTGATATCCTAACCCTTTAGCATCATGAAATGGAATTTGTTCTAAGATTTGATGAATTTCATGTTCACTTGTATCACATCCTTGTTTTCTTAAGATCGTGAATTACTTTTCCATATCTCTAGATTCTAGATTGATGGGATTGTTGGACACTTTGTTAATGTAGAATGGTTGAATTTTATCTTGATTAGAGGAACTAGGTTCCCCTATTGTAGGGAAGTTAGGCTCAACTTGTATCTCAATTTCAAGATGTAAGTAACCAAACATCTCAAGTGGTGGTATTATGGGGGGTGCTATTTGTTCCATGGATGGATAAATTTAAGATGCATTATTTTCAAGGTTGTTAAGGAAATCATTTAGGAATATACTCAAGCTATCATCATCTTCTCCAATGATGTAAACGTCACAACGAGAACATACATTAGGAGTTGATTGAGCATGAGTAAGTTCAATTTCATTAGGGTCATTTCCAAAAGCACAGCTTGACGCATCCACTAAGGACTTTATGGACATCCAAAGCTTACCAAAACACATATCCATGATGAAATGTAGTGCAATAACCTAGAGTGAGACATGTAGATGCAAGTTTAAAATAAGGTATTCTACAAATGAACCAAATTAAGCTAGATGCAATAAATGAAATATAAATTATGTAAACTCAAACAAAAAACTAACAACAACAAATAGAAACAAAGTTTTTAATGCTATAAAATGTAGTTTAAAATCTAAAATGGGACTAAATCACCTAGAGGGGTGTATGAGTCCCAATCAGGGATTTTCAATGATTCAAACAGTGAAGAAAAATCACCACAAAATACTTATAAATTAGGCAAAATCTCTTATACTAGGACTTGAAAAAAAAATGGGGGGCTCTCTTTCACTTCTAGGATTTTAGACCTAAAAGGAGAAAGACAATTTCCTTAAACTCTTCACTCAAGAACAAACCCTTGAGATTTCAATGTAGATTGAAATATTTCAAAGGGACTATTCTGCGGATTGAATGATAGCTAATGAGGGGTTCACCAGCAAATTTAGACTTGGAAAATACAATGTAATGCAAGTTGTAAAACAAAACGCTAATTGAATGTAAGATAACCCTAAATGACCTAGAAAGATGAAAAAAAGTAACAAAAAGCTATGAAATTCAAAGTGCACCTGGGAGATTGAAGAAGGTAGAATGGAGGTCTAGATCACTGAAAAATATGTTGTTGATGTTGACTGGGACTCATTCACCAAGCTAGGTGAATCAGTCTTGCTTCCGGGAAAATGTCCATATACAAATTTCAGCCAAAAGGGTATTGAGATTTGTAAAAATCTCTATCAGGCCTATGCAATGGGATTCATTCACCAATAGTGGCAAATCAGTCCACTTCTAATTTTTTGGTTGTTCTGAATTGGATTCTATGCCTCTCGGTCTACAATGTTCCTTTTGACTGGTTTCTAGATCCGAAACTGCAAAATCCCACCTGTAGATCTTCTCCAAGCTTCTCCAAGGCTTGATGAAAAATTTGACAACTTTAGGGATTTGATAAATTTCCTCCAAATTTTCTTCTAGAAAAATATGTAACCTAACCCTAGAAATCACACACAAGAAGAGGGAAATTTTTTTGGGGTTAGGGAATAGGGATTTTCCTTGGTCAAATCCCTTGTTCGTAATTAAACCTTGAAATGAAAGAAAATAAGAATGGAGAATGATGAATGAATAAAAGACAATGTTGCAACTCACCAAACCCTAGCAATAAGGTCTTGCAATTATGCTTCAAATGGTTGCAATGGATTTGGCTCTTGATTCTTTCTTGAGTGATGTTGATATTTAATGCAATTCTTGCTTGAATCATGGAATCTACATCACAATTATTATAACAATAAAAAACATAAAGAATGCAATCTTTGACACGATGATTGGCACTTGAAGAATTCTCTAGAATTCTTGATAATATTACCTTGAATGCCTTGAATTCTCTTTTGAATGCTCAATGATCTCTTGTGAACTATTGAATGCTTTTAATATTTGCTAGGTCACTTGATTGCTTGTTAGGAGAAAATCAGTAAAAGAACGTTGTATTTATACTCAATTATGCAAGAATTCCCTAAATTACAACACTACAAGCCTACATCACATCTAGGTGAATAAAATCTCACTAGAAATTTGAATTAAATTTGAATTTTGGTCACACGAGACTCATTCTCCCAAGGTGGTGAATGAGTCCACATAGGCATAATGTATGGGACCAAAAATGAAAAGTGCTTAGAAATGTGTGAAACCTACATTGGGGCCAAAAAGACCTAGGTGGGACTCATTCACCCAAGGTGGCGAATGAATCCTAAACACTAAATCTAGGCCACAGAAGCCAAGAACACCTAAATTATTATTGGTTACTGATTGGTGTCAGGATTATACTTGAAAATATGCAATAAATGAGGCTTGTGGATGAGAAATAGGGCCAATTAAAGCATAAGAAAGCCCAATTATTAATGAAAATCCTAGACGAATATGAAAGTGTGTTACAACACTTTACAACACTCCAAATAAGGATATATTAATGTTAACTATGATTATAATTATGTTTATTATGCTCAGTTAATTGATAAAACCCTAGAAAAGTGTGAAAGTGTGTTACAAAACTTCACAACACTTTTGCAAGGAACCATTGAAATACATTAGTTCACAAGGGGACAAGACCTAATGTGAATGTGTTATCCACATAACAATACTAAATCAAGGCAACATTAAGCCAAAATCCACAAGGAGGACCCAAATGAGTGTGAAAATGCCAAAGGACCCATTTTTCGACACTATATTTCACCCCCACTTTAGTGAGAGGATGAAAATGTTTCAAAATCACACTAAAGTAGACAAACATGCACCAAGAGGGGTTCCAATATATTAATGCTAGAAAGATGAGATGAAAATGATCAAAAGGGGTGATCAAGCCCCTAAGATCAAGATACCATGACAAACCAACATAAGCACAAAGGAACACACATGAGAGTGATATAAAGAGAAACAGAAAAGCATAAGCATACACTGCCAAGATAAAGAGAATGATTCAGTTATTTTTCTATCGCAATGTGGATCAAATCTAGGTTGTTTGTCTGAAAAATGTATACTCACTTTGAGGCAACAAAACTCTTGGCTATCCATCGAATGAGAAGTCCTAAAATGTGAGACACATACACTCATGGTTAGTATGCACTCACATACACACAAGTGGCTATGGGGAAATTCATTCCTCAGATTGGACTTCCCACTTAAACCATACCAAATTTATACCTCCTCATAAATTTGATAAGGCACCACACAAAAAATGATTTTTTTCAAGCTTCATGAGGCAAGGAAAACTTTGTATGCTTGGAGTTCATAAAATAATAGGATGGCTCCATAGGCATGCAAGTTTTATTATGCAAGCTAGCCATATAGAAAAATAAGAAATTTTCAAAGGAGTCTTTCTTAGTCCATGTGAGGTCTTAACTTGGGGAACATTGTTCCTAATGACTCCAAGAGAGGACCAATCAAAGAATATAAAATTCACAATTTAGGGGATGTAATACATCACATCAAGCCACTAAGAGGAATGTAATATGCTAAGAGAGATTGCACTCCTAAAGTACATTATACCCAATGTCATCCAAAAAGCGAAAACACATTGTATGAAGTAAAAATACTACATGAAGAACCGAGAAAAAATGAAATACAAAAGAATAATGTCAATGTATGCCCCCACTTTAAAGAAATTAGTAAACTCCATATTGTGAGAAATTACTTTAAATTAGCAAATGAGAAATGCAAACAGGAAGACATGAGAGCCAACTTGGAAAGCCCTATGCCAAGCCATATGTTTCCAAGTAAAGTTGTGTCATGCAAGAGAGAAAGAAAAGAGATGGGTTTCCCCCAAAATGAAAACAAAAAATGCATAAGGGATCTATGGATTTGGGATCAATATGTTCTTTGTTGCAACATTTTTAAGAGAGCTTGGAACTATCATCATCCCCTAAATACACATAGAACTAGAAGAATGACATGAAGAGAGAAAAAATAAACAAAAACCTTTTGGGTCAACAAGGAAGAGACATAGGGTGTCTTGACGCCTTGTGTCATACACAAAAGTAGAACATGAGACAAAATGAAAAAGAGAAAAAAATAAAAGGCAAGGAAAAAGAAAGACTTTTGGGTCAAGATGGAAGAGACATAGGTGTCTCGATGCCTTGCATCATCCCCAAAAGGAAAACACAATAAAAATGAAAAAGGTGAAAGAGATTCATGACATAGAGAAGAATGAAGGTACAAATAGAGGAATTTCACAAAGAGAGAGAACATCAAATAGAACATCATGGGGATCACATCACGCACATGCAATCACACAAAATAAAATGAAAAATAAATGATGCAAAAGAATAGTAAGGCGAATGAAAGTCAACCTATGAGAAATTCATCTACCTCCCAATCTCAGTCTATATAAGCGGAAGGTGAATAATGAATGCAAGAGACATTGAAAAATGCATTACTAGGATGAGGCTATCAACTTCGTACCCCCACTGAGTGCGAGACAAGAAGGAGCTAAGGTAGGTGATGGGAAATGTCGTTTAATAGTGATAATAAGATGTTCTACAACTATTATATGATAAATGGTTAAACAATATTAGACTTATGCAATCACTCAATGGAAACCATTGCCATCAAAGTGAAAGTTTTGCAATATTAATTGGAATGCACAAAATTCATCGGTAATGTGTCCGAGAATTCAATGATTTGCACAATGTGGGAACTTTGCATCCTTAGGATATAGGACTAATCTATTAATAGGTGGTAATGTTATTAATTCTTTGTTCAAAATAAATTGTAGCTTCTGTTCACTTTCAGGTGGTGGAAAAGGTGGTTGTAGCTTTTGTAACTTGTAACTTGGTCTTTTGTGCTTGCTAGATTCACCAACTTCTCTAGTTGAAGGTTGAGGAGGAGGACCTAAGGAGATCCTCTCATCCTTGTCATTGTTATGAATCATTGGATTTTCTTTAGGAAGAAGTACATTCAAATCAAAAGGGGATTCAAGGATCGCTGTACCATCACTATGAAGTCTTATATATTCTTTAGGAATAGGTTTGTTGTGAGGGGGATCTTAATTTCATATCCCCTTTGTATTTTCAACAGTCCATATTTGCTCTAGGATTTGATGAATTCGATGTTCATTTGTTGTATAACATCCTTGTTTTCTCAAAATTATGAATCCTTTTCCATATGCTTCTTCTAGATTGATGGGAGTGTTTGTTACCTTGTTGTAATAAAATGGTTGAGTGTTTTCTTTCCTAGAGGAACTAGGTTCACCTGTTGTAGGGAACTTAGATTCAAATTTTGTTTTAGGATGTAAGTAACCAAACATCTCAAGAGGTGGTATTGTAGGAAGGTTTAGTTGTCTCATGGATGGATAGAAATATGCATTAGCTTCAAGGTTATTAAGACAATCATTTAAGAACTTATTCATGTTGTCATTAGGAGTTGAGTGAGCATAAGGGAGTTCAATTTTGTTAGGGTCATTTTCAAAAGCATAACTTGACACATCCACTAAGGACTTTAATGACATCCAAATCTTGTTAAAGTGCGTATCCATGATGCAAATTGCAAATTGTAAACTATGTAGCAATGTTGTGAATGCAATTTTGATTTTGAACAATACACAATGAGACTAAGCTAGATGTAATTAATTGAATGAAACAAAAAGCATGTAAATTAAAACAAAAAACATAAACTCAAACAATGAGTTGTCAATGCCAAAAAATGCAAAGGGACGGATTCACCCAAGGTGGCGAATGAGTCCGAGTATTAATTTTTTTGAAGATTTTTAGAAATTTTGGATTGAATTTTATGCTTTTTATGTTTTCTGAGATATGTATGAGATGAAAATATAGAACTTAATTAATTTTTAATGAAATTGAATACAATAATGCAAGCTAGATGAGCTTTTCACTAATGCAAATATTGAAACCCTAGAATGGAAGTTAACTAATGCAAAACCTAATGCAATGTTAATGCAAGCTAAATATAGGATGTAAATGAACTCCAAATCAAAATTATGATGTTCTAAATACAGGTTCGCCAAAATGAAAAGAATAAAATGGGGGGCTCTCTTTCGCTTCTAGGGTTTTGGACCTAAAAAGAGAAATACAATTTTCTTACTCTTAGGGATTGAAAGATAGCTAATGAGGGGTTCACCACGAAGTTTAGACTTGGAAAATACAATGTAATGCAAATTGTAAAACAAAAACCTAATTGAATGCAAACTAACCCTAAATGACCTAGAAAGATGAACAAAATGTAACATAAATCTATACAATGTAACAAAAAGCTATCAAACTGAAAGTGTGCACCCAGGAGATTGAAGAAGGTAGACTGAAGGTTTGGATCACTGAAAAATCTACTAATGATGCTGACTAGGACTCATTCACCAAGCTAGGTGAAGCAATCCTACTTTCGAGAAAATGTGTAGATACAGGTTTCAACCAAAAGGGTATCTAGATCTGTAAAAATCTCTATTAGACCTATACAGTGGGACTCATTCGCCAATAGTGGTCAATCAGTCCACTTCTTTTTTTTTGGAAGTTTTGAAGTAGATTCTAGGTCTCTCGGTCTGCTTTTATTTTTTTAGTAGTTTCGAGATCCAAAACTGCAAAATGCCACCTATACATCCTCTCCAGGCTTCTCCAAGGCTTGATGACAAATTTGAAAACTTTAGGGATTTGACAAATTTCCTCTAACTTTGCTTCTTTAAAAATATGCAACCTAGCCCTACAAATCACAAAAAAGAAGAGGGAAAAATGTTGTCAGGTTAGGAAATAGGGGTTTGCCTTAGTCATGCCCCTTTTTGGCAATTAAACCTTGAAATGAAAGAAAATATGAATGGAGAATGATGAATGAATAAAAGATAATGTTGCAACTCACCAAACCCTAGCAATTTAAGGTGCTGCAATTATGCTTGAAATGGTTGCAATGGATGTTGTTCTTGATTCTTGCTTGAATGATGTTGAGCTTGAATGCAATGCTTGCTTGAACCATGGAATCTACATCAATATTGTTAGCACAATAACAAAAATGAAGAATACAATCTTTGACATGATGATTGGCACTTGAAGAATGCTCTAGAATCCTTGATAATCTACCCTTGAGTGCCTTGAATTATCTTGTGAATGCTCAATGATCTTTTGTGAACTCTTGAATGCTTATAATATTTTCTAGGTCACTTGATTGCTTGTTATCATAAAATGAGTGAAAAAACCTTGTATTTATACTCAATTATGCAAGGATTCCTGAAATTACAACACTATAAGCCGACATCAGATCTAGGAGAAGAAAATCCTGCTGGAAATTTGAATTAAATTTGAATTTTGGTCACACGAGACTCATTCACCCAAGGTAGTGAATGATTCCACCCAGGCACAATGTATGGGACCAAAAATGAAAAGTGCTTAGAAATGTATGAAACTTACGTTGGGATAAAAAATACCTTGGTGGGAGTCATTTGCCCAATTTGATGAGTGTGTCCCAAACACTAAATATAGGTCACACAAGCTAAGAACACCTCAATTATGATTGGTTACTCATTGGTGTCGTGATTATCCTCAAAAAGATGCAATAAACGAGGCTTGTAGATACAAAATAGGGTCAATTTAAGCATTTAAGAAAGCCCAATTATTAATGAGAATCCTAGAGGAATGCGAAAGTGTGTTACAACACTTTAAAACACTCTAATTAAGGAAAGATCAATGTTAATTAAATTATTAAAATTATTTTTATTATGCTTAATTAATTTGTAAAACCGTAAAAAAGTGCAAAAGTGTGTTACAACACTTCATAACACTTTTGCAAGGCACCATTGAAATACATTAGTTCACAAGAGCACAAGACCTAATGTGAATGTGCTATCCACATTACAACATTAAATCAAGGCAACATTAAGCGGAAATTCACAAGGAGGATCCAAACGAGTGTGAAAATGTCAAAAACCGATTTTTTGACACTACAAACTAAATTGCCTAGAGGGGCATATGGGTCCTAGGTAGATTAGGGTTTTTGCACCTTTTTTAGAAAATTTTGTATGAACGATGTTTTCTATTTTCGATGATGTCTAAGCTAAATACAAATGTAGATTTTAAATGAAATTCAATAATGCAATATGCAAAAATGCAACCTATATGCACTTTCACTAATGCAAAACCTAATGCAATGTTATTATAAGCTAGATATAGGATTATGATGCACTGCAAATCAGAATTAAGATGTCCTAAATACAAGCTCACCAAAATGAAAAAAAGATAATTGTGTTGCTTTCATTTATATTTAGGGAGATGGAGTACTAGACATATTTCACTTATTTTCACTCAACGAAACCTTAGAGATCTCAATCCATAGATGGTATGAAGGAAAGAGTTATGCTAAAGGTTGTTCCAAGGTATGGTTAATGACTAAAGAGGGGTTCACCACCAAGCTAGGGATTGAAAATATATGTAATATGCAAGACCTAATGATCAAACCTAATGATGTGTAAAACTTCACTAAATGACCTAGGAATGAATGTAGAACAAAACAAAAGACTAGAGAAGTATAGAGGGGCATCTAGAAACTTGTAGCAACTTAAATGAAGACCTAAAATGCTAGAAAAAATTAATTTAGGGTACACTAGGACTCATACGCTAGGTTGGCCATTTTAGTCCTAGATTAGGTTTTCCAGGTGGAAACAAGAATCTAGTGATGATAAATCTGGATCTTCAGAAATCTAGAAAATGGCTTGTATTGGGACTCATATGCCAAAAGCGGCATATCAGTCCTTCTTGGCTTTTTTAGAGAATAAGGATCTGAATCCACTCTTCAATCTTTGCTCTATCTTCTCAACATGATTTTTCGATCTGAAATGTCATTTTTTTCTCTCCAATGATCTTCTAAACAAGGTGACAACTTGGAAAAATTTGCAACCTTGACAAATTCTTTCCAATCTTTCTCCTCAATATGTCTTCAACCTAGATCTCAAAATCACACACTAAAGAGAGGGAAAAATGTTATTTTGTTAGTAGAAAGGGGTTTTCCTTGGTCAAACCATATTTTAGTAATCAAACCTTGAAATGAAATGATGAATGAATAAATATGCAATGTTACCACTCACCAAACCCTAGGAATAAAGGTTGTAAACATGTATGAAATGACTCCAATGAATGAGGATCTTCATTCCTAGTTGAATGTTGTAGATCTTGACTTGAACACTTTCTTGAATCATGAAACCCTTTCACAAATGTTAGCTCAAAAAACAAACATGATGCTTGATAACCAGCTCTTGAATGCTCTTGTGGACTCAAATTTTCTATAATGCATGAACACTTGAAAGCTTAGGAGAAAATGAGTGAAATAACCTTGTATTTATACTTGTTTATGGCAAATTTCTTGAAGTTACAACACTACAAGCCAACATGAGATCATGGAAAATAAAATCCTGTCAAGAATTTGAATTTAATTTAGGTTTAAGCCACATGTGACTCATACGGAAAAAGTGGTGTATGAGTCCCATTAGGCTAGGCTTAGGGACACATTTTTCAAGAAATGCTTAGATTAATGTGAAATCTAGATCAAGGCCCCAAAACTTAGGTGAGACTCATATGCCCAAGGTGGCATATGAGTCCCAAATCACTAAATCTGGGCCATACAATCCAAAAAACATTAATTTTTGATTGGTCATTACATATTGTCAGGATTAATCTCAGAAAGATGTATTAATTAAGGCTTGTGGATGTAAAATAAAGCCAATTAAAGCATAAAGAAGCCCAATTAATTTTAATGAAAACCATAGATTAGTGTGAAAGTGTTAGGACACACCTTACAACACCCTAAATAAGGCACAATTATGTCCATTTGGTTCACAAGGGCCTAAACAAGTGTGAAAATATAAAACGATACATTTTTCTACATTACATTTCCAATTCAATGCAATATTAGAGTTGTTCCTTCTTTGTCATCTTAAAACCATGTACCTTTATCCCTTCAAATTTAATTTCTTAACTTAAAATTTAATATTTGAATTATCACTATCACAATTCATAAAGTTAATCGTAGTTGATTTGTAGTTCTACCAATGCATCCTATTGAATTAACTTAGATTAAGCTTAAGGAAAGTTTTTTTTCCTTATAATTAGCGTGTAACCCAAATGAACAAAGTATGATTTTGATTGCACTAGACAAACAAAAACACAACAATAATCAATTTATATAGAAGTGATTAATAAATGAAATATTATGTGATGTTTTATTAGGATTTAACTATGTAGTTTTTGAGTCAAACTCATTGACCCATATTTCATGAGTAGTGTTCCACAAGAACTCATGGTCCAATTAAAACTCGTTGCATTTAGGTGATACTTCTCATAGAGATGAAACACTAAAACTTTTTGAAAAACCCCATTCCAAACTACTATAACTTAAATACACTTAACCATATAATTTCCTCCAAAATCAACTACACAAAACAAACTACCCCGTATGATTTTATGGAGTATTGCCTTCTCCACTTTGACAAGGACCCAATTGCTTAACCATATGGAGTATTGCCTATTTTCTCCACTTTGGCAAGGACCCCAACTGCTTAACCATATGGAGTATTGCCTATGTTCTCCACTGTGACAAGGACCCCATTAAAAACAATTTGTGGGTTATATTTGGCTAAGGTAAAGTTGGCCACTAGTGTTGGAGTCCATCCAAATAAGTTATGAAGCCAAGTGGAGACAAAACAAATGGCTAGTAAAATAGTATTTGATTAGAATTTTCCTTGCCGGTGAGACCTTTATATAGACAACAACGCAAAAAGAATCTTGGCTTACGTGCTCGTTTCTAGCCCAAATAAAATAAAATGCTTTTGTTTATTTTTATTCACTGGTGACCTGGCACACAAAAGGGCCCTTGCACCGAGAGAATGCGGTGGGCAGGAAATGTCCTGTCCCTTTCCCAACAATATGACCTCCACAGAAGGGGAGAGCGACATGCGTAACGCATGCGTTCCAGCTATGTCATGGCGGGCCCCGCCGACATTTTTCCTCCCTCGAATCGCCCCTCACCCGGATCACTTCCGACTTTCACTCCTCGTCTTTATGTATAAAAACATACACACAATGCTGATCATTCACATTCCAAGTTCCAGATAACTCACCAATACATTTGTGGTTTCATCGAATACCCCCAGGCACTGAAACTGGCTAGCTCAAGCTCAGAATGGCCCCACCTGGAAGAAGCAGACGAGAAGAATAGAGCTCTGGTTATTGAGCTATACGATGCGTTAAGCTTGGGCAATGCCAAGAAGGTCCGGAGGATTTTGGCCCCGGACTTGGAGTGGTGGTTCCATGGCCCACCGCACTGCCAGAATCTGATGCGCTTTCTCACTGGCCGAACCATCCGCAAACGCCTTTCCTTTATTCCCGACTCTCTCACCCCGCTAGGCAACAAAGTATTCGTGGAAGGTCGCAAGGACCAGTCCCTGTACTGGGTTCACGTCTGGACTGTGGAGGACGGGATTGTTACCCAGCTCCGAGAGTATTTCAACACGTCTTTGATTGTCACGGAGTTTAAGTCCAATGCTAGCTCGTTGCTGTGTTTTCCCGTCTGGCAGAGCGACCTCCCGCAGTCGGACGAACAGTCCATGCCGGGCCTCGTGCTCGCCATCTGAACATACCTGCCCATATTCTATCAAACGTATTGGGTGTGCTTGGTATATAATATTTGTAGTGTGTTTGGGTGTCTACATTATTGCCTATTAGAATAAGCTGCTCACCTTGGAAGAGCGGCGTGAAGATTGCCAATGGTTGATATGCAGGCGATGCGTATCAATTGTAGGTTCTTCTGGCTTTTATATTATAAATAGTGTTTGTTAGAACAATCTCTTAATTTATTTCCATATGACTCAAAGGCTTTGTGCCACTGCTGCTTCTGTGAACAATTGAAGCAAACTATCAGCCCAATGTCATTTGTATCTAGTAATATTTATGCGACTTTTTTCTTTTATCTTTTTTTTCCATTATGATGGATCATAAAATTTTACGAAAAAGTTGATGTAGTTTAAATTCAGAAATCTTAGCAATTTAATATTATGAACAGTGGAAACACAATGCTGTTAATATTTGTCTTATTAACCATAAATAAAAATAATATTAATTAAAACTAAATACACATGATAGGTAAGTTAAAATCCCTTCATATTTTGGCCTATAATTTCTAATAAATAGTTGTATTTTTTTAATTTTAGCTTAATTATTTACTAATTGTAATATTATAAATAATGTGTTCACATGAAAAATGATGTTTCATTTCCATGGAATCTCGAGATTTTATATGTAGTACATTCTCCCACTTGTCAATTATTGCATGACGTGTGTAAGAGCATCTATATCATGGATGATGTGAATGCCACATTTAAGAATAAATGAGAGGGGGGCTATTTAATATACTATGAATAACATCTTTGACCGACTATTTATATCATGTGTAAGAGTTGTATAAAAGGTAATAGCTGCACCTATATATAGTTCTTTGAAGTTACTAATGTGGTCTAGGTAGAGGATTAATAAAAGACAACCTAAACAATATTGAACTGTAAGGGGAATGGATGTTTTATTACTTAGGTCATAGAACACCACTTTTTCCCAACAATTGTTCATTCAAGGAGGAAGGATACCCTAGGATCCCAAATTTGATTGACTATCAACACAAAGATGAGTTAATTCACAACAAGGAAGACCTAGGGGGCTTCTGTAGGCTTTGAAGGGTTCACCAACAAGCGAAAGCTTGGAAAAGACAACTAACATTCAATTCACAAAACCTAGTAATGCAAGTCAAATGATGGATGCAAATGACAAAAATAAGTAATAACAAGTTAGGATGTGTGTACTTGGGAAGTCTGGAAATGTGATGAGGATTCTGAAAATGCAAAAATGTTGTCAAAATATGCTAGGAAGGACTAAGATGTCTTTACTGTTGTCTTAGTCCCACTACTATTTTTTGGGGGAAATATGGAATCTTCAGATGTCGGAATAGAATCTGAAAGAATCTTTGCAAAATACCCTTGGGAGGACTAAGACAACCTTATTGCCGACTTAGTCCTCATCTAAATTTTTGAAATTTTAAATGTGATCCTAAGGATCAATTTCCACACTTCCTTCTTCTCAGATCTTAGGTCCTAAAACCACGAGATCTAGCCTATAGGTGACTTTCCATGAAGATGACGACTTTGCAACTCACTCAGATTATATATGAAGCCATAACCAGATTTCAAACATGCACCATCAAAGATATAAAAAAGAAAAAAGAAAAATGTAATGAATTATGCTTCGACTAGTCATCCAACATGCTATGTACCAGGTCTAGACTATTTGTCCAAAAAGTTTTACAAGTGGAACGTGTTCTCCACTATGCAAATAAAATGCATGCTCACTAGGGCTAGTGAAGCTAGTTGTCCACTAGGTGAGCTCCAAGAGATCCATATCAAAGCCATACCCCCATGAATATTATAAGGACAAAGAAAATGCACGCTCACAAGGGCTAGTGAAGCTATTTGATCACTAGGGGAGCCCTAATGAACCATTTCAAAGTCATACCTCCATGACTTTAATAAGGTACAAAAATGTAATGCAACAAGAAAGAGGGATGTTTGAAAGGATTTTGCTTAGTTTGTGCAAGGTCTCATCTTAGGGAACATTGTGCTTAATGTTTCCAAGAGAGGACAACTTAAATAAATATCATGTTTTCAGAGGACATCAAACCCAATGACACCACCAAGAAAGGAATGCATCGTAGGAAGAAACAAAATTATGCAATGAAACATGAGTGTTTATGTATGCCCCCACTTTAAAGTAGTTGCTAACACCATTGTTGTGAGCAACTACTTTAAAGTAAAATAAGACATGAGAGGCTTATTCGGAAAGCCCTATGCCAAGTCGTATGTTTCTGAATCAAACTACATGTCATGAATAAGTATGTCACATGCGATCCAACTTAAGGCATGTCATCCACATCCCAAGCTTGCTCTTATATATACATGAAAGGTGATAAAATAGCCAAAAGACCCAACAATAGGTGACATATGAATACAAGGCTAACTCACCCCTTGCCCCCATTTAGTGCAAGGCAAGGACTAGCCGAAATGATTGACGAGAAACATGATCATGTAAAAAGTAGTATCAATTAGAGGAATTAGGTGCTTCAACACAAGGAAGAGCACCACACTCCTTAAGATGTTGAATTTTATCACTTAAAGGCTACATTCATTAGTAGCATGACCATTAACTCTATGATATTCATAATATAAATTTGTGTAGTAAAATATCTTGTGTTCTTGGAGGGAGGGATATCAAAACGATCTTGGAGGAGTGTCAACAAGATACCTTCTTGATCAAAAGTAGAATATGTTCCATTGTTTTGTGAAAAATATGTCTCTTTCTTTGTACAATATGTCATACTTACGCAAGACTCTTTAGATTGCAAGCTTTCATTTTCTTTAAAGGAAGATGTAAACTCTATGGAATTTGAACCGTAAGTGTTTTGTGTGATGGCATTGATGTTAAGCGAGAATTTATTTTTTTATTCCAAAGGATAATAATCAAGACCATTAATTTCTATCAATTCACACCAGGTTCACCAAAATGAAGTGTTGGAGAAATGGATGCTTTATAACTTAGATCATAGAACAACACTTTTCCCCAACAATTGTTCATTCAAGGTGGAAGGATTCCTTGGGATGCAAAATTGGATTGACTATCAACACAAAGGTGAGTTAATTCACAAAAAGGAAGACCTAGGGTGTTCTTTAGGCTTTGAAGGGTTCACCACCAAGAAAAAGCTTGGAAAAGATAAATTAACATTCAATTCACAAAACCTAGTAATGCAAGTCAAATGATGGATGCAAATGACAAAACTAGGTAACAACAACTTAGGATGTGTGTACTTGGGAATTTTGGAAATGTGATGAGGATTCTAGAAATGCAAAATTGTTATCAAAATATGTTAGGGAGGACTAAGACACCCTTATTATTGTCTTAGTCCCACTACTATTTTTTGAGGGAAATGCGAAATCTTTAGATGTCAAAACATAATCTGAAATAATCTCTATAAAATACCCTTGGGATGACTAATATTCCCTTATTTTTGGGGTATGTGCAGGATCATGATGGGCCAAAAAGTGGCGATATGTAAGCCATATGATGACCCATGTGGTTGATGACTTTTTTTTAACCCAAAATTGATGAAATGAAAAGGGTTTTTAGAGGAGATTCTCAAATTTCCACTAGTATAAATTATGCTTTACTTTGAATTTAATAAATGATTATTATTGAATTTCTATTAGAATTGCAAATAAAGTTCTGATTGATAGGATGATTGAAAAAAATCTATAACTTTCAAACGGTATCAAATTATTTGAATTTGAAACATGTGTCACATTATATGCTTCCCATAGTATAGCATTAAAAAAAAAAAAAAAAATGAATTTCATGAATTTTTGACCAAGTTAAGGTGGTTAGACAAACAAGTTTTTATATTTTTTAAAATTTGTCATAAAAAAATCATAATTTAATATTTACTTGGAAAAAAATTATAAAAAAATATGCATCACATCGGGACATGAGTTCTCTACTTATATCTAAAATATTATTAAAAAATATTATCATTTTATTGTGGTTAGGGTGGTCAGACAGACACCTACTTCTTATTTTTACCCTGAAATTTAAATACTACTACATTGAAATTTCAAATTTTCACCAAATAGATTTTTTTTTTTAAATAAAGGTCTAGTAGTTTAGAAACCACATTCAATTTTCTACAAATTCTATTTTTACATTTTCTTGAAATAATATAGATAACTTATTCAAATTTTTATGTCAAGTTGTCTAACTCTAATTTTCTGTCTTTTTATTGCCAATTCAGGGCCTATTTTTTCCATGATGATCCTGCACATACCCGTTGACTTAATCTCGATCTAATTTCTAAAATCTCTGAATGTGATCCTGAGGCTCAATTTATGCACTTCCTTCTTCTCAAATCTTAGGTCCTAAAACCACCAGATCTAGCCTATAGGTGACTTTTTGTGAAGATGACAACTTTGCAATGCAACTTTACAATAGTAAAACTTTTCACTTCAAATAATCTTCAACCTAAATCTGCAAACATAAACACACAAGAAAGGAAAAACTTGTTGATTGTTAGTAAATAAGGGTTTTCCTTGGTCATACCCATTTGTTGGTAATTAAACCTTGGAATGAAGGGAAATGATGAATGAATAAAGTTTTATGTTGCAACTCACTAAACCCTTGTTATGAAATTCGTAAACTTGTGTGAAGTGGCTAGCTTGAATGTAGATCTTGACTTGAATTGCTTGCTTGAACCAAAACCCTACATCACAAATGTTAGCTCAAAAACACACATGATGAAAGAATATATTTGACATGATTCTTGAATCTCGATGATGGCTCCAAATTATTGATGAATTTATCTTGAATGTTCTTATGAACTCCAATTTTATATAAGGATGAATACTTGAATTCTTGCCAGATGTTAGGATGAAAATAAGTGAAAGAACCTTGTATTTATACTTATCCATGCTTAATATCTCTAAATTACACCACAATAAGCCAACATATGAAATCATTGATTAAAGGAAGCTAAATCCCATCAAGATTTAAAATTAAATCCTAAAAATAACTTGAGGGAGACTAAGATTCCCTAGGTAGCGACTTAGTTTCGAGACTTGAAACTTGGGGCATAAACTCCAAATAGGGGCCCATTTAGGATTATTTTAAAAAGAGGGTCCCAAATCCTTTGGGGGACAAAGACACCCTAGGTGGAGTCTTAGTCTTGACCCAAAAATCAGAAACACAATCAAAATCATTAAATTATCATTTACCCTTCGATGTTTGTCGAGATTAGCCATAAAAAAAATAAAAAATATTAGGCTTTTGGATGCAAAATTGGAACAATTAAGATATAAATAAAGATAAATAAATCAAGATGGGCTCGAAAAAGTGTGAAAATGCAAAGCTATGCATTTTTCTACACTACAAATACTTAAACAACCTTCACACTTTAGATGAAAACAATAACAAATTCACTTGCATTAAAATATAAATATACCTTTAAGGGATTGCAATCATGCTAGAAAGAAAGCCTTAAGTATATCACAAACAAAAATGGCATGTGACTATTATATCCCTGATGCAAAAAAATCCCAATACAACTCAATGCATTCAACCACATAATCTTATTTCAAATTGAGGTAGATGTAGAGGAGGAGATTCGCTACTCTCAAGTCTGTAGGACAAAGAAGAGTCTACAGAGATCAAATGGTCCTCAATTTCTTGAAAGAACAAATATGAAGTGATAGGGTAAAATGGTGAGAGTTCTAGAAACAGAAAGAGTAGGTGATAGATGTTTTCTATATTCTAACAAGCTCTCAACCAAGGATGACAATGTCGCACGTTGGTGTCCCGGAGGTGTGTTGGTGTCTCATACGAACCAAAAGCTAAGATTATCATATAAAAATAAAAATGAATACTACTATCCTAACTTACTAATAAATCTTGAAATGTGAATAAATAATAGAGTATAATGAAACTAAAATAAAGTAGACTATGCAAAATGTAGATCAAATGGAATATAGATGATGAAATGAAGAGAAAGAAAGAACTCGCATCTAATCAAATGATGAATCCTCCAACAAATAAATTTCTTTAATACTTGCACACATAATACCAAGGAAAATTTTGGGGCTGTTTAGGGGCTTGCCTCAGTCAAACTCCTATTTCACTATTTCTACCTCCACAGACAACCAAATAGATATATATAGAAATATAAATATATAAGATAGTAAAATGCATAGATAAGGGATGTGAAAAATCCCAAGATGCTCAAAGATGTAAGAAAAGAGATAGATAATACCTACAAGGCTTGAGGAAGCCAATGAAATAAATAAAGAAAAAGAAGCTTGTGAGAGCCAAGAGAGTTACAAAGAGTGTTGTGAGAATGTGAGAGTGTTGTATCAAGCTATAGAGAGTTGGGCAAGCTTGAGAGAAAGAAAGAGAGACTTCATGGAAGAGAGGGAGAAAAGAGAATGAGAGTGCAAGGAAGGAAAGACCAAAAGATGAGTATGAGAGATCAAGAAGACCAAATTAATTGAAAAGAAATATTTTAGAGAGAGAAAATGAGGGAAAAGAAGGTTCTTGAGTCATTACAAGGTGTCCCAAGCTATTTCCCTTAATTAAAGTAGGTGACAAGTGGCAACATGCTTAGATATTATTTTTTGAACATGTTGAGATGTCATGGGATGCTAGCATGACATGCAAACATCCATGTGACATGCTAATGTATAGAAAAATCATGCTTAAAAACATTGGAAATGAGGAAAATAAAAGGTTTAATGAAAAGTCGACATAAGAAGGTAGTTGTTGAAAAGAGGTCTTGGGCATTCTAAGAGGGGAGAAGGCTAATACAAGGGTTGAAATGGGCCTACACAAATACTAAGAGAGTGGACACTAAAGTGGATGCAAAAGTGTAGGTGAAATTGCCATGTGGTGCAATTTTATGACAAAAAAATAGAGAATCAAAGCTCTACAATAACTCACTTAATTCATATCTAGATGTCAATAATTTTGGACCAGATTATAAAAAATTATCATTGTTAGAATATCATAATACATTCTCCCTCTTTCCAATCATTGCATAATACGTGTTAGAGTATATATATCATGGACTATGTATGGCATGTAAGGAGTATAAGAGAATAAATGAAAAATGTAAGAATATATAAGAGGGGGCCTATACTTAATAGGCTATGACTAACTTCTTTGACAAACTATTCCAATCATGTGTAATACCTATGTATAAAAGGTAATAAATAAACCTATATAGAGGTTTCGGGAGTCACTAATGTAGTCTAGGTTGAGGGAATTAATAAAAGATATCCTAAATAATACTTAAACAACCTTCACAAGTTAGATGAAAATTATAACAAATTCACTTACATTAAAATATTAATCTACCTTCAAGGGATTGCAATCATGCTAGAAACAAAGCCCTTGATTAGAAATAAATAGGTTCAAATAAAAATTGTTGAAAATGCAATCTCTATCCAAATATGATTTCAATGGATGAGATACAAGGCTTGGACTACAACAAAATGAAAATCTAAAAGTCGTATGCAAATCTAAAATTTAAGTCTCCTTAATATGGAAATACCATGATTAGATCCATCTTCTTCATGATATAAAAAATCATCCAGCCTAATATTCTTATTAACATCATCTTATGTGAAATTATGACAATAATAAATAAATAATATGACCATAATATAGAAGAAATGAGGCACAAATCAACAACACAAGAGCATCACATAATATAGGATTTACATGGAGAAAACCTTGTGAAAAAAACTCCACCAAAAAGAGAGGCCAAGTATGCATTATCTTCAAATAAATGAGATTACATTATCACTTCCATTCTCCTCTTTTCCTCCAACATGGTAGCACTTGTGAACCTATGAATAACCTCCATATGCATCAACATTTCCTATTCTTCCAATGAAGCTCTCAATCCAATAGTTTCTCATATTATATATATCCAAGAGGCTGATTTTATAGACTTGTGAATACATCTAATGCACCAAAAATGGCTCCCAAAGATTATCCTTTATTTCAAATGTCCCTAACCCTTGGAATACATTCTTAGAATGAAAAAAGGACACCATTTTTTACTCCAATTATTTTCATCCAACTTGGGCACCCAAACCTAGAAGATTATCCCACTTGGAGAATCTTAACAGTCACTCACGTTTCCTTTCCTTATCTAAATTATTATCCCATTTTAGGTGTCCATATGTGGAGAAAAAAATATTTAATATTTGATGTCCACAAATGACCTTTACCATTACTAGTGGAACCCATCAACCCTTATGAATATATTACAAACAATGGTGAGAATTAATATTATAAAATATTTCCTAATTCACCCTAAGTGTCTAAAGACACTTTCCAATGATGTTGGAACCATGCAATATGACATAGGATTACAAGGTAGATAACACCTTAATCCTAACATTCTCGTAGTTGAAATCATATGTATATTATAAATACACCCATAGGAATCATAAACAAGGATAAATAATCCCTTACCAAATTATGTACCATCTGAAGATCTTCACCATGCTCTCATGCTCCAACAAGATACCTACAAAATCAACTATGATAACCACCATCAAGAAAGAAACTCCTTGCTCGTCGAACATGACACTTATAGAAGAAAAAGGAACAAGTTCCAATTTTAAACATATAAACTATCATTAAAACCTGCACCAATCTTTACATGAACACAAGCATCAAATTAAAATGATAACAAAGGCTCTGAGTAGCTACCTTACTCATTCCCGTAAAAATAGAACCCACAACAAATTGAAACTCATCCAAGCTAACCATACCTCAAACTAGGGTGTACAAAATATATATAGAACTTTATGACATCAACATACCAACCTAAATTTTGCAATCAAGTCTCTGTATATTCATCCTCCTATCTCAATGTAGCATACCAATGTACAAATGACCACAAACAAGGCCAACCAAAAAGGTTTGTAAATTAGCACTAAAATAATCTTGTGGATATAGATAGTTCACATCCAAGTCATCCCACTAAAAGATAGTGAGTAGCTAATCTACAACCTACATAACTCATAGATCTAAATCAAATGAAGACATGCAAACTAATCATGAAATCAATATCCAACATTAAGGGTGATCGCACAATACTATTTTACAATTTTTGGGCAAACTGGACAATAAACTGATTTTGTAAAACTAAATCTTCACTTTCGAGCTCCTATAGCGGCTAAACCATGAGGAATTTGAAGATGATGAAAACTAGTGATTTGTGATGTTTCGTCTATAGATTCTAAATATATTTTTTCAAAAATATTGGAATCAGATTGCACTTCTTTTTCCATCTCCTTTGATTTTTTTATTTTTTTAAAACAACATTTTTAAGGAGTGACACTCACCGTATACAACATAAATTTTTTGTATGAAGTATAGAATTCTATTTTTTTATTTTAGATTTGTAACTACGATATCTAGCACTTTAATTTGGTTTCATAGTGTCTTATTAAACATTTTTTCCTTAATCAAGTTTCAAAGTCAAACCAATTACAATTCATACATAGTCGGACCGTATACAACATAACATTTTCTATATGAATCGAAATTCAATTTTTTTTAATAGATTACAGACATCAATACCTAGCCTGAACATATTTTAAAATTTTTTTTTTATAAATTTCTATTTTTCCATATGTGCAGAATAGAAATCTTGATTTTCGAAGAAAAACCTATGTTTAATAAACCTAAAAAAAAAATACATAATAAAACAAAAACATATCAAAATTGTATTAATTGGATAGCTCGTTCCGAGGACTACCATCATCTAATTGGGTTTGTGAGATCTCCTCCATTCTCTTCATCAACCCGAGCTTCGAAGCGTAACATTTTGGACTTTTTTACCACTTGAGGGGGAGAAGGAGGGAAATGGGGGGTTCGAGCGAACCCCTAGGGATTCGCTTGAACCAGGGTTCATTCATACCTTGGTTCATTCAAACCCCCTTTCAAAGAGGGTTTCCTTTGGTTTTTTTTTGCGGGAATGGCGGGAAGTTAATTGAATGGGTTCGCTTGAACCCTAGTTCATTTGAACCCTCTTTTGGTTTGTTCGAACCTATTAGTTCATTCAAACCCCAAAAATGATTTTTTTTTGCATGTGGTCATTTTTTTCAACTTTTCCTTCCTCACTCCAATTGTAAACCACTTTTGTGGGTTCACCCCAAATCAAGATATCAAAGAGGATAACTAGACATATATTCAAAAACTCCCACTACATGAGTAATATCAAATCTAAAAATAGATCAAAGCATACCAATTATACCTATAGTACTTCACATAGAGGATTGGCTAATTCCTCTATTACATAATGTTAAGGAAACATACAATTATACGAAAATTTAGAAAAAAAATTATTGTGCACTATGTCTCACTACTAGTCTCCATAGCTCTCCCAAGATTTTCACTTATCCATGTGAAACTAAAAATCCAAGAAGAGTACCATGAAAAAAGAGATAACCTACAAATCAAACCTTATCATCATTCCACACATGTACCAATCTGTGTAAATTAAGGCATCCTTCACAATTCACATATTGAAAGGATATCAACATCTAACATTCAAATCAAATGAAAGCATGTAATAAAGAAATGTAAACCTCTCATATTGAAGGTAAATCAAACCAACCAATCATTCCCACAAAAAAGGGAATATGCCTAAAGTCACAAACCATTTCCTATAGCTCTCCAAATAAATCCTCAGAACTAGATCCATAGCTCAAGACCAAAACAAGGAGAATAATGAAAATAAATAAGCTATACATCTTCTTATTAACAAGTCCTTATAATTGTTATATTCAATATTAACTCATATGAGAAGACAAGATATAAAATAAAGAATACATTGTGTATTCAGGAAGAAAATACCTCTTAGACCATTTACCTATTGATTAGACCAAGAGTGAGATACAAGATTGTCTTGTGCATACAACACCAAGAAATGAAAATCCTCCTTTTCATGTCCATAATGGATTTACATCCATAACCAAGTGTAGGGCCCTCAATCTTTATACTGGAATCCTCATCAAAGAATAACCATCTCAACATATGATCTCTATAAGTAAGAGATCTCTTAGCCTCACCCAAGTCTCTCTAGTCTTCATGAACATCCACCAATCAATCTAGCCAACTTCAAATGAAACCCTATAAAATCATGAAGCTTTGAGAAAATGATTAATACTCAAAACCAAAGAGAACCAGGCAAGACCATTGTCAAAATAACAAATACAAAATCAAGAACACAAACATGACATCATGATCTAGCATCCCCTCTTAGGATATCACATGAAAATAACCATCCATCATCAAATGTTAAATAAAAATCACTACCAAAGCTTCCACTAAACTATGTGACCAAGCTCTCCAAGATTTGTGATAACCATCTCCTAGCTAAAGATCCTCCATGGCCCCAACATAATCAAATAATTCAACACCATGAGCTCCCAAAAGGTAAAGTACAACCATAATCTTCAAACCAATAAGATTTAATTTCTAGACATCCTTTTCCAATATAACCAAATATGTCATTAAAATATCACTGCTATCTAATGGAATAATCAAAGAGCTCCTGATGACACCAACAACCATTGCAAAAGAACATCCATATTCTAATCAACTATTATCCATGAATCACTACACATTGTAACAATAACAACTTAGAACCAAAATCTTGAAACAAAGAAGATAAAACACATTATGTAACTACATAAATATCCCACTAAAATTAATATTGATTTATGCATGGCATTGGGTGATCCCACAATACTAGTCTACAATTTTTGGCCAAACTAGACATTGAACTGGATTTTTTTAACTAAATCTTCACTTTCAGGCACCTATAGCTGCTAAACCATGATGAATTTAAAGATAATGCAAAATAGTGATTTGTGACATTTTATCTATAGATTCTAAATATATTTAAAAAACAAAATTGGAATGAGATTAAATTTATTTTACCATCTCCTTAAAAAACTAGTTTTTAATAGTAAACACCATTTTTAAAAAGTGGTGTTCACCGTATACAACATAATTTTTTCTATGAGGGATAAAATTCTATTTTTTTTTGAATTCAGCTTTGTAACTACAATATCTAGCACGTTCATTTGGTTTCATTATGTTTTATTGATTTTTTTTCTTAATTTTGTTTTGAAGTCAAACCAATTACAATTTAGATATAGGAAAACCGTATACAACATAACCTTTTTTGTATGTATCGAAATTAATTTTTTTTTACTAGATCAAGGACATCAATACCCAGAAAAACCATATTTTTTATTTTATTTTTTATAATCTACGTTTTTTCACATGTGCATCGGATTATAGAGCTTGATTTTTCAATGAAAAACCTATGTTTAATTAAACTAAAAAATACATAATAAAACCAAAATATATTAAAATTATATTTGATGGATAGCTTGTTCTGAGGACTACCATCCTCCAATTGGGTCTGTGAATTTTCCTCCATTTTCATCCTCAACCCAAGCTTCAAAAGGAAAAATTTTGCAGAAATTTGGTAGAAGAGGGGGAGAAGGAAAAAAAACGGGATTTCAAGCGAACCCCCTTAGCTCAAAAGGGTGAAGGTGGGTTCGCTTGAAGGGGGGTTCGATTGAACTCCCCCCTTTTTTGAATTTCCTTTTATTTCTATTTTTTAAATGTGGAAAAAAGGGTCACATGAAAAAGGGGTTTGCTCAAAGGGGTTCGAGCGAACCCCTTTTATGGGTTCATGTGAACTCCCCCTTTTTTGCAAACTCGTAAAAACCCAAAATTTGTTTCAAGGGAGCATTTTTGCAATTTTCCTTCCTTAACGAAATTGTAAACCAATTTTGTGGGATCATCCCATCATGATGAATATCATTTACAACACTCTATTAAAAGTGAATAAAATTTTCTCATGCACTATGAGCTACTACTAAAGATTCAAATAATTAACTTTATCAAGTACTCCTTATAACCATCTCTCACTATAATAAACATACCAATATAATAATCGCAACCAGGTTCATATAGCCTACCAATAAGAATCCATATTAGACAATTTTACAAAATCTAGACACATACGAAATCTCCAAGGAGAAATACATAATCAGTGCTCCAATATTAAATATCTAGAAAGTAGATTCAACCCCACATTAGTATCATGCAAAATATATATATTAAGGTATAGCACGTGGATTTAAAGGAATCAAACACCAGGATAAATGTTATATTTGATTTGTCAAAAAAACCCACATAATCTAAGTAACCATAGATTAATAAGAGCCCTCAAAGTATACATGCAAACTTGTAATTGTCTTCATCCAAAACACCCTAAATACAACCTCACTATAGATCTACATACCACATATTTTATTTAACATGTAAAACATGAAAAACTATCTTTGTAAATCTAAAATCTATTTAAACATCCAAACATTCAGATTACAAATTTCATCTGCATAATAGAATGAGCACAAATATACAAACCCACAACTAAAAACAAAAGTAAACTGCAACCCAATAGAGAAACCAAGTTTTCCAAGAGCTTATAACATAAAACATATCAGCTCCACAACTCACAAAGAGTTAGTGGCTTATCTTCTAGTGCTTTCATGTAACCAAAGGCTAAAACCATGAAGCCAACATAAGCACTCCATTATGTATTCTGAATTGAGGGTGTTCCTTCATGTGACTAGGATGTCTCTACTCATCCATTATGAACACCTTCTCACTACACATGACCACAAGGAAAAGGAAAATAACCACCAAAAAAGAGGATACACACATATTTTCAAACAAGAGCTCTAGTTTACCATAACACAACCAACTCCATAAAGATCCATAATCATGAACTTCCAATGCCCAACATAAATCATATTGACAATATCCATGGATTTCAATCTCACAAATCTATAAAATAAATTTAGCTCATAGGAAATTCATTGTAGCCTCACAAGCATTCCAAAAACCCCCAATTCCTTCTAACGAATTCCCACAAGCTTACAAAACTGAAAAAAGAAAAGAAAAAGGGAATACCCAGAACCAAACTCACCTTAAGCTTTGATACCAGGTGATGAGAAATAAATAGGTTAAAATATGAATTGTTGAAAATTCAATCTCTATAAAATATGACTTCAATTGATGAGATACAAGTCTTGGACTACAACATCATGAAAATATAAAACTTATATGCAAATCTAAAAATTAAGATACCTTAATATGGAAATCCCATGATTAGATCCATCTTCTTTATGATGCAAAAAATTAGCCAACATAATATGCTTATTAACACCATCTTATGTGAACTTATAAAAAATAATAATAATAATAACATCACCATAAGATAGCAACAATGAAGCACAAATCAGCAACGCAAGATCATCACATAACACAATATTTATGTAGAGAAAATCTTGTAGGAAAAACTCCACCAAGAAGCTAGGTCAAGTATGCATTATCTTAAAATAAATGATATTACAATACAATAAATTTAATTATCCTCTTTGCCTCCAACATGGAAGCACATGTGCACCTATGAATAACCTCCTTTTGCCTCAAACTTTCCTTGTTCTTGTAATAAAACTTTACATCCAACTATTGCTCATATTTTTTACATCCAAGAGGTTGATTTTATAGACTTGTGAAGACATCTAATACACCAAATGTGGCACCCAAAGATAACCCTTAATTCCAAATGTCCCCAACCCTTGAAATACATCCTTAAAATTTGAAAGGACATCAATTTTGGTTCCAATAATTTTCCTCCAACTTGGGCACCTAAGCTTGGAAGATAAACATTACATTAAATGCAATAAAATTTGGAATACCAAGAGACACATGTTTCCTCATTCCAAGCTCCCACTTCTAGAATCCCAAAATTAATCATTTCTCCTTTCCTTATCTTTTATTATCCAATTTTAGGGGTCCACATGTGGGGATAAAATAATAAATATTTTTTGTCCATAAGTGACCTTTACTACTTGTATAGGTGTGAATTTTCACCCCTAACACAAATTCCCCTTTACTGCCACTTTAGAAAACCTAAGGCAGAGGCTGAATTCCACTTAAGCATGTTGCACACATCACACTTGGCACCCTATTAGTGTGTTAGTGGAGGCGTTTCTGTTGGGGATTCCCATGCAATTCGCAGATGTCCACATGGCACACTTATGTCCTTGGCAGATTCCTACGGCTGGAGTCTACAAAAATGTTACACTTCCAATTGGAATTCGAAGTGTAATGCTCCTCTTCGGCAAGCCAACCCCAACATGGTTGTTTTTCATCCTCTTCCTTCATATTCTTCACTCTATCATCCATTCTCGAGTTTTTCAAAATCTTGAGTTGATCTCTTCAAATTTTCTCCACTCCTTCGAGCATCCACAAGATTTGTAGTAGCACTTCACACTTCATAACAACAATATATCACTCCATCACTCTGAGAGTGCAAGCGCAGGAAAAACACCATTGCAATAGAGGCTTGAGTTCCTCTCATTTTCTCCTCCACTAGCCTTGAGTTCTTTGGACAGAGGTGGTAAGCTCCTCTTATATTCTCTATCATTTTGGTTGAGTAAGCACGTACTAATTTTTAGTGTCTTTTGTTTTATGTAGCTTTTATTCCCTTCTTTATCATTATTTATATTGTTGCAAACTTGGTTGTCCGTGGAGGTGGAAACACCAAAAGGGGAGTCTGACTAAGGTAGAACCCTAAAAAACCACCAACATTTTCCTTCTTTTCTATGCATAGGTGGAGAGATTTTGGGGAAATTTGGCAAGAAGGTTGTTGCGCGAAATTGTCTTCGTCCCCCTTTTTGTAATCTATTTCCTTTATCATGTTCGTCTTTATGTTTCACTCTTCTTAATCTCATTTTGTCATTCTAGAAAATTATAAACTAGGCTAGTAGTCGTTTATTAGGGCTTAAACCTCGTCTCTCTAGTTTTTGGCTTTACAGACGCCAACACACCCATAAAACACCAACACATTGCATTGTCATCCCGAAACTGTGCTTTTGTCCTCTAACAAAGAGCTTCCTAAGATGTAGATTTGACCTTGAAAACTAACTCATCTACTCTCCCTCCAACTCTCGAGTTTGTAGAGTGATTGAAGGACCTCATAATCCTCATCATTCTCATCCCACTCATCTTAACACTCCTTTAAACTAAGGTAAGTTAGGGAGGCCTTACTTCTCTTAGCCTTTCATGACCTAGGGCCTTGCAGTGGTTGGTCCCCCTCTCTTACATTTTTGGTGAACTTGATGTGAACCAATGTCTACCCATTTGTTGATGTCCCAAGCCTTTTCTCTTATACTTTTTGGTCATTGAACATTCGTGTTTTGTGAAAGTTTATGAGCATCACAACCCAGTCTATGACCTCTGGGCACATAGTCAGAAGAATTTTGTGACACCTTTCGATGGAGAAGATGAAGGTCTCTTCTAGTTTCACTACTGACCTTTTATCTAGTTCTATGCTTAGTTTGTCCATGAAGGAGCATATATCGTGGGGAGAATCTAGGTTCCTTAATGAAACTGATCGCTTCCCTACCCCTCCTACGTCACAGACCTCCTCATCCATAGACAAGCATGAGGTCATCCATATCCCTTCTGAATACATCGTTAGTATTAACTTAAAGGGTTAGGTGCATTGGAAAGTCACCTAGAAGGAAACTTGAAGCTAGCTAGGGCTGCTAAAGTGATCAGTGAAATAAGATATATGGTAGGAAAAAACCAATCATGCATAAAACTCCTGGCTAGTCTCACGGGATTGGTTGAAGCATGTGCACCTTCGAACCGAAGTCACATGGTGTGAGGTGGCCTCTTCGAGGAACATGAGAAAAAATTGGAAATTTTGATGCCTCCTACATCTGTATACATGGTTGACCTGGTCCCTTCAGTCAGTGTGTCTACCACTTCCAAAAAATCTAAAAGTGTCAAAGTAAACAAAAACCCTTTAGGTTTCCACTTCACCCCTTTTGTCACCTCTAGTGGTGGAGAATTTGGTGGGATGATCGGTGGGGGCTTTGATGGTGGAAACTTCAGAAGTGGAGGTGGTATTGGAAAAGGCAGTTCTGGTGGAGATCATGGTGGTGGCCTTGGAGGTGGTGGTGGCTCTGATGGAGGTCACACTTGTGGCGGTGGAATTGGTGGTGGCTCTAGCGATAGTCATAGTAGCGGTTTAGGCAGTGTTATTGGTGGTGGTTCCAGTGGTCCTATGTCTTCTAATGACCCTATTCTAAATACCCTTATTTAGAATATGGGAAAAATGCATAACCAATTGGTGAACCTTTCCCAAGCCTTGGATTAGCCTATTTTCCAACCCTTCTTGTGACACAACCCATTATTGATTGCAATTCTAAACACTCCTTTCCCGAAAGGGATGGAGATTCCTAAATTCAAGAAATACGGTGGTAAAAGGGACCCACAAACACATGTTTCCACCTTTAACACCTTATGCACATAATTTTTCCATCATGATGCATTGATGGAAAAACTATTTCCTTGATCCCTCAAGGATACAACACTTGAATGGTAATGTTCCTTGCCTAATAATTCCATCTTTATGTTCGATTGGCTTGTGAATTAGTTCCTATGATAGTTCCAAGCCAAAATCGGGCCGAAGATGACCTTCCCTAACCTTGTTCGATGTAAAAAAGGGGATAATGAGAAGATTACTAAATTTATAGCATGGTATCAGGTGCTCATTTAAAAAAATTGTACCTATTACCTAACTCCAATGTACAGAAGGTGTTCATAGGGAACTTACAGAGGCCTTGGCAAGAGTAATTTTCCCTTATGAAATACCTTCTTTTGCACATCTGTGTAGCATTGTAGGAGTACCAACATACAGTAGTTGAGTTCAGGGGTTCCTCCTCATGCTCTAGTCCTTAAGGGAAGTCTATCATATCGGCCTATGGAAAAGGTAATTACATTGCGAGTGTAGTAGCTATTGTGGATAATAATGGCCTCAGACGTGACCGAAAGTTTACAAAGTTATCATAATCCTATTCTTCCATCTTATAGAAGTTGTTGAAGGATAAGATTGTTAACTTGCCAACCCCTAAGCCAGTTAGGGAACCATACCCTAATGGGTACAAAGAAACCAATTATTTTCACTACCATTGAGTTAACAGACACGATACCGAATGTTGCATGGACATCCATCATGAGATAAAGAATCACATCGAGGGCAGTAATATTTATCTTGATGTGAACAAAAAAAATATGAAAAAATCAGTGGAAAAAGCTAATCAAGAATTATAGATCTATATGAACCCATTCTTGCCACATTATACTAACATGATTATCAATCCCTTTGATTATATTTCTTACCCTGAGGCATATGTTAACATGGTTATTATTACTCCCTCTTGTCGTCTTGCAACCAGCTCACCAGACATAACATTTACCTCGCAAGATGTACCAGAAAATGACAAACCCTCTCTACTTTACGTTCCCGCTCGCCTCAATGGCAACATTGTGACAGGAGTCTTGGTTGACCTCGGGAGTAGAGTGAATTACATCATGGAGGAAAAATTACTCTTAAACTCGGGCCTACAAATGGAGGAATACAAAAAAATAAAATCCATCATCTGTACGCATGATGGAATTTCTCTTAAACCCTATGGATCGATAACGTTGGTTATCCTAGTTGGACCCAGTAACATAGACATGGTCTTCGATGTAATTCCCAAGTTGGACTAATTCTGAGTGAAGTTAGGTATACCTTGGCTAAATTCCATGAATGGGATCGCCTCTGTAAGTCATAAATGCCTTCAATTTTCCCATGAAGTTTATCGCGCACGTAGTGCATGATACTAGATATCAACCTATGGTATCTCATGGAGGATACTCATTGGATCACTTTTGGCCCACTCTAGTTGGTCCACTCCCACAAATAATTGACCTACTTTACAAGAACTATGTGAAATATAAAACTAGAGGCAAGGGACAACCAAAGTCGACCCTTCCTATAGAAGAGAAGCCAACTACCTCTTCCTCCCGAAAGGGAAAGGATAATCTCACCCCCTCTCGAGTAGATGTGTCTACTCCCCTTTCTTGGGAGGAGTATTGGATGAACAAGCTTGGGCTTTACCTACTGATTCTGATGATGCCTCCTTGGTGAAAGCCCAAGATTAGGATATCAGATCTCCCTAATAGATTTTCCAAACCATGGTACTATCTATATGGTAGAAATAAAGGCCTACAGAGAGAATTAGCCCCGTGACCTCTTCCCGATCCCCCGAGCGGAAAGAGGCCCACTGCTAAGGTGCTAGGGTTGATTCCTCCTATTGTTTCTAAACTTGATGCTTCTGCTCCTATTTAGGATTTTTTCCTTCCACTAGGAACATCCATGGAGGAATCTTCCATGGTTGAACAGGAACCTTCTTCCCCTTCTCAAGCTTCGGATTCTAATTCAAAGAGTTGTAGGAATCATCTTATGCATGAGCGTAAGCACTGGTGAAAGGCTTTCCTAGCTGAGAAATCCTCCTTATAGAAGGAGGAGGAGGAGACACAAACACCTCATATTATGTCCTCCTCTCTCCCTCCTTCTACCTTTATCCAAACTAGCTCTAAATATCTTCCAACTTCCATTGGGAGCACACATGTAGCTGGAAAGGTGCAGGTGTTTATCGCTCCTTATATGGAGCTTCCTCTAGCGATTTTTTTCTCAGATGTCTTGCCCTTTCCAAAGCCCATACATATGGTTAATACTTTCATTGTATCAACTACAGTTCTATCCTCCTCTATCTATTGTTCTTTTTCTTTAGGGATTCCACCTCCTCTAATGAGGAAGAGGGTAGAGAATGGTCACTCTAGACACAAATGACGTAAGAAGAGCCCACCTCCTCCGAAAGGTGGCCCCCTGTTGACTTGTTTTTCCCTAATAACAAAACCCATCCTAGCCTCCCCTGAGTTTGTCACCACTCTTGAATCCCTCAGTGAGCTTAGCAGTGAAGCTTGGGAGAAAAATCATTTGTCTTCTAAGGTGAAACATGGCACTCTCATCAAGTGTATGTTTAACTCGATGGATGAAATTTTGACCTTGTTAGCGATCTTCACAAAATCATTGACCTTAGACCCACAAGATTTGAGTGATGAAGACCTCACAGGTCCCTCTTCCTTATCCCTTGTTGCGAGAGGATTAGAAGCTCATCCCCTTAAAATTACATTATTGCAAGCTTGTTATCCTTCCCCCTACAATGATCTAGAGTGGGAAGCTGACAACCTCTAGGTTGATAAGTGTTAGGGGGAGACCCTCTTCTTGATCTTTAGATTAGATGTGTGTGTGTGTTGTGATGTGTTCCCCTATGATTGCAAATTATGTGCCTAGATGACCCTTGTTCGTGCTTGGATACAGGTGTGGTTTTTGTGTTGTAAACCTTCTTCTATATGTATCATAATTCTTTCATGTTTGTGATTGGATTTCGGTAAATTGGGCACAATGCAAAGCATCGGGAACATTTAGCCCTCCTTTCATGTTGACCAGATTTTTAATTTTTACTTTTTTGTATATGCATTCTCCCTGATCTAGTTGGCGATTGATTATCTTTCACCTCTTACCGTGGTTACCTACTATTTATAAATAAACACAGATATGAACCCGCAAAACTAGATCCCTTGGTGCCCTTTGAGTGTGTTTCCTTTTCTTTTGCTTTCTCTTTAAAACTTTCTCTCTTCTTTGCTTGAGCTTCCCTCTTATGTGTGACAACTCACTTCTACACAACTTGGTCTTTAGAAAACACATTCATTGTCAAATGAACCTTTTCTTAGGACCCTCCACACACTTCTTTGTTAGAATTGCATTTCTTGGCTAGAAATCCTAATGGAACAAGTTTCCTTCATCATGGGTTCATAAAGAAAGGACTTGGGAACCTTCCTCCAAAGTGAGAACACCTTTAATGTTCCCCTCACATGGAAGCATATCCTTCCTTTTGAATTCCTTAATGAAGTGAACATCTTTTGAAAGGATTCCTTGATGATGAATTGATTCAACAAAGAAGACACTAAGTTTTTAAAACTTTGTCCCTTGAGTGGACCCCTCTTTTTCACACTGGGTTCCTAAGGGACCCCTTCAAAACATTTCAACAAGTTCTATGGCGTATAGCTCGGGGGAAACCTGACTAGGCTAGTTTAACATCTTCGCATCTAGTCTGGGGGTATTCCGACTAGACCTACTTCACGTCTTTACATTTAGCTTGGGATCAACCCGACTAGACTTCACTTTTCAAATAGCACGTCCCTTGAGTGGACCCTCCTTCCTTTTGAAGGGTTCTCGAAGGACCCCTTTGATATTATTACAACTTAGCGATGGTCTGCATGACTATCCGTTCACTGGCCTGTGTGGCCACTTCCGGACATGTTCTATTTGTGGGTAAACATGTCGCCATCTTTGACTCTGCAAATTTCCCTTTGCTCGATCTCCTACATGTGATAGATCTTAAAGGATAGCTCCCTTGCAAAATCGTGGGCCTGTGAGGCACCTTTGTACTTCAACTTTATAGTTCTGCAGAACTATGAAGTCCTTTCCTACACTTCTGAGTTTTCCAGACTATGCTCTTCTTCCTCATTGATTCAGGTATACATCTCTTACTTTGTTACTTCCTTACTACTCTACTTACTGAAGCACTCATAAGTACTCATGCTCGCTAAAGTGGGGCAAAAATATATAGGCATGAATTTTCACCCCTAATTCAAATTCCCCTTTACCCCCCTTACACTTTAGGAAACCTTAGATGGAGGGTTAATTCCACTTAAGATCACTGCTCACGTCACACTTAGTGCCCTTTTTGTGTGTCGTTGGAGGAATTTTTGTCGAGGACACCCACATAGCGCATAGACATCGACACCACGCGCTTATGTCCGTAACAAATTCCTATGGATGGAGTCTATAGAAACGTTACACTACCTATTGGAAGTTGAAATGTAATGCTCCTCTTTGGCTAGCCAGCCTGAATATGGTCATTTTCATCCTCTTCCTTCATATTCTTGACTCTATCATCCATTCTCAATTTTTGCAAGATCTTGAGTTGAGCTCTTCACATTTTATCCAGTCCTTCAAGCATCCACAAGATTTGTAGCAACACTTCACACTTCATAACAATAATCTATCACTCCATCACTTTGATAGTGCGAGCACAAGAAAAACACCATTGTAGCAGAGGCTTGATTTCCTCTCATTTTCTCCTCCACTAGCCTTGAGTGCTTTGGATGGAGGTGGTAAGCTCCTTGTATCTTCTCTATTATTTTGGTTGAGTAAACACATACTATTTTGTATTGTCTTTTTTTTTTATTGAGCTTGTATTCCCTTCTTTATCATTATTTATACCATTGCAAACTTGGTTGTCCATGGAGGTGGAAACACTAAAACAGGGGCCTGACTGAGGCAGACCCCTAAACAACACCCAACATTTTCCTGTTTTTCTCTATGCAGGTGGAGAGATCTAGGAGAAAGCTAGCAAGAAGGTTGTTGTACAAAATCATCTTCGTCACCCTTGTGGTAATCTATTTCCTTTATCACATTCATCTTTATGTTTCACTCTTCTTAATCTCATTCTTTTGTTCTAGAAACTTCTAAACTAGGTTGGTAGTCCTTTCTTAGGGCTTAAGCCTCGTCTCTTTATTTTTCTAGCTGTATGGATGCTAGTGCACCTGTGAGACACAAGTGCCACTCGTTGTCATCTCAGAACTGTGCTTCTATCCTCTGGTAGAGAGCTACTTGAGATGTAGAGTTGACCCTGAAAACTGACTCATCTAGTCTCCTTCCAACTCTTTGGTTTGTAGATTGATTGAAGGACCTCATAATCCTCATCATTCTCACCCCTTTCATCCTAACACTCCTTTAAATTAAGGTAAGTTATGAGAGCCTTATTGCTCTTGGCCTTTCGTGACCTGGGGCCTTATAGTGGTTGGTCCCCCGAGCCTCTTACGCTACTGCTAGTGGAACCCATCACCCCTTATGAACATATTACAAATAATTGTGAGAATTAATATTACAAAATATTTTTCTAATTCACCTAAAGTTCCAAGGGACACTTTCCAAGGATGTTGGAACCATGAAATATGACATATAATTTAGAAGGTAGATGACACCTTAATCCTGACAACTCTAAGTAATTTACCAAAAAATTGACCACTTAAGACCTCATTTTGGTCTCTTATTTCCCTATACATACCTATAGCAAAGAAGAAACATGGGGTCATAACCAAATATTGGACTAAGTGAAAAATGGTCTAACCCAATGCCTAAGAAGATGTAAAGGCTCATCACCAAGGATTTTTTCAAGAAATTATATGCATGCCTTTAGTTTTATAAAAGGCATGATTTTTAATTTGAATATCTCTAGGAAAAGAAGGGAGGATTTTATCAAGGTTTTTCCACTTATGAGGTTCTAATACTTAACACTAAATTTTGGATATTAATATGTATGGAGGAGATATTTTTCATAAGCCCAAAAATAATCATGTTGTTCAACATATGGGTAGGGATATAAGTAGAACTAATTCAATAAACACAAAATAAATATTATAATTTCTAATTTAGGTTAATGTCTATTTAAAACCCTAGTTTCTACACTATAAACCTTAAATATCAAATTAAAACCCTAAACAACTATTATAAACCCTAAAATGTTTATTTGAAACCTTTGTTTCTAAATTATAAACCATAACATTTGTATTTCAAACTAGGTATTTTTTAATACAGATGTGGCTTTTGATTGATATTCTAAAAAAATATTTACAAGAATATCCATTTTTGAAACCTTAAATGTCAAATTGAAACCTTAGGAAATTAATATACACTTGAAAGTGCTTATTTTAAACCCTAGTTTCATGATTATAAACCATAAAATCTCTAAATTAGACTTTAAAATTTGATACTTAAAGTTGGCAACCACCATAAATTTTGGTCTTCATCTGAACCCCTACCTTCCATATATAATTTATTTGTTTGATTCCCATGGATTAGTAGGCTAATACTTAAAGTTGTTAATGACCTAAAATTTTGGTCTCCCTCCAATTAGGGTTTGAAATAGACATTTCATGGTTTATAATCTACAAACTATGGTTTGGAATAGACATTTCAAGGTTTATAATCTAGAAACAAGGGTTTGAAAGAAATATTTTTAGGCTTTAAAATCAAGAAACTAAGGTTTTAAATAAGAATTTTAGGGTTTATAATATTTTTATAGTGTTTCAATTTGACATTTTAGGATTAATTTTTTTTTATAAGGTTTCAATTAGACATTTTAGGGTTTAAATAGTTGTATAGGGTTTCAATGATATTTTAGGTTTAAATTTTATAATTTTGAATTTCAATTGAATATTTTAGGGTTTCAAAATATTTTTTGATGGTTTTAATTCGATATCTTAGGGTTTCAAAAATGTAGGGATTCGTATAGTTTTTTAGGGTTTCAATTTGATATTTTAGGTAAAAAAATAGCTAGTTAGGGTTTCAATTTCAAATTTTAGGGTTAAATAATAATTGTTTAGGGTTTCAGTTTGATATTTTGGCATTAAAAATAGTTAATGGTTTAACAATAGCTTCTTAGACTTTCAATTTGACATTTTAGGGTTAAAATATAGTTGCTTAAGGTTTTGATTTGAAGTTTTAAGGTTTCAAATCCATGTTTCAGAGTTAAAACTTATAAATAAATTTTTAGAATATCAATAAAAATCACACCTAGTATTGAACAATAACTATTAAATATCAGAATATAGAAGTAGCCTATAGATGTATATAGCACCTACACACCTTTTTTTGAAGCCAAATGTCGCATGGGAGAAAAAAGTGTTCTAGAAGACCCATCTGCAACTTATTATGCACCCCATGAAAGTGATGGTCAATCTTGTGTATCCAAAACTTCCAAGCCTGTGAAATGTTGAAGTGAAATAACTTTGATCATTTTTATTTTTATTACTTTTCTTACAAAAAAATAATACCCTCATTTGAAGTTAAATTATTGGGTAAGTGCACCAATTTGTGACACAATTTAGGTGCCAAATTGAAAAAACGCGCAAAAAAAACCCAAAATAAGGCCTTTGGCATGCGCCAAATGTCTTTCTAGACATAAAATTGCAAAAGTCAAGTTTGAAACCCTCATTTTGTCTTCAACCCACGGCTTGAGAAGGAATATTTCAGGTCTACAACTCGCGCTCACCAAATCTCCTCCATTATTTGCATCGTTAGCTTTCCATTTTCCACGAGGATGTTGCCAACACGTCTGAGAGGTCGAAGATTGCAAAGAGGTGTGCATTTTTATTCTATTTATTTTGAATTTGATTTGGAGTGCAACTTTAAATAGATTTTTATAATAATTTTTTTTTCTAATTCTCAGGGAATGAATCTCCACCTCAAAACATTGAGAATTTACAATCACCCTCCCATCAAGAGCCTCCTATACAACAACAACCTGAAACCCCTCCATCAATTCATAGGCATCCTCAAGGAACACAAGAAATATTCAAAATCAAATTGAAAACAATAAAAGAGACATTCAACAATTACTTGCAAGATTTACCGATCATGTCGAATTCCACCCTTATAGGAGAGGGATTGTTGAATCATTGAAGTCAATTTTAATTCATGTAGGAGTAATGAGCGAGAAAATGAATTTTTGGTCAACTAAGAGAGATGAGATGAAGCAATTTTATGCTAATGGTTTGTCATATGCAAATTTCAAAAAAATAAAAATTAGCAAAGCCGAGTTGTGTGCCCTATTTAAAGACCCAAAAACCAATGAACCTTTGTCCCATGCATTCCATTGGTGCCACCATGATTTAATTAGAAACAAATTTTGGGAGCATGGTGGATGGTATTTGACCAACCTCCATGCAATAACCATGAGGTTCCACAATACTTTTTGAGGAAACTCTATTGCGAGTTTGTCCTCAATAAAATGCCAAACTATTTTGACATCTTAGACTTTTAGGGTAGAGGTGGGGGCTCCACACACGATAGACCTGTTGCACGATGTAATACAGAGTTGGCATCGAGAGCCTTGGGTAGACCCATGGTGGAGAATTTTGTTGTTCCTTCCATTATTAAGGACAATGTAGAGGTGGACACGATGAAGTTGATTGGCTCACTCACTCAAACCATTTTACAGTGTGTGAGTCCTCTAGTAGAGCCTGGTGTGGAGGAGACATGTAGGCCCCGAGCTCCACCCCACCATTGTGGTGCTTGTGGTGTTTTTTTCACGTATGATTATCAGGGTGCTCGTGATGCACCTATACAGCCTACGTCAGTTGCAGAGGCAATGGATTTCACAGATGATATTTTGAATGATACATTCGGCATTGACACTCAAGTAAAATTTAGCAAGTTATTTTAATGTTGTTTATTAAAATATATTTTGAAATTTAAGAATAACTAAATTAGTATAATTTTGATATGATGAAATTTGAGGTTTGCACTATTCATGAGGGATGCTTTATTCCTACAGACCCTTATACATTCTCGATGATGAGTCGAAAGGTATGCAACTAGTATTAAAGATATTATTATTGCATTTGAACAGTTGAATGTTATATTTGAATTTTTGTCTCATAACATGCTTCGGATTTCAAATAGTTCCCTGGTGTACCTTCTTCCTCCACACCTCACGATTCATATCCTCAAACAACATACACTCAAGTATCCTTTATTCATTAATAAGGTTGTAAATCTATGTTAGGTAGACTTCATAATTTTGCGTATATACAAATCTAAAAACTTGATGAGAAACACAAACATTGCATTCAAGTATTCCTTGATCGTGTCACATTATGTTCTCCTATATCAACATGATACCTATGATATCTAAAGTGTATTGCATAAATAAGCTCTATTCGTGGTGGTTTGTATCCTTTGGAATGCTTCAATTACTTGTGCCTCACCGATGCAGAGGCAAGGAGGCTCAAACCCAATCAGTCTGACAACTTGCCTTCAAGGGGCTCCTAACAAGATTAATACAGCCTATTTTGAGCAATCTACACAACCTCAAAGCCCCATCAAACCAAACTCTTCATTCAACACCTTACCCAACAATCCACCCTTGTAGCACTTTGATGTAGAACCAAGGTGGAGAAGACTCACAACAATGGAAATGTAAATTCTCAATCAAGAACTCTTCTTCATAATGATTCAGCCTAATAGGCATCAACCTACCCTCAAGGGTCTCAACTCCTGAACCTGGAAAATGAACAACAAGAGTCCACCAAGGCCCTAAAAATACCATCAACATTCATACAATGAAAATTTAATCAATTGAGAATAATCCCTAAGTCAAATTCATCAAGGTTTCCAAAACTTACATTTGTGACTAGTTATTCTTGTAGTACTCAAAACCCAATTCTAGCCAGATTTCTCCCAACCCTTCCATAACACTAGACAATTACAATATGGATTGAGATACCCTTTTCAGGGCTACGTAACATACCAAAGAATTAGTGGTCTCTCTTTTGGACCGACATAGACTTTTAGCACACCCACTTCAATTTTGGCTTCACAATTAGCCCTGTTTTTCCAAAGGGACTACCCTTCCAACTTTAGGTATCTATCCAAACACCTTGGAAATTCTTAGGTCATGGTTCCAAACCTCAAATTTTGTCATTATTTTGTGTCTATAGAGCCTCTAACTCACAAAACCCAAGAAACCCTCCTAAACCTTCACAAAATCAAGGGTTTTAAAGAAACATACAACTCCAGACCTCTATCAACACTTCCAAAGCCCCAAAAACCTCAAAATAATTTTGCATAGAATCATTAGACCCTCACATAACCCTTACATTCATTAATTCTAAAAAATCTCTCTTTGGTTCCTCACTTCCATGCTGGAAAACCCTTGTTTAGTCTTAAAACAGTCACAAAAACACCACATAATTATGACTCCTTATTCCAAAATGATTTGACACACTTATCATAACACTTTTTAAATCAATCCACTGAGATACAATAGCAAACAGCAGGTGGATTTATTGTTACATCACAAATTTCCCCTCAAACCCTTGATTTAGCAACATTGGGACAGTCATTGTTTGTGTTGGTTCTCTCTACAAACAAATAGTTAGGACACCAAATACAAAATAAATGAATTATAAAACATATCGACACATCCTCTAAAATTATTAGACCATGATGAACTTTTATATGCCCATACAACAATCAAAAATATCAAGAAAACAATATTTTTCTAGAAAATTGCTCAAAACTGTGGTGTTTATTGTGTAAAATTATTTCAAAACTTCTTCCACTCTCTCATTCAAGCCTTGGTAAGGATTTTAAAGAATTTTCCAACCATATTCTCCCCAATTCCCATAACCAACCTTGGGAATAGTTGGTCCCTTAATTACATTTGATTGTGTTAAAGTTGCTTGGTTAGCATTTTACAACTTATATGATTTCTAATTGACTTCTAAGACACAAAACACCCTTTACTTGCATTATGCTTGATCTCTCAAAGCTTATTAGACAAAATAAACCTAAAGACACTAAAATTTCCCTATTGATGTATTCAAATAAAAAAAATTGATGATGTGGTGTAGGTGCTCCTGCACCAAACTCAAAACCCAGTCCAATCCTAGTTTCTCCCAACCTTTCCAAAACACCTAACCATTTAAAGGTGGATTAAGATACCCTTTATAGGGTTACACAACATATTCCAAAACTAATAGTAACTCTTTTGGGCCAACATCAACTTTCAATACACCTCCCTCGCTTTGGGCTTCACAATTAGGCCTAATTTCCAAAGGAACCCCCTCACAAACTCACCTCCAAACCAAGGAAACTTGAAATAGTCTTAGGGATGCTCACCAAACTTAGGATTATCCCATTTTAAGAGCCCCAAGAAATTTTTCTATTCCTCTACTCACAAACCATCCGAAACCTTCACAAAAACAAGGGTTTTAAAGATAATCATAACTCCAGACCTCCCCCAATCCTTCCAAAGTTCCAAACACCCCACAATTGCTCTGCCCTAACTTAAATGACACTCACAATCCCATTCCTTTTAGTATTTCTCAGATTCAGTACTTGAGTTCCTTACTTTCATGGTGGAAACACCCATGAACAACATTAGAACTTCACACCCCAATTATTTTATTCATTCTCTTGGCCTCCAAAGTATTCATACACCAAACTAATCATGGTATAGGCCAATCCACCAAGCAACAAGGTTAGAACAATAGGTGGATTGGCTAATGTGTCATGGTGTTGCCCTCAAAACCCCTAACACATAAAATAGAGCAGTAACCAAGTTTGATGATCCCACACATACCAACGGTGGATTTAAAAATTGAAAAAAGATGAAAAGAGAGTAAACACATATGAAATCAAGTATCCAAAGCCTCAAGTCATGATAGACTTGTATGAGCCTGTGCAACGCAAAGAAAACCAGTGATCAACATTTTCAAGTATATTTTCCTATTACAAACTGAACAAAATCAACCCTCAACTTGGTGTATTATAGAAATATATCTTGATACCACCTTCCAACTAACCCTTGAGCCGATCAACCACCATAACCACCCTTTTTTAGACTTCTAAGATGGAAATTTGCCAATTTTGCTCTTAATTACCATTCATTCACAACTTGATTTTGCACATACCACCTAACTGACTTATTAAGCCTTTTAAATACAATTGCAAGGTATTTACATAGCATATAGAAATATAGAGAGAAAATTCAATAAATATTCTAACTAATGAATTGTAAAAAATGGATTTTGGTAGTTTATATTCATGTCGTTGATTACATTGCATTTCACACATTTCAAAGTCAAAGCATTACTTTACTTTGCATAACTAATAAGTAGATGTTTATAGATGTCGAAAATTAAATTACAATATAGTTTGAACAAAGTAAACCTAAGCAGTTATGCGATTTATTCACGTTGCATAACTAATAACTAGGAGCAGCTGGCAATTGCATTTTCTTATCATGGCATTCTATGAGACCAAATATCTTTGAGATATTTTTTCAAATAGTTCCTTGCCTTGTCTATGTTACCACATTCTTCATACATGTCTACCAGAGAATCTTCTCAAAAAGTTCATTGCCTTGTTGCTATGGCTAAAAGCCTAAAACAAGTGATTTTGAACAAGCTATGGATGCTTCAAAAAATATATCAAAAGCATAATAGTAAGTAATAGCATAGACAAGGCAGTGAACTGTTTGAAAAAATGCATCAAAAAAATTGCTTTGAAATGATAAATTTAGTTGTGCTTGCACTCTTTTTTAACTTTGTATATCTACTCCTTTTTGTAACAAGAGATAAAAAACCGTAAAAAATTGTATAACAAGAGATAAAAACTATATTTTTTGAAATTGAAAGGCATTTCCATAGCATAGAGATATAGAGAGAAAATAAAATAAAGAGTTTAACTAATGAAATGTAGAAAATAGATTTTTGTGGTTTATATTCATGCATTGCACATCTTTCAAACTCAAAGCATCACTTCACATTGCATAACGAATAACTAGATGCTGATAGATGAAAAAATTTCAATTACAATATAGCTTTTTACAAAGTCAACCTAAGCAGTTATGCAATTACTTCACATTGCATAACTAATAACTAGGAGTGGTTGCCAATCGCTTTAGCTTGTCATGGCATTCCATGAGACCACATTTCTTAGAGGCATTTTTTCAAATAGTTCATTCCCTTGTCTATGCTACAAAAATTTTCATATATGTCTACCAAAGCATTTTATCAAATAGTTTATTGCCTTCTTGTTATGGCTAAAAGCCTAAAATAGATGCTTTTGAACAAGCTATGGATGCTTGGAAAATATCAATGAAAGCATAATAGTAACCAATAGCATAGACAAGCCATTGAACTTTTTGAAAAAAATCCTCAAAGAAAAGTGGTCTCATGGTGATGGAATGCCATGACAAGCCATAGACAAGGCAGTGAATTGTTTGAAAATATACCTCAACTACTTGCATTTGACAACTTTTTCCTCAAGTGAAAATTTACCACCATAGGAAAAGGTCTTTGAGATAGCGAAAACTAAGAAAGGTTTTTATAGAGGGGCCCAACGTGATCCCATAAGATTAGACAAGAATTTTCTAAGCATCATGATGTTCGAGCAATAGCATGTTGAAGTTCACAACCATTTTGCACTTTGGACCCTTAAGGGATCGATCCGGTTGAACGTAGGTCAAAGCTATTCCACTTGTTTAGGTGAAAAAGAGAATCATTCCTAGCATAAAAATACCTATTTGGATGCATTGGAACAATATGTTTGGTCACACAAGCTGCAGAATGAAAGTTGCACCACTTTCCAACTTTCAACTACTTGCATTTGACAACCTTTTCCCCCAATGAAAATTCGCCAGCACAGGAAAATGCCTTCGAGATAGAAAAAAACGAGAGAGGTTATTATAGATGGGCCCAACGTGATCTTGTAAGATTAGATGAGAAGTTTCTAAGTGTCACGATGTCTGAGTAATAGCATGCTGAATTTCACAGCCATTTTGCACTTTGGACCCTTAAGGGATCGATCTGGTTGAACATAGCTCGAAGTGATTCTGCATGTTTATGTGTGAAAGAGGACCATGCCTAGCGTAAACATACCCAGGTGGATGCATTGGAATAGTTTGTTTGGTCACACGAGCTACAGAACAAAATTTGCACCACTTTGCAACTTTCAACTACTTGCATTTGACAACTTTTTCCTCGAGTGAAAATTCGCCACCATAGAAAAAAGTCTCTGAGATAGAAAAAACTGAGAAATTTAAGTGTAGAGGAGCCCAATGTGATCCCATACGATCATACAAGAAGTTTCTAAGACTCACGGTGTTCGATGAATAGCATGCTGAAGTTCGCAACCATTTTTCACTTTGGACCCTTAAGGAATGAATCTGGTTGAACGTAGCTCAGAGTGATTCTGCCTGTTTGGGTGTGAAAGAGGGTTGTGCCTAGCGTAAACGTACCCAACCAGATGCGTTAGAACAGTCTGTTTGGTCACATGAGCTGCAGAATGAAAGTTGCACCACTTTGCAACTTTCAACTACTTGCATTTGATAACTTTTTCCCCGAGTGAAAATTCGCCAGCATAGAAAAATGCCTCTAAGATAGCAAAAACTGAGAGGTTATTGTATATGGGCCCAACATGATCTTATAGGATCAAATGATAATTTTCTAAGTGTCATGGTATCTGAGTAATAGCATGGTGAATTTCGCAACCATTTTGCACTTTGGACCCTTAAGGGATCGATCTAGTTGAATGTAGCTCAGAGTGATTCTGTGTGTTTGGGTGCAAAAGAGGAACATGACTAGCGTAAACATACCCACTCGGCTGCATTGGAACAATCTGTTTGGTCACACGAGCTGCAGAATGAAAGTTGCACCACTTTGCAACTTTCTACTACTTGCATTTGACAACTTTTTCCCTGAGTGAAAACTCGCCAGCACAGGAAAATGCCTTCGAGATAGAAAAAACTAAGAGAGGTTATTGTAGATGGGTCAAATGTGATCTTTTAGGATCAAACAAGAATTTTTTAAGCATCATAGTGTCTGAGTAATAGGATGTTGAATTCTTCAGCCATTTTGCACTTTGGACCCTTAAGGGATCGATCTGGTTGAACGTAGCTCAGAGCAATTTTGTGTGTTTAGGTATGAAGACAGTCATCATTTCATCAAAGGACAATATATTTAAAGTAAGGTTATTCATTAAGACAATCATCATGAATGTATGAACACAAGGGAACAATGAAGGGTCACTGTACATGGCAATGTGAAAATGAAAAGGATAGATTAGAAATGAGTAGTGATCACTTGTTAAGTACAGTGAGTGTATGATTATAAAGTGCTTGACAATCAAATTCACTCACCACATTCAATGTTCTATTATTGTCAAGTTTATGTTAGTCAGTGTCTCAAGACTCCAAGAGCTATGGTTGTGTATGCATCAATAGGTCCTTATGAATGTGGAGTCTTTAATTAACTCTTTAAATGTAAACCATGAAGCATTACAACTAATTTTAAATGTAATATACACATTTAATTGAGGCATATATTAAGGAATATACACATTTGCATGTATTAATTTCTCATGATTTTAATATATCAAAAATATAGTACTTTTCAATGACAAATATTACAATAGTGATGGAAGAACATCTTGAAAATCTTCCCATTTGTCAATACTTGTAGCAATACATGCACAGAAATAATACTCCCATTTCCAACACAAATCATGAAATATATTGTACTTGAGAAAAGGACAAAAGGAGTTGTTGCCCAGTTTTGGTTTTCCATTCCACCTTAGCTGGCCCAACTATTTGCATTCCAAAATGGTTCAAAACATGTACATCCCCTACTCCCTATGAAACCTACAAAAGCCTCTCAATCTTAGACATAGACTCACATAAAAATCATTAAAAGAGCAATAACTAAATAATGTCAGTCATACAGCTGATGAGACCTACTATCACCTTCATGCATGCTAGATAAGGAGGTCAATTGAAGGTCCTACAATGGTGATGTGCCCCTTCGCTACTTTATCATCTCTTGATGGCCCTATGTATAAATTTCAAATATATCACTGAGAAACTTAACATAAAACGTGTAGCATATAAGAATCCGATAAACCTAGGAGATGAAAAAGAAAGAGAAGATTGACAACCAGAAAATGCACCAACAACCGATGTTTCTCATACCACTGAACAGTTGCACCAGAAACCGATGTTGTTCTTTTCTTATATACTTTGACAAACTTCAGTATTACCTATAGTCACAATCAGAAAATGATCAATGACAGTCGTAAATGCATATGAAATCAAACAGTAATCATGAAAAATCCTTATTGCAAGGTTTTGGTCCAAAAGAGTGATCAATAACATGTCTTTACAAATTCAATGTGCATACTTACAAATCAATCCAAGGAACCATCTAGGTTTGCTCTAGTCCTTATTGTGTCGAGTATTGCCTCGTGGTCAGACTCACGCACTTTCTGCAAGTTCTTGTTCACAGGACTACCCTTATATTTGATCAAATGAACATTGGTGGCAACAACAAGGTTCGAATAGTGAAGAATTTTTTGATGCATGTCGAAGTCCTCAAACAACTAAAGTGCAACATTCTTAACTGGATACCTTTGAAGCCATGTTCCACTAACAACCACCGAACCTGTATGATATTCTATGTTTTCTCCGTTTATAACTGGGGAATCCAATTTATTTTTGGCCTCGATACAACGGCACAGGTAATAATTTGTACCCTCTTCATTGTCTTCATTTGCAATCACCACATAAACATGCCCTGCATTGATATGTTCATCTTGTTAGATTTATTTATTGAGCAACATAATAAAACTTGTAAGTAAGATATATTACCCGGTTCTAGTAGGTTTGATAAATGATCAAAGTCAATGGATGATTGTATCTTCATGATTTTTAGAAGCGTTGGGAGCTGATAAGTGTCATGTGGGGTTAGACTTCTTACAGACCATTTTTCAACCCACTTTGTTGACTCACAATCATTCCATGATTGAAGCGTACATGCATAACAAAAGCATGCCATCTTCCTTGTATGGATAGTCCATGTACCTTCATTGGAGCTTCTAAAAGAGTGTAGCTCGCTTGATCCTATTAGTGTACAAAAATCCTCATATTTTACAATGTTAGTATCATCTACTAAATGAAAAATTTATGAACTAAAGAATTACCTTCACTACCTAGACCCATTAAACCATTGCACCACTGGACAATTGATCTTGCATCTGTCAACTTTACACTAATTGTGTACTTTAACTCTTCTCATTCTAAGGATCTTTTGATACATGCACCTACTCCATCGTGCTCCCCCTTTCCATGCCCGGCCTCTGAGAAGTTCCACATATGCTGAAAACCACTAATCCTATGCATCCTGCTCAACCAGTAAAACATTCTGGCATTCTTGAATTGTGATGTACAATTATCTGACCATATGATATGCTGACTTAATGATATGCCCCTACTATCCAGATTGGCATAGAACATATGAAAGCAACCTTTAACAAACTCTATAGAATGTGTGCAATGATCACTGATGTAAAAGTGATACTCCCTCAATACTTTACTATTTTCATCTCATTTGCATGAATGAATGCTATATGTACAAATATAGCAACCTACACGGATTTATAGTATTGTTATTGCACCTTGTTCTGTGGTTGTAGTGTATAGTTCTCAGCAAAGTCGACAACTGAAACGATATGACGAAGTAGAAATGTGTCCTTGCATAACTTGAACTGTGAGTCCAACCATTGTGCTCTGTGTGTATGTGTTGCATAATCATAAACCACCCGATCATGCAAAATACCCATAAACTGATACACTGGAATCTTATCACTAACCAATTCACACTTTGCTTCTTTCCCATCTTTGAGACTGTATGCCACTGTCATATATATGCCAAATTCCACAATTTTGTCTCCAATTATGTGTGTAATATTCATGTGTTGGAAAATTGCCAAATGTTGCATGCCACCACAATGATCACATGTGCCATCCAAACATGATTTTTTGTAAAAAAATTGACCATCCTCTCTTTCACATAAAATGGAAGACAAAAATTTCCTTGACGATTTAGGTGGAGGCATTATGTTACATTCCTGCAAAACATTGTCAGTATGCATATCTATACATATACGTCGATAAAGATCATAATGGTTAGAAAAATCAATATGAACCCTACAACAACAATTAGTGCGTGCGTGATTTATTTTGACATAAAAAGGCTTTAGCATTTCAAAATACCTTTGACATATTTTAATTTCAGGAAACTTTTGTATAAAATCAGCAAAAAATTAGGTTTGAGTGGTATCCAAATAATGCATTGGATGTGGCTCATGGCTTTTACTACCAATTCTCCTTATTATGACATCTCTTTGATTAGGAGAGGTCCTTGTGTTGTCCTTCCAATAATTCACAATTAAATATCTCAAGCCTTGAGCAATTCTTGTGTCTTTCTGTGACACTTTAACCAAAAATGCCCATAACTCATTTCTATTTGGATCCTCCACTCTTTCACGTCTTCCTTTGGCTCTCATTAGAGATGATCTACTTATTTTCAAAGACTTACTTTCCTTTGTAAGGTTCACCTTGTTCCTTGTTTGACTGCTTAACAGTGTTGTTGTCATCACACATTGTGTGGCACAACTATCCTTCGTGTGTGAGGTGGAACCCACGCTCTCATATGCACTCATCAAGTTATTTACAATGGAATTTCACTTGATTCATCCAAAATTCTTAGCCCAATAACCTTCATGGTGGGCCTAAAATTGAGTTGCCTCATCATTTCAACAAATAGTTGGAATCTTCCACCCTCACTTAGCTTCACAAAAAAAAAACTCCATATCCTTTCTGCATATCTTTGACATGTGCATTTTGGAATCTTATTAGGCATCCATTTCAAATCATTGGAATCAATATCAATCAAAAAAGTAGGTTTTCTATGCAAAACTCTAGGAGGAGTTCTCAAATGTAAATTTGTGTCAATATTGGGAAGGTCAACAACATTAGGGATAGATCGTGTACCTTCAATTGGAGGTGCAATTGATGACATACCTTGAGATTGACATGTAAACAATGTGTCACCTCAACCTTGAGATTTCATTTGTGGAGTTCCTTCAAATAGAGATGTGTTTGTTGATATTCTTTCAAAAACAAATTTTTTATGGTATGTCTTCAATTGGACATGTGATTTCTAATGTACCTGGAAAACCACATGTTGTTGTCAATGTGTCTTCAACTAGAGATGTGCATTGAAATTCACCTATTTTTGATGATGTGCCCCCAACTTTTGTATCCATTCATGTCCTTCCATGAACTTTCCTCATTTGTGGCCTTTGTTTTGTCAATTTGACATCTCTCTTAGATTTCATGGGAATTTGTGGTTGTATGGGCTGCAATTCCTTTGCTTCACAAGCTACATTTTTTTATTCTCTTCTCCTTGCATTTTTAACTACACATTCTTCTAGTGTTAGAGGCTTTGGTCATTTCCTCGGCATGACCTTGAATGCTACAAGTCCACAAACACACATAGAACAGAAGTAAGTAATGAATTTTTCAAAAAAAATGATGCAAAGAGGGGTGGAAACCATTCAATAAAGAAAATCAATGAGAATCACAAACCTAGGGTATAAAATTCTGCCACCTAACTGAAAACTAGAGACTCTTGTGCTTATTTTTCTCAAAAGAAATTTTTTGATTGTAAACAAATTCATGAAGAATATGGATTCAAAGAAGGGTTTTTGATGCTATATCTTATCATTATTCACTATTTCTTTGGCAATTAGGTTTTCCAAATTAGATGAAAATAAAAGTTTTCCAACTTAGTTGAAAAAAGAATGAAATACAATGAGCTCCACTAGCCATGTTGGAAATGGACTACTATAAGAAATGAAAATAGAATTCATAAGTAAATTTATGTTAAGTAAATGTCATGTTTTTATTTTTTTGTTCTTCAAACTCATAAAAATTGAACTTTTTTATGAAAATCCCATCTAATTCAAAGTTTGATTCTAATTCCAATTGTTATGATTAATAAAATCACTAAGGAAATTTAGTTTATATTGTCAAAAAACAAAAAAATATACTAAATACAAAAATTTCAATTTACCAAAATGAAATATTACCTTAGATAATGTAAAATGATGTAGAAACTTCAAAATATCCTCTTCTGCATTGTCTACCATGTAGATTGGTGGTAAAAAGGTGATGGTCAAGAATAGATTGGTACAATATGAAGTCAACTACAGAAAAAAGGTGTTTTTGACTTGGATAAAGCATTGAACCAGACAAACATAGGAGAATGTGGGCCTGAATCACAAGGTCAACCCTTATTTTTACCATTTCAAGGTAAAACCCATTTGGCGAGTGCAAAATATGTTCCTCTGAAAAGGAGAGACTTCAGAGAGAGGGAGAGACACAAAGTGGGAGAGAGATAGAGGGAGTGAGAGAGAGAGGGAGTGGGAGAGAGAGAGAGGAGGAGGGAGAGGGCGTTGGAGGGAGAAACCTAAGAGAGAGAGGTTGGGAGGGAGACACCTGAGAGAAGGAGAGGGATTCAAAGTGGTAGAGAGGAGGTGGGAAGGAGAGACCTAAGAAAGTAGGGTGGGAGGTAAGTGAGGCCTGACAAAGAGGGATTTTGAGATAAGTGAGACCTAATCCCTCAACCCCTATCCCCTATCAACCCTCAACCCTTAACCCTCAACCTTTAAACCCTAATCCCTCAACCCCTATACCCTCTTAATTCCTCAACACTTAACCCCCAACCCTTAACCCTTAAACCCTAATCCCTCAAACCCCATACCCTCTTAATCCCTCAACCCTCAACCATTAAAGCCTAATCCCTAAACCCCCATACCCTCTTAAACCCTCAACCCTTAAACCCTAATCCCTCAACCTCCATATCCTCTTAATCCCTCAACCCTCAACCCTTAACCCCTAATACCTCAACCCTCAACCCTTAAACCCTAATAAATCAACCCCCATACCCTCTTAATCCCTCAACCCTCAACCCTTAAACTCTAATACCTCAACCCCTATACCCTCTTAATCCCTCAACCCTCAACCCTCAACCCCTAATCCCTCAACCCACATACCCTCTTAATCCCTCAAACCTCAACCCTTCAACCCTAATCCCTCGACCCCCATACCCTCTTAATTTCAACCCTTCAACCCTAATCCCTTGACCCCTATACCCTCTTATTCCCTCAACCCTTCAACCCTAATCCCTCAACCCCATACCTAAGAGAGGGAGTGAGTGAGTGAGTGAGTGAGAGACCTAAGAGAGAGAGAGGGGGTAGGAGGGAGAGTCTTGAGAGAGAGGGGGATGAGGGAGATTCTATATATCTCCCCTCCCTCTCTCTCTCTCAAGTCTCTCCCTCCTACCCCCTCTCCCTCTCTCAATTCTCTCTCTCTCTCTTAGTCACTTCCTCTATCTCTATCCCCTCTACCCTTAACCCTAAACCCTAAACCCTAACCCTTAAACATTGAACCCTCTACCCTCTATCCTCTACCCTTAACCATCCCACCCTCTTTCTCTCTCCCAAGTCTCTCTCTCCTACCACCTCCCCCTCTCTTAGGTCTCTCTCACTCACTCACTCACTCCCTCTATCTTTCTCCCCTCTACCCTTAACCCTTAATCATTTATCCTTAACCCTTAAAACCTAAACCATTAAACCCCTATACCCTCTACCCTTAACCCTAAACCCTAAACCCTTAACCCTTAAACCTTCTACCCTATACCCTTAACTCTCCCTCTCTCTATCTCTCTCCAAATCCCTCCATTCCTCTCTCTCTCTCAACCCTCTCCCTCCTACCCACTCTCCCCCTATCCCTCTCTTAGGTCTCTTTCTTAACTACTCCCTCTATCTCTCTCTCCTCTACCCTTAAGCCTAAACCCTAAACCCTTAAACCTTAAACCCTTAAAACCTCTACCCTCTACACTTAACCATGCCTCCCTCTATATCTCTCCCACTCCCTCCCTCTCTCTCTCAAGTATCTCCCTCCTAACCCCTCTTCCTCTTTCAGGTAGAGGGTAGAGGGGAGAGACAAAGGAAGTGACTAAGAGAGAGATACTTGAGAGAGAGAGAGGGGGTAGGAGGTGTTAGAACCCAAAAAATTCATTAAAAAAACCTAAGGTTTTCCCATTTAAATTTAGTATTTTCCATCAAAATATTAAATGTGTATTCATTTATACCCTATACTTTCCTTTACTGCCATTCAAAAAGACTAAAAAATGACTTATATCCTATACCGCTGCCCTAAACCCTTTAAATTTTTCTCCCTATCACTTTACCACAGATAGCCTTCAAACAGTTCACGGTTGTGTGGTAGAGGGTCAAGCCAATAGTCATCAAACAACCACCGCTATACCATGCGCAGTAAGATCTATACCCATGGTAACGTGGTAAACAGGGAAGCAACTGACGAGGGTGAGGGTAGCGGCTAACGATCAAGCACAAAATGTTTACCACGCCACCGCGTGTGGTCTAAACATAGACCACGGTGGCGTGGTGATGGTGATTCATCGGCAAGGTAATAGTCAGTGAAGAGCCACTGCAGTACCATGGCTGTTAAAATAGTGACCCTTCATTTCCCAGTTATGGTTGTTTACATTTTATCACAAAGATTAAAATATTTAATAATATTGCCTCTCAAAAATTAAATATTTCTGACTATGGTTCTAGCTTTTAAATCTTCACTTTGTATGCCACTACGAAGTCCTTTTATTTCTACTACCTTACTATGGTCAAACTTATGTCTCCCCGCAGTAACACGGTACCTTAACTTTGACTACTTCGGTGTCGTTTATCACCTTACCATGCTACTGCGGTTACCATTTTCACAGGTTTCGGTATAGTGGAAACCGCTTACTGACCACTACATTGCCACTGCTAGCCCACTAATCGTTCACCGTCTCTGCTTCCACTACAATCACTATGGTGGCCCTTCATTGATTGTTGCCTCGTCGATGACTCACCATCATTGTGCCACCATGGTCTATGTTTAGACCACATGCGGTGGCGTAGTAAAAATTTTGTGCTTGATCGTTAGCCGCTACCCTCATCGTCACTGGTTGCTTTCCTATTTTTTACATGCGGTATAGCGGTGGTTATTTGATGACTGCCAGGCTGACCCTCTACTACACAACCACAGACTGTTTGAAGGCTATCCACGATAAATTGGTAGGGAGAAAAATTTAAAGGGTTTAGGGCAGCGGTATAGGATATAAGCCATTTTTTAGCCTTTTTGAATGACGGTAAAGGAATTTGAATGATTTTGGATGGGAAAAAATATTTTTTATGGAAAATATAGGAAAATATTCAATTCAAATAGGTAAAAGACCTTACGATTTTCATGAAATTTTGGGTTCTAATAGGGCTAAGGGGAGAGGGGAGAGAGATAGAGGGAGTGAGTGAGTGAGTGAGTGAGAGAGAGAGAGATACCTGAGAGAGGGAGAGGGGGTAGGTGGGATATTCTTGAGAGAGAGAGAGGGAGGGAGTGGGAGAGAGATAGAGGGTAGAGGGTTAAGGATAGATGGTTAAGGGTTGAGGGTAGAGGGTTTAAAGGTTTAAGGGTTAAGGGTAGAGGGATAAGGTGAGAGGGGAGAGACATAGAAGGAGTGAGTGAGTGAGAGAGACTTGAGAGAGGGAGAGGGGGTAGGAGAGAGAGAATTGAGAGAGAGAGAGGGAGAGGGAGTGGGAGATAGGTAGAGGGTAGAGGGTAGAGGGTTTTAAGTGTTTAGGGTTTAGGGTTAAGGGTAGAGAGAGAGAGAGAGAGGAAAATAAGGTAGAGATATTGAGAGAGAGGAGGCAAGGAGGGAGAGAGAAATAGGTAGAGAGGGACAAATAGGTAGAGAGAAGTAGATATGAAAGAGGGAGAGGTAGGGATGGAGAGAGAGGTGAGAAAAAAACAAATAGAGGTCTAGGTAGATAGAGGTGGGAGGAGATAAAGAGAAGTAGAGGGTAGAGTGTTTAAGGGTTTAAGGGTTAAGGTTTTAGGGTTTAGAGTTAAGTGTAAAGGAGAGAGAGATATAGAGACTAAGTGAGTGAGTGAGTGAGAGAACTGAGAGAGGGAGAGACTTGAGAGATAGGGATGGAGGGAGGGAGTGAGAGAGATAAAGGGTAGAGGATTTAATGGTTTAGAGAGATAGAGGGAGTGAGTGAGAGAAAGAGACAAACCTGAGAGAGGGAGAGGGGATAGGAAGGAGAGTCTTTCAATAGAGAGGGAGGAAAAGAGTTGTATTACTCTGATCTGATAGCCAAAAGAGAAATAGTTGTAGAAAACATGGATTATGGATCTGAATTTAAATTGTAAGTTTGTGATTGCAACTGTTATAATTTTTAATTTTATTTGTTTATTGAAATTTGCATAAGAAATTAGCACAAAAGGCTGTAAGAAATGGAGGAGATAGAAAAATGGAGAATTGAAAAATTCTCAGGCCAAAACTTCAGAATGTGGAAATTGCAACTCAAAGCTCTTCTCATTCAGAAGGACCTTTCGATTACTTTGGAAGGAAAAACTAAAAATCCAACCAACATGAAGGATTAGGATTGGGATAAAATGGATCAAAAGGTTGTATCTACAGTTATTCTTTCATTATCTAGTAATGTTTTGTTCAATGTTTCAACACAAACGACAACACAAGGACTTTGGGATCATCTATCAGAGTTGTATGAGAGACCTTCTACATCAAACAAGGTATTTTTAATGAAGAAATTCTATAATTTAAAAATGCAAGAAGGTGGTTCTATCACAAATCATTTAAATGAGTTTAATACTTTGGTTAGTCAATTCTCTTCTATAAATATTACAGTAGAGGATGAGATAAAGGCCATCTTGTTATTGTGTTCATTGCTTGATAGTTGGGAAGGAGTTGTTATGGATGTTAGTAACTCCACAGCTAGCCCAAAACACGTGCTAAAATTTGATGATGTTGTAGGAGTTCTTCTCAGTGAGGATATGAGAAGAAAAAATCAAAGTAATTCATCATGTGTTGCTTTAATAGCTGGAAACAGAGGAAGAACACAACAACGAGGCAAGGATAACCAAAGGAAAAGATCAAAATATACTAAGAGATCCCAATCTAGAGGCATAAAATGTGTCTATTGGCATTGTGGCAAAGAGGGCCACATGAAGAAAAATTGTTGGATCCTCCAAAACAAAAAAAAGGCTGAAAATCAATCTAAAGATAATGAGGTAAATACAAATTCTAAAGAGGATGTTGATGCTCTTATTTTATCTTCAAGTGATGTTTTTGAAGATGTTTGGATACTTGACTCAAGAGAATCATGTCATGCAACATTTTCAAGAGATTGTTTTAGAAATTACCAAGCTGGTAATTTTGGTAAGGTTTATCTCGGTGATGATGAACCTTGCAGTATCATTAGAAAAGGATATGTTCTCTTGAAGATGAAGAATGGTAATAGTTGGTAGCTAAAAGATGTTAGACATGTTCCTCAACTTAGAAGGAACCTGATTTCAGTCGAACAATTAGATGCTCTTGGATATAATGTTATGTTTGGAGTAGGAGCATGGAAGGTAACAAAAGGAGTGTTGGTCATAGCAAGAGGAATAAAATATGGTACATTGTATGTACTAGAGGGTCAGATCGAAGTGGGAGCTATACTAGTAGTAGCAGATAGCGCAACAAAGCTTTGGCATAAAAGGCTTGAACACATGAGCCAAAAGGGACTTGAGATTTTGAAGAACCAACTTCCTTGTTTGAAAGAAGTGGATATGGAGTTATGTGAACATTTTATCTATGGAAAGCAAAAGAGGACAAGATTCTATAAAAGGGAACACAAGATGAAGACATGACCATTGGAGCTAGTGCATTTAGATGTCTTCATCCCCACAGAGGTAGCATCTATTGGAGGTTCTATTTATTTTGTTACTTTTTTGGATGATTACACGAGGAAGGTTTGGGTTTATATGATGAAAAAGAAGTCTGAAGCTTTTGGTATATTTAAAACCTTCAAATTACTTGTTGAAAACCAAACTAGTTATAAGATTAAAAATTTTAAAACTGATAATGGAGGTGAGTATTGTTCAAAATAATTTGATCAATACTGTGTAGAGAATGGTATTCAGAGAATCAAGATTGTTCCTCTTACACCACAAGAGAACGGTGCTGCAGAAAGGTTAAATAGAACCATTATCAAACAAGCATGAAGCATGATCTCTATTGCAGGACTAGGAAAAGAGTTCTTGGCAGAAGCAATAAATACATCACTGTACCTAATTAACTGAGCACCATCCACTCGACTTGAATTTGGAATTCCAAAAGAAAAATGGTTAGGTAATAAAATTTCCTATGTTCATTTGCATGTGTTTGGATGTGAAGCTTTTGTTCATATTCCTAAAGAGAAATGAACTTAGCTTGAAATGAAATCTAAAATGTATCTTTGTTGGATATGGAGAAGAAACATAAGGTTATAGGTTGTGGGATCCAGTTACTAAGTGTGTTACATGAAGTAGAGATGTGATATTTAATGAAAAAGTAATGCTAGGTTTACAAGAATTTAAATCACCTAAAGAGTATATTCCATTAGAAGATATCACAAATGGTAATGATATGTTAAAACAAAAGGTAATTGTAAACCAACCACAACCACCAGTGCAAGTTAAAACACATGACCAACCACAATATTTCCAAGATAATCAAGAATGTGTTAATCTAGATGGTAATACACAAGAGTTGATTCGTCCAGTTAGGAGGTCCACTAGAGAGCATAGGCCTTCAACCAGGTATAAATATTTTATTCAATATTTATTTCTTTCTGATGAATTTGAACCTACTTTGTTTAAAGAAGCATGTGTAGATAAAGATAGTAATAAATGGATGTAAGTCATGAGAGATGAGATGGAATCTCTTAAAGGAAATCACACATGGGATCTAGTAACACTTCCACCCAATCAGAAAGCATTACAAAATAGTGGGTGTATAGGGTGAAGGAAGAAGAAGATGGAAAGAAGAGATTTGAAGCCAGATTGGTGGTCAAGGAATATGCTCAACAAAAGGGAATTGATTTTACAGAGATATTTTCACCAGTTGTGAAAATGACCTATCTTAGAGTGGTGTTGGGTTTAGTAGTTGTTCATGATCTAGAGTTGGAACAGCTTGATTTCAAGAAAACTTTTCTTCATGGTGACTTAGAAGAAGAGTTTTACATGAAGAAACCATAAGGTTTTGAGAAAAAAGGTAAAGAATCACTTGTTTGCAAACTAAATCACAATTTATATGGGTTGAAACAAGCTCCTAGACAATGGTATCTGAAATTTGATTCTTTCATGTCTCAATGAAAATTTTCTAGATGTGAATCTGACCATTGTGTTTATTTTAATTTCTTTGATAATGGAGAATTTGTATTTCTATTGGTGTATGTTGATGATATGCTAGTTGCAGGATCTAACATGGTTGTTGTTAACAAGTTGAAACAACAATTAGCTAAGAAATTTTCAATGAAGGATTTGGGAGCTACAAAACAAATCTTTGGAATGAGAATTATCAGAGAGAGGAAGAAAAGGGAACTTATCTTGTCACAGGAGAAATACATTGAAAAAGTACTAGAAAGGTTTAGCATGAAGGATGCCATGACAATAAGCACACCCCTAGTAGAGCATTTCAAATTATCTTATGAGATGTGTCCCAAGACACTTGAAGAAAAAGAATACATGTGGCAATAGTGCCATATTCCTCTACAGTTGGGAGTTTAATGTATGCTATGGTCTGTACAAGACCAGATATTTCCCAAGTAGTGGGAGTGGTTAGTAGATACATGAGTAATCTAGGAAAAGTTTATTAGCAAGTAGTGAAATGGATTCTGAGATATCTTAAAGACACTTCAAACCATATTTTGAGGTTTTGAGGTGAAGACGCACAATTGCATGGATATGTTGATTCAGACATGGCTTGAGATTTAGATCGAAGACGATCTACAACAGGATATGTGTTCACATTGGCAAGAGCAGCAGTTAGCCAAATTTTCAGGTTGCAGAAAGTAGTGGCTCTTTCAACTTCTAAAGCAGAGTATATTGCAATGATATAAGGAGCAAAGGAGATGTTGTGGTTTCAGAGGTTACTATTTGAATTGGGTAATAGACAAAATGAATTTTTATTGTATAGTGATAGTAAAAGTGTCATTCACTTGGCCAAAATGTAGCATTTAATTCATGAACGAAGCACATAGAGCTTTGATATCACTATATTTGAAGTGTTCTTGAGGAGGGTAAGCTCAATTTGGAAAAGATACATAGGAATTTGAATCCTACAAATGAATTTACAAAATATGTTTCAAAAGACAAGCTAGAGTTCTATAGAGCTTCTCTTGGATTGGTAAGCCTATGATAATAGGCCTTGGAAAGTGGGAGATATCTTTAAGCATGATTTTTCACAGTATTGTTTGGACTTCAAGTGGGAGATTCTTGGGATATGAAGTCCGGTAAATGCAACCAAAATCTGTTCCAACATAATCCAAATTCTAGTGATGCATAACAAACTCCTAATATAGTTCATTTGTTATTGAACAGTTCCAAATTATCTAAAATTGGATGATTCTCTTTCCCGTACTCCAACTAATTCAAGACTATATACTTGGTTAGTTAGTTGAAGACACCAATATATATAATGGACTATTAGTAATAAAATTCTTGTACTCTGTGGTTAATAGAAAGGTTTATCTCCCACTTTCGGTGGATGTAGGCATATTGCAGAACCAAAATAAATTTTGTGTTGTCTTTGCTGCTATGTGTCTATTTTCTTGCATAAATTATCATTTGATAGTTTGTTTATGCTCTCTATAAAACTAGCAATTTACACATATATTGTGATATAACCTTCTGTTGTTGAGTGTTGTAATTAATATTGATAGTCGACCCTCCATTCAATTTGATAAATATATGTATTATTTCAAATTTGATTTGAATAAAGGTATGTATATATATATATGCAAATATAGATATATATAGATTTGTATGTTTACAATTTGTAATCTGCATTTTTTTAGAATAGAATTCCATAGTAAGAATTGGAAATGACATCTGATTATAATGTATATATATAGCGAATTATATGGTTAGAGATTGTACTCAAATATAATGGGATATTTATAATTGTAAAACTAGAAAAACATATTTTTTCTTTTTCTAGAATGAAAGATTGTATTAGACAATGAATTTGGATAGTAATGTGGGTGATCCCACAATACTCATTTATAATTTTTGGGCAAACTGGACATTGAACTATTTTTTTTTAGCTAAATCTTCACTTTCGAGCTCCTATAGTGGCTAAACTGTGAGAAATTTGAAGATGATGCAAACTAGTGATTTGTGAATTTTTGTCTATAGTTTCTAAATATATATATTTAAAAAAAATTGGAATCAAATTGCACTTTTTTTTTCATCTCCTTTGAAAACTAGTTTTTATTAGTAAACAACATTTTTAGCGAGTGATGCTCACCGTATACAACATAATTTTTTTTGTATGAAGGATAAAATTCTTTTTTTTTTTAATTTAAATTTGTAACTATGATATCTAACCAGTTCATTTGGTTTCATAGTATTTTATTAAATAGTTTTTCCTTAATCAAGTTTCGAAGTCAAACCAATTACAATTCAAACATAGGCAGACTATATACAACATAACTTTTTTTGTATGTATTGAAATTCAATTTTTTTTTAATGGACCAAGGATATCAATACCTAGTGTGAAAATATTTTTCAAAATTTTATTTTGATAATCTACTATTTTTTGACATGCGCATAATAGTGAGCTTGATTTTTAGTGAAAAACCTACATTCACAAGAAATAAAAAATAATTATAATAATCAAATTTAATTTAATTATAATTATAATTTTTTGGGAGCTTATAATAAGGACCACATTCGTACAAAAAATAAATTTTAAATTAATTCATTTGATCCCCCAAAAGGCAAATCAAAAGTGTTTTTTTATCAACATTTTGATAGGTGTAAAGGAGACTCTCTTATAGGTATGGTTTAAAACTAATGGGGTTCTATCCAAGGGGGTTTGGTCTAATGTGGTTTGATCAAACACTCCTCAATTTTAATTCCTTAAATGGAACTTTTTAAGGATTAAATCATTATATTTTCTAAAAATATGTGATTTCAGAAAAAATTAGGATCTCCCAGAAAGTATAAACCACTATTGTGGCAGCACCCATGTTTATGGAAATTATGGAATCGTAGAAAAGTTTTATACTATGTGATCTAGATAAAATGATAATAATGTCATTGAGATTAGTTGATTTGATAGCTTGTTACTTTTAAATATTGTTATTTGTAGTATACAATCTTTTAATTTGATTGAGTGGTTAAATAATGTAAGAATAATGTCCATTCCATGGTTGCTTGGTTGGATTCATTACTTGTATTGACTATTGTATCTGAATGGTGGTCAATGCTATATTAAGTAATTTAAGTGGATTAAGTTAATGAGTAATCTGAATTGCAGAGTCAATGCCTTTTATGGAGTATTTTACGATTGTCTTTGGTTGTTTGTTCGTGTTGATTTATTGGGTTGGTTTTAGAATTGAGTTGTGAATTGGCTAATATTACTATTATTGTTGAGGTTGTTGATTTTGTTAAAGTTGTTTATTAGCCAAATTGTAATTTTTTTGGGAAATTGGTGGTTGGGTATCATGTGAGAATAAAATTGAGGTCTCCCTTGGATGCCCTATTAGTTGATTTTACTTTTAATTATTGTGGTTGAATTTGGAATTGAGTTGATTTCTGGTTATTGTTTAATAGAGTGAGTTTTTTGTGCCAAATGGTTATTGAGGGACTTCCAAAGGTTGGGGAAATTTTTTTCTTTATAAATAGATTTTCATGTTGGTTCTTTGTGAACACTTGATTTTATACTTGGTTTATGATTATGTGGGCTTGGTTTATGATTGTGTGGGTTCTGGTCTTGCACTATGGAATTGTTATCTATGGAGACTTTGTACAAGTTGGTGCATGCCTCCATATGATAATTCTTGTGGCTTTATATGTTGTGCAAGTTGTCTTACCTAGTTAGTGGATTGTAGAGTCTTTTTGTTGCTAGTAGGGGGAGTGGCTCTCAATGGTGGTCCAACACACAAAGTGGCAGGTCTAGGACAACTCATTGAGAGTTTCTTAATCAATGATAACCTAAAATAAATTACGGGGTTAGGTGGTTCAAATTAATCAATATAACACCTCACACATGGCTCAAGTGCTTTTTTAAGCGTGAGATGAGTGGGAAGACCTACAATGGCAAGATCAACTGCCTGGTTTGATTGGAAGGTACGTTGATCCCACATGAGTTTGTATGGGGGTTTGACGACTAGTATAGGTGGTCCACAGTAACCCAGGATAGGGTTTCGATAGCCTAGGAAGGTTACGCCAAGGTAACCCATATCAAACTATGTGATGACACTCCTCCCTATAGCAACATTGTATGCCTAGTTTTTTTTCCCCTTATTATTCTTGTAACTCTAAAAGTAGTTGTTTCTTTATGTTTTTTTTTCTACTTTTATTTGTTGGGATTCATGTTAGCCTATGTCTGCTTGATTTTTTGTGTAGTGGGTCCTTATTGTCATCTCCTAGCACAAGGGGTGGACCTTTGGGTTCTACATGGTCAAGTGGAATGTGCCAATTACTCCATTTGGTTCCCTTGTTGTGGTTTATGTTCGTGGCTACTGCTCTTGATGATGTGGATTACTGCACTTCTTCCAATTCGAGTGGAATATCTTCATGTTTTTGTATTGAATTAAAATCAATTGTATCATGTATTATAACTTTGATGTATAATCTTCCCAATTGATCTTGGGAAGCATTGATGTAATGATGTAATGTTGTAATTCACTGTTGAAATTTCTCTTGTAATTAGTAATGTTAATGAAATTGATTTTGAATGGTATCTATTGAGGACATGTTATGATTAATTCATATTGATTGATCATTTAAATGTGATGGATTAAATGAAATTCAAATTGTTAGATAAATCTTGTTTAATGAGATGATAGCAATAATTTATTATTCTTGTTAGTTTGATTAATGGGATTCTCATAGCGTAGTCATGGAACCTTAGAGGACTTAGGTTCAAAATGCAAGTTTTTATAAAATCTGCAACCTTTCATATGTTGCACTTCAAAAAAAAATCTTTTGTTTTAGTGTGGTTGCATATTGTCCTTTAGGGTTTCATGGCGAGGCATTACAAATTCAAAAAATACATCATCAAGCATATAACCAAAGATCCAAAGTGAAAAGGATAGTTTTCATTCTTTGTCATTGTTATATTTACCATTAATTTATTTCTCATTAATTCACACAAGTCAAAATCCTCCTTATTCTTAACCATTTGATGTGCAACATAAATGACAATCGCAGAGGTAGAACCTTCTCTATTCTTCAAATAAATCTTATATGAGATGGCATATGCCACATACCTTATTACGAGGTCGATTATGGTGTGAATTATAAGTTCCCTTTGATCTCATGTTACCCTAGTTAGGGCTTCGACCTCTTTGTTCTTTAAAGACTTTTTGACTAGAATGGGTTCATAATTGCATAATCATGTTATTGTTGCAATTACTTCTTTCATAATTCCATAGGGTTTGTCAAGGATCATCTATTCACCTTGAATTCTACTTAGAATAGTCTGAACAATGTCCACATTTAGAAAGTATGGAAATTTTATCCAAATGTCTAATCCCTTGTGCCCTAAATTCTTGACCATTTACATTTCCTCAACTAAAAGAGAAGTCTCAAGATTCCTAATCTTTTCCTGATCAAACTCATCAATATATAACTTAATCAATTTCTATAATTCATTGATCCATAGATTGAATATCACCATTTCCGTTAAATCCATTGCTTTAATATAGTTCTTCATACTTTTGCTTGCCAAAAACCTAACTCTTTCACTTCTCAACTCGTTTACTTCAAAATGACTAGTCAATCTTCCTTATTATCGCCTTTTTAGGGTCTCACCATTAAGGATAATGTATTTCTCATGAATGTATCATCATTCATACTTCGGTCTTGTTAGAACCTTCTCCTGCCAAAGTTGTTAGCCAAATTATAAAATGTACTATAGCCAAAATAGTTTCACAAATCCTTTGTATTGCTTGTTTTCTATCAAAAATTTCTTCATTACCTTCAAAATGAGAATTTTCATTTACTTGTTCTTGTTTCATCACATGAAACCTCTTATACCGAGGGCTAGATAGATTTTTCTATGATTTCTCTCCCTAAAGCCATGTTACTAGATTCAGTTCATAGAATGGGCATCTACACCGAGTGCAAATACAAGATTCTCTGATTTTTCCTTGTTCTCAGGTTCTTCTTTATTCCTCCAAATGTTTTCCATTATTTTGTCACTTGTTCTAGACTTAACTTGTCCTTTCATTCTAGATTTTATTTCTTCCCAACTTTGTTCTTACATAATTTTGAAAAATGTCTTCGTTTGTTGTAAGAGTGGCACACAATTTAGGTCTTTGATTATGAGAGTTTTTCTTCATCTTTGTCTTGCACTGGTTGGCCTTGTGTCCAAAAAGATTTCACATGTAACACTAGCCTTGGAATGAATGAAATATTCTATTGGTGTTGAATTTTTTCATCATTATCCAACTTGTACATTTGAAAGATCTATGTCCAAACTTGTTGCATCCATAGCATTGTCCAGCAAAGAATCTAGTATCCTAGCTTAATCTATTTTGATTAATTCTGCATTTTTGTTTCTCTATGTATTAATTTATTGCATGAGTAACAAGATCCATTAAAATATGTGTACCTTTGATTATTAGGTTATCAGCTAGGTATCCTTTCAGTGTTGATCCTTCTATTCTTGCCTTGATAATTACTGCTTCTTGTTTGACAATTCATTTTGTTGAAACTTCGGTTAGTTTTAGAGATTTTTCCTTCTTCGAGTCCTAGACCACCTTTATCCTTTTCAATATTCCGAGATGAAATCAATTCATCAGGAAATCCTGAGCTTATTGTGAATTTCTTCAAACTTTTTGCCTTTTCCAGATCAAATTTAAGAGTCACTATTTCATGTTCAAGCTTTCACATTTTTCTGTTTTTTGATTGACAATTTCCTTGCTTTGCTCAATTTCCAATTTCAAAATTTCTTCCACCTGTTTTCTTTCTTCAAGTTTCATCCTTAGATTTTCAATAGTCTCCTTACCTTCTTTTAGTTCCTGGTAAACTTCTTTATGCTTCAACTTGAATTTCTAGATCTAATTTCTTAGTTTTTGAATACATTCACTAGCTTGCTTGACATTTTCTTTCATATTGTCATTCTCATATTCTAAGGTTTCTATTCTCAATTCTTCTTCTAGGTGACCAGATCCCTTCACAATTTTTTCAACTACCAAGATTTCCTTCAAATTGTTAGACTTATTCCAAAAGACCTTGCTCTGATACCAATTGTTGAACATGAAAACTAAGAGGGGGGTGAATCAGTTGTCACCAATATAATTACTTTCACTATTTACCGGAACTAGATCATTAATGATTAAATTCAGGAACAAAAAATTATCACATAAATACAGTAACACTAGATTTACATGGAAAACCCAATGAGGGAAAAACCATGGTGAGGTTTAACTCACACTATAGAGAATATCAAAACCAATTACAAAAAGAATCACTACCTAGAATAAGGCTCAATGCCTAAAGAAAGGACTCAATTACAAAAAGAATCACTACCTAGAATAAGGCTCAATGCCTAAAGAAAGGACTCATTGTCCAGAATCACTATCCATAGGGCCACAACCCGGATGGATCACTTCCATAGAGATACAAAAGTGATGGCTTAACACCAAAAGTGGACTAATGAATTACACCTTTTTGTGTTGGATTCAATTCTAGATGAAGCTCGGTACAAGTAGTACTATATATCATTAATCACTCAAAATTTCTGCTTTGATCACCCACTTATTGTCTTTTTTTGCTTCGCTTATTTTGTTCTGCTATATTCACAACCTTTTCCTCCTCTACTTCCTTCTTTTGCATGTCCTCTTCTTCATATATTCTAGATATATATATGTGTGTGTGTGTGTGTGTGTGTGTGTGTGTGTATCATGCTCATCAATTAGGTCGACCAAACATTCATAGAGTATATTGTACACACTAATTCGGGCAAGGTCTTGAAATATATGAATCAAGTTTGTCACATGGTAGGCACCAGACCCAAAAACCAACATACTGGACCACATATAACGGTCATCTTCAATGGGAAATATCTTCTGGTAAACAAGCCATACATACAATACTATGTTGACATCAATGACAACCTGCTGACATTAATGAAAACCATTTGATGCAATCTTCAATCTCCAACAAAAATAAATAAAATCCACTTTTAGGAATGAAAAATAGGTTAAATTTCCCTATAATTGGTGTTGAGTGGCGATCTAGTGGTGCATCTAGATTGTGTAGCACGTAACGGTGTCTAGAGAGAAATAATTTGGTAGAGCTAAGATTTGTGGGCATATTTGAACAAATTATTAGTGGTGGTGGAATTTTTAGCAAAGTAAGTGGCAATCTCACTTATGGATTAAGCCTATTGGGTTGGATACATCTTAGGGCCTACATGCCCATATGACCATGAGGCTAAGTTCAAACCCTAAGTCCATCATAAGTTTCAAGGTTTTCGGTAATCTAAAAATTAGCAAAAAATTCAAATGCCCCTTGACATTTTTTATGAATTATTGTACAGAGTTAAAACTAAGTGTTAATCAAATTCAAAATATTGTTAAAGATTGATTTTCTAACTAGATATTGATTTCATAGCTACTAAAAAATTATATAAATTTAGGTAAAATAATTAGTATTAATAGTGGATATGTACACCACAATATAAACATATGAATCCATACATCTATATAGATTTCTTGTGCATCAAATTTGAAGCTCTAAAACATACCACAGAAAAATATAAACTTGAATTTTGATTATCATGGTTTTTGAGAATTCAAAGCATAATAGTAATGTCCATTTTTATATAGGATGCACCATTTGAAAGCTAAAGGCAAAATCTCTCAAAAAAGGATAAGAAATTACAAATATAGAGCCTTTATATCATGTCAAGGTTGATAACTGAACCTTACAACTCCTAGAGATTACCTAAAACCATAACACCCCATCATTAAAAAGAAAAATAATTGATTTTTTATGAAGCTTAATCTATTATATTGATACAATAATAATTAATTGATTCAAATATACAATGTATAAATACTTGGTAAAAGATAAAGAAACCCTAATAGAAACTCTAGGTGAGGATATAATAAGATCATGAAATATGTCTTAATTGACCAGAGACACAAAATATTAATTGATCTAGGTAAGCTTAAGTATGCTAGTATTGATATATCCTAATTAATGATTGATTAAGTGGTTTATGTTTTTACTCTAACAACATCAGTTCAACAATTTATTCAAAAATAGAATCTATAGAGAACCCACCTAATATCCTCAAGGATTTAACTTTTCACCTTGATATTAGTTGATCTAGTCATGAAAGGAGTATCTAGTGAAGGACTATCTAGCTATGTAACCAAAACAATAAACACACACACACAAAATAGGAATGAAAATCAAGTAACACAAGATATATCTGGGAAAACCCTCAAAGAGGGAAGAATCTATCCTTAAAATTATTCATCATTAATTCATTAATATTCTAAAAATTAATAATATACTATAATGGAATTTAAGATCAATTCATGAACATAGAATTTCAGATGAAGAGATTTTTCATGAATAAATCAATCTCATTCCCCATTCTTATTTCACTCACTAGAGAATCATTTGATAGGCATTCCCACCTTGTATCTTATATGTATTTTATGTTTTGATTTATCTTCTTATGGAATGATTCTTGAAGTGTGCATACCATTTTTTAGGGTCATTTTTAAAACATGATATGATTATTTTTACTTTTATTCTCATATGCATGAGGTTTTTAGTTTAGTTTTGAGGAGTGTAGGGTACAAATTATCATTTTGGGAATATTTACCAATTGTGGGAATGGGTTTTATTTTTATATTGCATTAATGAAAGATCTATACATATTTTTATTTCTTGATGATTGTAGTGTAGGAAATTGCATACCTTTACAATTTCACACTATGTTTGGGTCCCTTAATTTATTGGACTTAATTAAGCTTCTAATTTACCAAATTATGCATTCTAAAGCCCTATTTTTACTACTTTCTAAAAGGAGAACCAACATTAAATATATACATAAATTAATATTTAAATTGCCATGGAATATGTATGTCCTAGAAATATAGGCCACGACACATTCATCCATGGGAAAATGGGTCCCCTTTATGTGCTAAGACCCAATTTAAAATATATTTTTGGTGGCCTTTTAATTATCCAAATTCAAATTGTAAGTGTCGGATTTTGGAATCTAATTTTTTAGGAAATTAGATAAACACCTGTAAATACATAGTCATTTTATCATTTGAAATCTAAGACTTTATGAAAGAAAATTCTATTGAGAAAATTATTATCAAGAGAATACAGGAGAAACATTATTAGTCATTTGTAGCAGCAATCAAGATCCTAGCATCATGTTTGTTTATATGTGAAGGCTATTAAGCATTGTAGGTCTTCATATTTTCAAGCATTCAAGCATTTAAGAAAATCAAGCAAGCAAGATTGAATTCAATTGAACAGATGTGTATTACTTGAGTCCTTCAAGAAATCCATTGAATGGTGGCGAGTTGTAACAAGTGTTCATTCATCATTTCCTTCCTTTCCATTCAATATTTTTATCATTGAAATTTCCATTGTGAAGGTGGGAACAGTATTCATGATATTTGACTAAGGAAAACCCTTATGTGGCACAAACATTCTCCCCTCTTTGTCCATGTGTAGGTTACAAGTTGAAGAAGTATTGAAGAGATCAAGTGAACATAAATTATGTATCGTTGCATTTATTGTCATCATTCTTGTCAAGACACAAAAAATAAGTTGGAGAATTCATTTCTAACATTCTAACCTATTTTCTAGTGGAAATTAACATCTCGTATCTAGCACCAGAGGACCCAAAAAGTTGATCAAGAACCCTATATAAATACCCATTCGCTCATGAGTCATTTTACGCACATCAAAACTATTTTTTTTTAGTAGGTTTGTTGTCCTCTGCAATTCCTAGATCCACTTGCAAATTTTTATTTATGTCTATTAGTTGTCGGTATCTTGCATTTTTAATATAAAAGCATATAGGATCATTAGTTTAATCATTCCAAAATATTTCCAATACCTCCCATTAGGCTCACCATTAGGGTTGAAAGTCAATCTTTTGCACCTTGTGATCTAGATCCTAATGAAATTTGGAAAAAGGCCTTTGCATCCTAGGTTCTTTGCATTTAGGACCTAGGATCCCTTTTTCTTCATTTCAATAATATTATGAACTTGATTTGGGAGTTGAATGGTTGGCTATTGAGATGGATTTTCTATTTAGGGATCGGAGCTAGAGATCTTAATTTTTAGAGCTAGAGAACTTGATACTATTGGTAGAAGGATGTGGTATCTCGTTTAGAGGATTTTTCTCTATGGTTTTTTATTTCTTTTATGAGGTTTTATTAATATGAAATTGGAGTTGGAATTTATGTTCAACTATTTTGATCACTATGTTTTTGATCATTTAATTTTATTATGCTCTATTAGTTTTAGTAGTTCAACATGTAGTCTCTTTAATATCTATATTTTATGATGTGGATAACTTGAGAGGGTTATGGAGATCAAGGGTGAGAGATGATAGAGTGAGTAGAAAACTTTGGATAAAGTATGCTTTAGTATATAATAGTTTTATTATAATTTTTCAGATCTCATTGTGTATTATTTAATGATATTATATAATGGTTTTAGAGTTGATTTGCCATAACCATTATGTAATTTTTGTTTGTGGACATTTGGATGTTATGGTTTTCACTAGACCAAATTTTTTTGTTGTAGTCAAAGTACTAGGGAGGAATATATGTCCATATTGGAAATTTTTTATTAGATTATAGTATTAAGGGCCTTAATTTTTTTTTCATGTGTGTGTTTAATACCAATAAATATAACCCTTTAGTAGGATAGTGGATATATAAGGACACGAGTTTGTGAATTGGGATATATATGTGGATAGCAAGAGGTGTACTAGTTGGTATGTGTTTAGCTTATTATTTTTGTGGTTCATTAGATGTGTGTGATTATTTTTGTTCATTTTTCAAATATTGAGGAGTATATATCATATTCTTACTATTTTTTATATGAGTGAATTTTTATGTTTGTTCTCAAATATTTTGTTGAGGTAGTAGTGTTTCTACAAGTAACTTACAACCAAGTGGAGGTACTTCTAGGACTCATTTATAGCCAAGTTTTTATGTTTCTTGGGTCACTTGTATCCAAGTGCTAGTATTACTACAAGTAACTTGAAATCATGTGGTAGTGTTGGTACGAGGCACTAGTAGCCAAGTTGTATTGTTTCTACATGCCACTTCCAACCAAGGGGTAGTGGAATTCAAGATCACTTGGTGGCTAATGTAGATGATTTTTTGAAGATCAAAATGAATTTTAGCTTATGTATAATGGTTATACCTTTCGTGGAAAGTTCATGGATTTTTTAATGCATTCCTTTTGATCTTGTATGGTATACAACAAGTGGGAGAATGTCAGAATTAAATGTGTCATACTCCTTACAATTACCCATATTTGAATATTTATTTATTTATATCTATAATTACTTATTTAATACTCATTAGGGAAATTAGACATCCCACTTTGATTTGTCACTTATCCATTTAACATCTATCTTGTAATGTATATAAGAAGTTGTAAGAGTATCTAATATCATCATGATGTATAAAATCATATTATGGCATTATATAAAATATGAGAATTAATTATATTGTATTCTATGATGAATGAAAGAGCATGATTATGGGGAGTTAAAAGTGTACTTGGAATCTTGAACAATTTTATGATAATTTATAATACATTCCATAAGGGATTTTTTAATGGGAGGATAATGCCAAATTGGAGTACCCAAGCTTGTGGGTAGGCTATGAAAAGTCATTATTGATATGATGGGTGTAAGAGTAATATTCTAAATATATATTTGAGACCCATCATGATTTAGGCATTGCAATTTTTTCCATGACAATTTGGACACCATACTTGGAGAATTGGTACATGGTTTACAAAAACCACTTGTAGTTTGACATCTTTTGGGTTCTCCTATATAGTGGATGCTTGGGTTGAGGTTGAGAGAGAATATTTATTGTAGGAGGCTATGCTACCATATTTTCTATTGAGAAGTAAACTATTGATCTCTATATAAAGGCTATGAGCCTAATAATGTATTGTGGCTATTGTTGCTATAAATACATTGGTTTAGTGCTTTGAACGCTAAGCTTCTATAGGTATTTTTGTCACTCTTCTTTTGTGCTGAGTAGAATATTGATGTACATTTTAAGGCTCTAATCATAATATTGTATTATGACTATTGTTGTTAGAAAAACATTGGTTCAATACTTTGGAAGCTAGCTTATTCCTAAAATAATTTTTCCAAGGTATATTTATGTCACTCTTATTCTATTTTTCTTTTATTTCCTTCTTGTTCATTTCAAGGTGTTGAATAATATGTTACTAAATAATCTAGGAGATGATATCTTATATCTCTTTGCACATAGGATTAGCATAAGAGATGGTTGTGAACTTTTTTTCTTTATGACCACAATTCCTTTACAGTTGTGTCAAGATTTTATCTATGAATATTTTAGTACTTGTAGTGTATGGATGGATTTACTTTCATTCATAAACATATAAATACCAAAAATAACACTTTTGACTCCATTTTCTTAACTAGGCTAGAATGTTGAGTTAGCTCAATCAAAACATTATTGAATAGGGTAAATTAATTAACTTAATACCCCTTTAAGTAGATTACATTTATGCTATTTCAGCATATTCTCATATCTTTCGTTTGGTTCATTTTGGTGGTTATTCCTAATAGGCTCCAATGTATACTCTCAAACATGTCTTGAAACTATCAAAGTTTTTCCTTATTCTCTATATTTGTTGTCTATATTTGTCTTTTCTCAATTCTATGGGCATGTGTTTTGATCCACCATTGAGGCCTTGTCATTTTGAGTTAGTGTTGAAAACCATGACTTTGACAAGAAGTTAAAAAAACATATTGTAATTATAATCTGATTTTTCAAAATTGTGTCAATCAAAATAGCTTATAAATGTTAAAAATCATTTAACAATAAGTACTACAAAAATACTATTTAAATCTTATATGATTTTTCTTGTAAATATTTATAACTCCATATATTTTTACAATATATATATTCAATCCATATATTAACAATTTATTCACAAATATAGCAAAATATCTATACATACCCATGGTATTACCAATAACACTATACTAACACATCTAATAAATAATAAATAATAATAATAATAAACAACTTTTCAAGCATACAAATTACAAGAAAACAAACTTTGAAGAATATTTTGCAACTACTTTAAAGAATAATAAAAATTTCAATTAAAAACTATAATTGGGAAGGAATTCCAAACCCAATAAAAGATGAGGAGGAAAGTAGCATCACGGTAGGTTCCAGCATTTTATAAGTTCCAAGGTTTGTGAAATACTTTTTTTATTTTATTAGTGTCTTAGCAAGTGTGGCAATTTGTGCTTACTTTTAAATGAATATACACTGCAGATTCATCGAATGAAGATCATTGCTTACGCAAGCAAAGCTCTACCAGACCATTTCCACCATTATTTGAGCTCAATTATGGAAGATCGTGTTCTGTTGGAGAAATAAAAATGTGTTTTGTATTTAATAATGCACGGGATTCAGAACAGATCTTTCAGAAAGCAGACAGAGAATATACAACCCAACTTAAAACATTTAATAAATGGCTCGGGCAGTTTAACCTTAGCTGTCTCAGCCTGGAACGGACGCCATTGAAATCATAACCACTGTTAATCTAACCTAATTCTATGGTGGCGACGTACCGTGAAAATATCCTTGCTGATATACAGATGATGTGAAACCTCCAGAAAAACTGTACCACTTAAAAGCCGCACGCACAGTAAACTGTAAAACCCAAAACATCCATGACTCGTGAAAATCCAAAATCCAATGCTGAGTATCTTTCCATTATCTCAAATCGCCCCATTATTTTATGCTTGGAGGTGATTGTATTTGGATAGGCAAGCTTAAACAACACAATCGAAGATTTGATTTGTTTAGCTGGTTCATCTGAAATCACATTAGCTTTTTCAGTAGAACCCATCTATTAGTGTGATTTCAGATGAGCCACCTAAGCAAGTCAAAGCTCAGAGTGTGTTGTTTAAACCAAAATGATCCAGATGTATCCTTATCAGAACTATGTAACTGTATGTTTTAAGTATATTAGGCATTCTTTAGTTGCATAGAATGATCTACGAGAGGTCGGCTGCAACAGTCTTAAAATAAGTTGACATAAAAGAACGATTAAAAGATATCAAGATTTTGAGAGATCTATGGGACAAGTCAAGTGGACCCACCTCCTCCCCTTTTATTGTTCTTGCTGATTAGCAGTCTTTTATAATTGTTGTTGTTTTATGTTTTGGACTATAATACAGCTTGACTTTCCAAGCATGACTATTTCTATCCACATCTTTTGTGAATATGTATAATATTATCTTTTAATTAGTAATATATGTAGTAATCATAAAAAAAACATGGGACTTGTTGACTATTTGAATTGAGGAAATGATATGCTACTATCAAATTCTTAAATGAAAGAAAACTTAATGCAATGGAATGCCCACACTAGTAACCAAACAACATTATGGGGTATAGAAATTTTAGGACTATGAAAGAACTTTAAGAGTGATGAACAAAGGCATCAATCTCACTCTATCAAAATATTATTGTAATGGTGAGATTTGCATACCCATGCCAATTCTCATTTAGTTTTGGATCCCATTTTGATGAAATGTCTTATTACATACTGAAAAATGGATCCATTGGGCATAATTTTTTATCTTTTGTTTATCTCTATTTACATACACTTTCACATATTTATTTATTTTTCTTTTATACTTTTACATATTTTATATATTTGTTATCATGGCTTATTTATTTACACTTATTATTGTACCCATTCTCATATATCCATTCCTCGTCGAAATATTTGCATTGCCTTGTTTTGGGTCAATTTTGTAATATGTAGAAGGATAGGTCAATCCCAAAATCTCTAGAAGTTATCCTATACCATATACAATTGACCCTCAGAGTTCAAAAATTTAATTTGAATTTTGTTGTTTCATGCCTATTCCACTAGTAGTTATAAGTTGACTTGGTACATGTTTGCATATAATTAACTACTATGTCATGCTATTTAAAGAAATTTATTAACATTAGTTCACAGATAACAATATAGTTATCGTTTGTGTAATCCTAGAACAATAAGGAGCATTCAATGGGAATTTTTTTACTTGGTGCACTAAAAAGAATCAATATTCACATCATAACTTACATCTAGATCATGTGCATGCTTGTTTACTATCTACCAATGTTTTCCAAGGTCTCAAAGTTGGTCATGCAAGGGGCTAATTGAGGAGAGCATGAACTCTCATAATTTAGGAATCCTCGAGATATTTAGATAGATACTAATAATCCTTAAGCACTAGCAAAGAGAAAAATCACAATGAAACAAATCATAGAAGTTTACACTATTCTAGATCAAAACCACATAGGTAAAAGGTTTGATCTACATGACAAAAGCTTGATCTAGAGCCATAGAATTGGTGCACAAATAATCCCAAGTCTATATTGAGCTTTGAATAGTTAGCACATCAATCATACCTATTTTTTATGTACATTGACAAGTTATGTGTTGCATCAATTTTTATTCTTCATCATAGTTCCAAGACATAAGTACACTTATGTCTTCACATCTAATTTCCTAAATTAGCATTTAACCATTGTGATATTCATCCAAATACACTATTTTGGTTGATTTTGTGTTTGTTGACAACATTCATTTATTTTACCTGGATAACACATTAGGAAATAAAAATTTCGTTTGCATTTTGTGATAAACCCACAATAGTGAGTCTTAGACTTGGGACATTAGATTTTTCATTTCAAATGGAGGTGGAAAGTAAAAAACACCTTTTTTTCAAAGATATTTCTTCAAATGAAGGTACCTTCATTTGTAGGTGAGACAAAGATCACCTTCATTTGAAGGTGGACCTTCATTCAAATATGTAAAATTATGTATAAATAAACTTCAAACGAAGGTAATTTTTATAAATGAAAAAAACATTATTATTTATAAAAAATTATATAAAATGAATAGAAAGGGACCTTTTATTGAAGGTCTCTTTTTTCCAATTATGGAAATTACCTTCTTTTGAAGGTTTTTTTTAATTCTTTTTGTGGAAATGGCATACCTTCATTTGAAGGTCTATGAATTCCTTCGAGTAAAGGTACCTTTTTTCAAACGAACTTATTTATTCTTCATCATAGTTCCAAGATCTAAGTACACATATTTCTTCACATCTAATTTCCTAAATTGGCATTTAATCATTGTGATATTCATCCAAATCTACTATTTTGGTTAATTATGTGTTTTATTAATAACATTCATTTAATTTACTTACATAGAACATTAGGAAATCAAAATTTCCTTTATATTTTGTGGTTAACCCACAATAGTGAGTCCCAAACTTGGGACATTAGATTTTTTATTTTGGATGGAGGTGAAAAGTAGCAAACACCTTTATTCAAAAATATTTCTTTGAATGAAGGTACCTTTATTTGAAGGTGATTCAAAAATCACCTTAATTCAAATATGTAAAATATAAAAAGACTTCAAATGAAGATAATTTTCATAAACAAAAATAAATAAAAATTTATGGAAATCTCCATAAAAGGAATAGAAATGGATCTTTGAATGGTCTTTTTTTTTTCCATTTATAGAAATTTCCTTTGTTCGAAGGTTTTTTTAAGTTTTCTTTTTTAAATGACATACCTTCTATGATATTGGGAAAAGGTATTTAGGGTGTAAATCATGCCTCTTCCAATATCATAAGGGAAAGATATTAAAATTGATCTCAAACACCCACTTGGCTACTAACCTCAAAGGAAGAGCCAAACTAATGGATTAGTGTTTTGGTCCTTTGTGAATGTGGGTGTGTGATTATGTGATTGTAAATTTAAAATTTCATGATGTACCTAGAGTTTAACTATGAAAATAAAACAAACTGAGATGATTTCTAGAAAATACAGAACCACAAGACATAAACATAATTCAGAATAGCAAAGGGTAGACATAGAGGAACCTAGCATGTGATTTTGAGCTTGATCTAGTTGGATAGGGGTGATAGTGCCCTAGACTAGGAAGTAGATACTCATAATTAGATTTTAAAATCCTATTGATCATTGTCTATAGGTTCTTCTTTTGACTTAGTGTAAGAACTTTGTCCATTGCTGATAAAATTTGTAGGAGTTGAGAAAATACAACTTCACAAACCTCGAAGATCACCTGTCACAAAAGAAGAGATGGAGACAAACAAGCAAAGGTTCTCTGAAAACTGAAAATGTATATATTAGAGAGAATGAGAGAATGAATTGATATGAAATACAATGGGATCAATCTTTATAAAAAGGAGATCATGCAAACCCTAATAAAACCCTAATAGGAAAAACCCTAATAGAAGCCCTAATAGGAAAATATTTAATAATTAATATAATTATTAAATTTCACATTATGCAAACTAACGTGAAATATTAAGAAGGGAATAAAGGTAACTTAATCAACATAATTAAGTTAAAACCTTTACTCTAACACCCCCCCTTAAGATGAGCAACAATGCAGCTACAAAAAAATGCAAGAAGGCAAACATGGGTCCCAGAAACTAGGCCAGATCAAGTACCCAAATACAATCAAATCTCTAAAAAATGAAGAAATAGAGAAAACCTCATGGGAAAAAGCTCTACTCCAAAAGGAGATGTAGAAAGCCAAGAAGAAGAACATCACTGAAGCAGAAGAAGTTGCAAGCAACTGTCGAAAGATGACTGCTATGGTGCTGAAGAACCTCCGCTGAAGATGGAAGATCCCTTCCAAGGTGAAACCAAGGAAGAATTAGCATGAACAATATAATAACTCCCCCATAATGCTGAATTGGGAGAGCCTGACAGATCCACTGAAATGATGTGAAACACCCTATAGTGCATGAAGAAGAAGAAACATCTAAAAGTGCACAAGATAGCACCTGCAACTGAAAAAGTGTTGTGCAAAACAAAGCACACATGCATGAGGCTGGAATCATATGGACCCATAGTTGTCGTGGAGGGACACTCATCGGACAAAGGTATGATGGCAAACAAAGGCAAACTACACAACCCCCCATGGTATGGATTCACTGTCGTCGTGGAGGGATACTCACCGAACAAAGATGTGATGGCAAAACAAAGGAAAACTACACAATCCCTCATGGCACTTTATAATATCAGTACGAGTACAAAATATGGCACAACTTTATGTGCAAAATCACCAAAAGATGCATGTACAATAGTGTGGCACTTTATCTCAGTGCGTTTACATAAAAGATAGCTTACAAATGATGCTCAAAATGTCCTCAAAGGACAAAATGCTGGAAAAACATGAAGAACAGCCAAAACAAAGCATCCCATGTGAACAAAAAGTTTCTAAGAGCAAATATGTCCAGGTAATCCACCAGAGTGTGAAAACACAAATAACTAAATAAAATATACCTAGAGTGAAATCTGGAAAAATGGCATGGATGAAACTGAAGAGCTCTGAAATATGGTTCCAACACTGCTGAGATTGCGAAAAATGGAGAAACTAATCAAAATTATGAGCTTGAGACTAAAAATAGCCCCTTTGTCTTCAACTGGCTATAGAATGCACCAACAAAAAAAATATGCGATGAGACCCACAGCACTAGAAAGATGAGAAAACCAGCTTTCCAACGATATCTCGTTTGCCAAAAAATGATATCGTATGCCCAAGTTACGGCCTCCGAAATAAATCGGCTCCAAAGAGGGAAAAAACCAGTGTTGGTTTAAATTTGACGGTCATACGGCCATCGTAGAAAAAACACCGGGTTAAATTTTGATAGCCAAACGGTCGTCACCGTAAATGCACAACTGGACTTATTTTGGAAAAAAATGTTTTTTTAAATATAAAAAACAATAATTTTTTTTTTTACAAAAATTAATTTATTTTGTTAAAAAATTTAAATAATTCTTTTTGGCACAGGCGGGGGCCATTGCTTGCAGCCGGCTACCACTGTACCGCCGTTGGCGCTACTATCTACCGTCGGTCGGCACTAAGGCCGCCGATGGTCGGTAGTATGCCGACCGACAGGCAAGAGGGCCTGTAGGCCTGCAAGTGCAGGTACCTGCGAGTATCGAGCCGGCAAGCCCTAAAACTGCAAAAAAGACTTTATACTTTTTTTATTTTTGTTTTTCATAAAATAACAAATTTTTACAAAGTTTTTTTTGTCCGATATTTTTTGAAAAAAAAAAAGACTAAAAAATGATAGTATTTTTCCGAAATTAAAAAATGACGAAAAACGGAAAAAAAGATTTACCAGTAGATTGACGGTCGTATGGCCAAATTGTAAAAAAAAATTTGCCTCAAATTTTGACTTTGTCCAAAATGGACGAATGAATAGTCGATTTAGGGGTTTTGGACCGCTGCGGACATAATGGCGAGGTTCGTTTGAGCTGAAAATGCTTCAAAAATTGCAGGTGTGCCCTAGATCAAGAAAACAAGCCCCAAACCCTTGAAACTCCAAAAATCTTCAAAACAAAAATAGGAAGCAGTAGGTTTGGAGCTTTGATACCATGTAGGAGTTGAGAAAATACAACTTCACAAACCCCAAAGATCACCTGCATGCAAATAACCTATCACAAAAGAAGAGATGGAGACAAACAAGCAAGGGTTCTCTGAAAACTGAAAATGTATATATCAGAGAGAATGAGAGAATGAATTGATATGAAATACAATGGGATCAATCCTTATAAAAAGGATATCATGCAAACCCTAATAAAACCCTAATAGAAGCCCTAATAGGAAAATATTTAATAATTTATATAATTATTAAATGTCACATTATGCAAACTAATGTGAAATCTTAAGAAGGGAATAAAGGTAACTTAATCAACATAATTAAGTTAAAACCTTTACTCTAACAAAATCCACCTTCCTTAAGTTTTGACTTGTCTAGAACTTCAATTCTTTAGTTGAACAATTAGGACTTCAACCCTTTCCAATTTCACTTCAAATCTACAACCTACACACAAGAAAAAGGAGAAAGGGTTGTTTCATATAGGGGCTTTCCTAAGTGAAACCACATTCTGGTATTTATACCTCCACAATAGTTGTGATGATGTAAGAGAGATATTACCCTTGGGCGAGTAGAGGCTAACTAATAAATAAGTCACAAGTTGACAATTGATGCAACTTACCACTCAGATCTACATCCCTTGATGGGCTGAAGTCATTGTACTCATCACCTTCAAGGATAAATTGATGCTTGATTTGAAGTCCTACAAGTGTTAGTACTCACAAAATAAATAAACATGAAACATAAAAAAACTCACATGAAAACATGATGCATTACTAACATGATACTTGATGAAATAAATGTTGCTATAATTATATTAATTCTACTCTTGATTATTCAATTTCTCATTTCAAAATGTTAAGATTGCTTTCCAAAATTGATAGTTCTTTTTAGGATTTCAAATGATGAAAAATACATGCATTTATATGTAATTCATTAATTTACCACAAATTAATTACCGATAGCCAAAAACTAACTTTGGATTTTTAAATATTAAAATTTTGGCACTAAAATATTTTAAATTGAGCCAAAATAGGTTGGGCAAGCGCTTTGGGCACCTTGGCTAGGACCTAGTATTTTAGAGCCATAAGTATTAGTAAATGAATATTAAATATTTATTTCCAATTCCACTTTTTATTTTTTGAGTATTCTTACAAAATAGATAGATCAAATGCACAATTGGGTCCAAGCACATGAGGGTTAGCTAAACCTAGTGTGAAATTGTCAAGGGTGGCAATTTATGCTGCTACATTTAGCCCCCACTTTAGTGAGAGTATGAAATTACACTCAAACTCACAGTAAAGTAAGGATAAGCCAAGAAGGGTTCGATTATCGAAACATTGAAGAGATAGGACAACATCAAATCTAGGGGATGTGTTAGCCCTCAGGCTCAAGATCCTATGGTAGAAAAATATAAGGAAAAGGGAACACAAACATGAGAACTTCAATGCAACATGAAAACATGAAGCACACATGATGAAAACACAAGATTAACATAATACAAATTATACGAACATGAAATATAAACACTACATGAAAACACAATGCTAAAAAACTGCAAATAGAGTGCAAACATGCAAAAAGGGGTATGAAAATCATGGATTAGCAAGTTCTACAGAATTATTACTATGATCCATACCCAAGATGTTCATGAATCATAGGCTAACAAAGTTTGATATTCATTAGGTGAGTTTCTATGATAGTAGAAAATTGAAAACACACAAGGGCTAGTAAAGTCTTACATTCACTAGATGCATTCTAATTTGTCAAGCATACTAAGAATTATAGTCCCAATAATTTTGATAAGATGCTACAAAATAATCAATATGCTAAAAAAGTATCACCAAGTTCAATGTGTGTGAATGAAGTGAAGCGCATAATGGAATGCATGCCCTCACCTTAAATTAATTGCTAACACCAACTATGAGCAATTTTATTTAAGGTAGAATAAAATAATATATAATACAGGATAAGTTTGAGAGCTTATTGGAAAACCCTATGCCAATTATATTTTCCCTAAAAAATTGGTTCATGACAAGAGGTTACCCCAAAAATAAAGCCACATAACAAGACAAAAGATAGCACATAAGGGATCCACATATGTAAGGTTAGTACAAACCATAGGTAATATATAATATATGATTATTCTTGGAATCGACATCATTCCTCAAATACTTGTGTAACTACGAACACAATGGAGGAATAACACATGAATACAACACAAAAACTTTTGGGTCAGCATGGAAGAGACCTAAATGTCTCAACACTTTGCACTATTCCCAAAATAAAAAACAAGAAAAAAAAATTCACAACATAAAGATGAATGGAGATACAAATAGATCAATGTCACAACATATTCATTTTCTTTGTATTCTCATTTCAATAAGAACAACATAGGTCATCCAAAGAGAACTAATAAACATAAATACACATAGGGAAGAAAATCATGAGAGATCACATCACATGCAAGAAAACACACAAAGTCACAAAAGGGTATTACACATGTGAGTTGATATAAAGAAATCATTTGCATCCCAATCTTTCTCATCATAAATGAAAAGGAGACAATATGCGTAAGGAACTACAAAAATTTTAGTACAAGGATAAGCACTAGGTTCAACACATGGTGGGTAACTCTCATTAGGAGGATCATCATGACTAGATCTCCATCTAAATTCTTAGATTTAAAAATCATAAGAGCTAATTCATTATGGTATTTTTTTTTTCTTCTATGTTATCTTCTTTTTCAATATCTGAATGTATCACAATAAGATATATATTAGTGCTATCAACATGATTCTGAGCATTATCATTCATATTAGCTGAGCTTTCATTCTAAACTTAGGTTGGGATATGTAAGGTTCAACTTCATGGTTTGGTGAGGGTGGTGAGGTGAAGTCAAGTGATGCTAAGGATGGATGGGTGGGAGATATTTCATTGAAATTAGTTTGGATGGATGGATGGTCATTAGGTAAGTTTTTACAGTTTGTAACAATTTGATGAGCCATAACATGACATCTTTGTTTATGTTATTTACACTTATATTTCTTCTCGCATAATTTTTAACTTGCAAATGGGTAAGTGAGGTGTTTCCTAAAATTGGTCTCTTTTCTTCCTTTAGAGGAGGAACTAAAGGGACCACTATTGGTTGGGAGACCATTGGATTCTTAGGTTTTGATCTAAATATTTTTTCCTTTTGAAGGAAAAAATCTAATTACACAGTTATCTCATGGTATTTTATAAGATAGTAGAGGTGGATCTGCAACATGCATGTCAAGTGGTCGAGGGAGGATACTTGATTCAAACTTAGGTTCATCCACCACCTATGGGGTAGGAGGAACAATCATCGAAGTCACCATAGATTGAGGAACCTTAGGCATGATGGTACTAAGAGATAACTCATCTCTACACTTAGCTTTAAAACTTTCATATGACATGAATAAAAACTTATCATGAGGTTTTATAAATTTAATTGGTTGAGGCCAAAAATAATCTATCAAAAAAAATCATGAGAGGCCAAAGGCTTAAATCCACTATGGTAAATAGTATGTATTTATTCATGAAATGAGAATTTAAGACATTTGTGAGTAACTGATGGGACCGCATTCATGGAGCTTAGCCATGGATGACATAACCTCACATGAAACTGGTCTGACATTGGAGTTATGGTAAATGAAACATCTAATTATTTAGGTTCAACTTTACTAGGAGAGTTATCAAACCAATTATAGGGAAAAAAAAACCATCATGATCCTTTAACCATGTGTTTGATTGTTCATAATCATCCTTATAAATTTCAAGCACATATAAGAATTCTCTGGTGATCCCTATGCACACAAGATTAATTAGTATTCTCCTTGTCGGTTTATCATTGATTTTATCGATGATATAATGAAGACCAATGGGTGTGTTTATAATTGCATCAATCTATATAAAATCAACATTAGGTAGCAAATTGGTTTGGACCTTACGAGGTTGAAATTCAATCATGTTTACAAAGTTGGATAGAGATCATTATCATCTTCTTTATTATCACTATATTGAACAAAGTTTTTTGAATGACTTAGCAATGATTTTGTAAATATTTACAAGTTTTGATTAGATATCAAAAACAGATTTATTTCCTTTGTCATTAACACCAACCAACTAGATTTGATTAGATTCAATGAGGTATTTCACTTGGTTATTGAGGCCTAATCAAGGAGGAAGTTAAATCATATTTTAATTTTATAGTTGCAACATGATTGCATGGAGATAATTGATTTTTTTTAAAATTGCCTATCTCTTGGCTTAAATTAGTATGGAGTTGTATTTGTAATAGTGACTTGTGTCTCAATGCTATTAGCAATTTGAGGAGTGTTTATCTTAATGAAATTATTATTTTTTATTTTTAAATGATTAGTAGTTGTTTTGAGGCACGAATTCAGATTGACCAGTAGGAGCCAATGTATGTGTACCTTCATATTGACTAACTGATATCTAATAATCATTAAGGGTCATACCAACTCTGTAAAAGATGGATATTTCATCAATAATATCCTATCTAGGTTGTAAGTTTCTTATAAACACCATTTGAATGTTAGCATTTGGAAGACTATAGGAAATTTATGAATAAAGTGATTGGTATTGTCTTATAAAGTTTGTTATATCTTCTCCTTAGGTCCGTGATTACAATGAACTAAATCTATTAGCATAACATATGAGGACCAATATTCACTTGAAATTGTTGGAGGAGCTCACTAAAGAGTTGTGAAAACGAGGTAATTGAGTTGTTTGGCGATGATCAAAACCAATACAAGGCCATATCTTTCAATTATCTAGGAAATAGTTTGGCAATGAAATAGAATGCATCTTCAAAGATGAAATCACTACACAAGGTGATAAAAGATGACACATGGCTATTAGGATCTCATTTACCATTGTACTTTTCAAAGCAACATATTTCAATATTTTGTGGTATAGGTGTTATTAAGATAGTAAATGATAATGGACTAAGTGTGAGATATGTTGGAGGTTTACAATTGGTTTGATTTTTGCTTAAGTTAGAAATTTTTTGCTATAATGATGTCATGTAAATTGTAAAAATTAGTTTATTATAGGATCATTTGGTGATATCTTGATGCAGGTCAAGAAAGGTGGGACTTATTAGGCTAACTAGTCTTGCAACAATTACTCTAAACAAAAGGAAATTACAAACGATGTAACAAGTTCCACAAAAAAAGAAAATATTATTGCATTCAAGGTTTCATATTACAATCCATTAGCACATTAAATTCACACATAATTATGCCCCCTTACAAGAATCTTCTACACAATCTGTACATTCTAAACTCACACAACAATTTATTTCCCTGACCTTTGTTCAGCACAAACCCTTTGTTCTTTGGTTTTTCATTCTCTGTTCCACCTTCACCAAATAGCCTTCATGTCCTCCATGATTGACCCCCATTGCCCTTCTTCATTTTCTGCAATGTGAAGTTTGCCCTCAAATTTTGATGAGCAACTATTAGCTTATGTCAAAGCCCTGAGAAAATATTGAAGGATTATACTATTCAACACTAGCAAGTAGCAAGAATGAAGCAAGTCTAAAGCCTAAGGTTTGAAGCCTAAAGTCGAGAGGTATGAAGTGAAAAAATGAAGTTAAAATTGCCTTTTTTATAGAAAAGTCAATTTTGGATAAATGACGAGGATTGTCAGTTGAGAAGTGCCCTAAGATCAAAGGATGAAATTAAATGTGACAACCAAAAATTAGGGTTAGGGAAACATTAGGGTAAATTTGAAATGAAGGGTTGAGATTTGATTTTAGAAAAATTAAATCAATTGACAAGAATTTATGTGACAAGGAGATAATATGCACAAAAAAAGAGGCAAGTGGAGAATTAAAATAGAAATTTAAAATTAATTCCCTCAAGAGGTTGAGTTGACCTTTTAAATTAAAAAATAATTTAATTCAAAAGTGGTGGGGCCATGTGACAGCAAATAATGATTTTAAATTATTTGCTTGGTGGGAAAATAGAAAGTGGGTAATTTTAAATAAATGAGTTTATTTAAAATTAGAAAAAGCCAAGGTGGATATAATTAAACAAGTTGTAGGAATTTATTTAATTATAAGAAGAAATAAGGAATTAATGACATATTTAAATAAATAAATAAAGTTTATTTATTTAAATAATCAAGAGGAAATATATGATAATTAAATAAATTTGGCAATTTATTTAATTATAGGGAGACATAGGAAATTAGCAACGTATTTAAATAAAATAAATATAATTTATTTATTTAAATAGTCTGGAGGAATAAAAGACATGAATTAATTAAATAATTAAGAATTATTTAATTAATAGTTGAATTTGGACCAGAGGACATAATTAAATATTTTAATTATGTTGAGAGGATCTATGGAGAAAATAAAGTTTGCAGGCCTAGGTCAATTTTATGTGTCTACATTTTTCCCCTCTTTTTCATAATGTAGTTTATCACATTGTGACAAAGAAAACTCAATTTAGAATATGCCCCAGGGAAGGTACGAAGTATCTATGTCCCCTCGAGAAAATTTGTGAATTTTGGCCCGACGCCAGAAAAATTTGGAAAGTGTCTCGATAAGTCAATTTGATGACCAGAAAAGCAATGGTGTGATCTGTTTTGAATTTTGATGAGGTTAAGGTAGTCAATAGGGCATATAAAAGGTCAAATAGTGCATCCAGTAATAACCCCCTCAAGCAAACTCTAATTTTCATCCTATAAATAGGTTTGATTTGGGTAAAAAGGTAATTCATTTTCACTTTTCCCTTTTAGAGTTTCAGCGCTTAGAGAGAGAGAGCACTGCGCAAATATGGTGATTCTGGAGGGAGATCATCATTGATATCGAGTACGCACCTATTGATAGCTAGAGGGTGAACACCCCCTGGTATGTACCCTATACCCACTTCATGATTTTCTCATTTTACGTGTTTTTAGGGTGTCAAAGTTAAGATAGCAGATGTGTTGTGACGCATATGCGCTCATGAAAACTGTAAATTCCATCATGTTGCATGCATTTGATGCGTTGCAATGCAAATGCCAGGGATAGCCTAAGGTTAGGTTTAAAACAGTGCAAATGCTAGCTCATGCAACACAAACGCCAAAGTGCAATGCACATGCCATGTCGAGCGACACAATCACTAGGGTACAACGCAAACACGAGGTTGTGCAATGCAAGTACCTTAAGGTGGTGCAATTGTTGGGAGGATCGATGCAAGTGTTATAGAGTGACGCATATGCAAAGCCAAATGATGCAATTGACGTGGTGTGACGCAATTGTAGGGTTAAGCACCGTATTTGACTAGAGTGACACAATTGACTGACAAAATGATGCAATTTACTATAGCTAGGGTTGATCTGGTTTGGAGCTAATTTCTTTATGTACTTTTGATCAGATAGATAATAATAATGATTTGCAATGATGTGTTAACCTTCATTTTTGTGTATGTAGAGACAATTACCACCTATTTACACTCGAGAGTTTTGGCCAATGACATACACATTTAGAGATTGGCTAAGCCGAGATGAGAAAAGTTGGCTGATGCACCTAGGACTAGTCCATGCTACCTATATGCCCATTGGCTAGGCTAATAGGGGGGCCTATTAACAGCACTTGCAGAGAGATGGAATTATGAGACCTGCTCATTTCACTTACTGATAGGAGAGGCCACTGTGACACTTGAGAATGTATACAGGATCTTGTGGGTTGTGATAAGAGGAGAGAGGGTTGTCTATGATCCACGACAAGGGTTATAGGCCACTACTGAGTATTATGATCATGAGGATGTAGCTCAATTGGGTATTCATGGTTATGAGATCAGCTAGGAGTTTATGGCTCAGCATTATAGTAGATGGGATGTTATGTTGTGCACTCTGATTATCGAGGTGTTGATTCCATATCGTTGCGGTCACATATTTCCTACTGGGTGGGTGATTTTCTCGTTAGGATGAGGTGGGATAAGACAGTATTTTCTTGGGGGTCATTCCTTCTAGGCATGTTATATCACCAGCTACATGATGTAGCATGTAGGGAGGTGAGCAGTATCATTTGTGGTACTACGCTTCTGATGGTTTGGGCATGGGAGCACATTCATGTATTTTGGCCACTAGTATAGAGACACTTAGCCGAGGGGATGCCATATGTCTATATATATGTGGGCTCAGTGACACAGACTCATGTAGGAGATATAGGGTATTGGCGGTATGCGATTGATACTTTGGAAGGATTTGTGTGGAGGCCATACAGGGACTGTGGGTAGTGGCCAAGAGAGCATGATCATTTACCACTCAACAAACCCTTGCATAAACCTTGTAATGTAAATCTGCAACTTGCATGAAATGGCTTCAATGGATATGGATCTAAACCTTGGATCTTTCTTGAAATAATGACTTTGAATGCTTGAATGGATCATGAAACCTACATCACCATATTAGCTCTAATAACATGCATGATGCAAGAAGACTTTGATATGACAATTGGATCTTGATTGTTGCAATAAATATTTAATAAATTTGTCTTTGAATGCCTTGAATTGCTCTTGAAATGCCCTTGAATTCTATCTTGATCTCTTGAAAATTGCTAGCTTGAAAATATTAGGTGAAATATAGTGAAATAACCTTATATTTATAGGTATGTATACTTAATTTCTCAAAATTCAAATATCGCAAGCCAACATTGAAATATAGATTTGAAAACATTAAAATACTGCTAAAAAAATGATTTAAATTTAGGTTCTAGGTCTAAGGGAGGACCCATTCACTCACGGTCAAATGGGTCCTAGTTCCCTAACCTAGGACACACATTGCTCAATGAGAAGTGTTATGTTAAGGCATTAATCAATGTCGGGTTTCCTCTTTGAAAAATGCAATAAAATACGCTTGGAAAATGAATTAAAGGGCCAATTAAGGCTGATATTAAGCTCAATTAATTAAAGGATCCCTAAATAAGCATTAAAGTATAAAGGGGTATACTTTACAACACTAAAATATTGCATGATTAAGTCCAAATTAATATTAATTCCAAATTAAGTGTGAAAATGTAAAAGGGATACATTTTTCTACACTACATGAATTATTTTTTGAAATAATTTAAATTTGCAGCAAGGGACAGAAAGTGAAGTTTAATTCTCATTCAAATACCCAAATGAAACTTATTTATAAAATAAACTAAATTTCCCTCAAATAATTAACAAGAAATCTCACAAACTATGCATTGGAATTGGAGATTTGACCATCAAATCAATTTGAAACTTCACAAAACTTAGTGTGAAAAATAATAATAGGAAAATACATAATATTTGTAGAAAATTCATAGCATCAAGGCTAATATAATCAACCAAAAACTTATACTACACATAAACCCCAAAATAGTGAGCAAATTTGAAGTCTTGAATGCCTTGCAAGCTCACAAACTTCAAGATAAACCCACCAAAATTTAGGCCATTTTATTTATTGATAAAATAATGAGTTTACATGAAAAAAATAATTATAACCATAGCCTTAGTAGTGGAAATTAACTCCTACAATTTATATTTCATGAAAACCCAAAATACTCCCAAATAGGGTGTCAGCATGCGTTATAGAACTACACTATCGGGAACCAAACTTCACCAAAGGCACCAAACCTAAAATATACATGAAATAACAGGTCTAAAATGATTAAAAATGACAACATACAGCCAAAAAATATATTTATACTAGCAACAACAAAACTAAAATCAAATCTGAAACTATTCACCCCAAAACTCCTAAAAATCTCCCATAATTCTCTAGGAAAACACTATGAATGGGAAGCTTTCAACATAATAGAAAATACTTTGTGAAATTGCACCAATAGACCCTTGGAACCACTACCCTTGAGCCTTTTTATCCATGGTTTATCAACCTTGAAGAACTGTCTTCATAGTTTTATCAGCCCTAAAGAGAAAGCAACAACTTTTCAGAAAATAACCAAGTGAATGATGCAAGAATGAATCCAAATTCATGAATTTTATTGGAAAATATTTAATTTCCAAGTTGGGAGCCCTAAATTCACAACCAAGGGAAGATAATAATCTTTCATGCAAAGATGTAACTCCCACCACCTAGTGTAAAATCAAAAATCAACTGCACCCAAAGGAAATAATAAAATATTTACATTTCTTACACCAATTCATAAGCTAATAAAAATTAATTTTTTTTTCTAAAAATCCATAAATCTTTGATATTTAACCTCCAAAATTATCTTAATTAATTCACCTTGAGAAAACAAATTTCCTACTTTCGTTGCAGGACCCGACTTGTTATTTTTGGAAACCTGACTTACTAAAAATAGTAATTTGCTATTTTTAAAAAATTCAAAAAAAGGGACAATACAAGTCCTCCCTTCCAAAAAAATATTTTCCTCAAGCAATTTCAACCATGGTGATTCCAAAAACCTTATGCCAAAATGGATATTAAACCTTGATCTTATACCTGTGAAATGTTTCAATTCATGCACCATAGAACACTGTACAAACTTGATAGCTCAAAATTATTTGTGACAATACCATGAAACCAACAATAATATTCATGCAAATCTTCGACATAATCACTCCAATTCCAAATGTGGATGACATCTTCTCCAAAATTTTCCCTAGCTTAAAGGATGTTATATACAACATTTGGATCTAATATGTCAAAACAAAAATGGTAATATTAAGGATTAAAAATTAACAACATATAGCAACATCTCATACAATAAAATTTCCAAACATTGGTTCTACAATCATCAGTTCATTCTGGAAAGAAACTGTGCAGTTCATAAGTCCTCCAACTAGCATAAACTGATCATCCAAAAGTAATTTCAAAATAAAAGGAGAGAATAATTTTATTAAATCCTCAACTATATTAGGTGACTTATTGATGTTCTTGATAGTTTCCACCTTGAAATAGGTCCAAGACAATCTCCCACAACAATTCACATAGTGTCTTGGAGCACTTGCTAGAATTGCACTGTCATGGGCAACTTGTTCCTTGGACTTGTGAGGATTTAGATAATGTTTTGGATATTATTTTTTCTACTATTATGAATATTATAATATTCATTACATTCCTTACAATAGAAAATATATATTTTGGAGACAAGAACTATTTCCACATCCATAACATTGTGTTGGTGTAATTAAATGTTTTGTACTTTGTCCTAGGTCATAATTACACCTTAGTTAAGTTTACTTAGGGACCACATAGGAGTTGTTGGAGAATTTCCACCTTTGGTGGACTTATCATGTTCTCACATTATCACCTTTCCACTTTAGGTGGAGTGATAGCTTTTCATTGTTGTCTCATATCATAAGATTACGACACTTGTCATAATCTCATGCACTCCTATGTTCTCACCTTGGCTATATAACCAAGGGGTCTCTCATTGTAAAATCAATCACATGGAAGCAATTCCATTATCATTGACATTGAATACACTTTATTCTTGTCATATTATTTTCTCTCTTCTTGTGCTTTCCATTTGGTCCATAGATCTTGGCATCCATAGCCAATTCTAACATGGTATCAGAGCATGTTTGATTCTAACACATTGAAATGAATATTATTGAATTACACAATGATACTAAAATGTACAATAAAAAACTCATACATTACCCTAGCTTGAGAGATGTTATCTTCATCTTCATGGATTGGTTTATAACAGAAATAATTGAGAAGAGGAGTGGAAAATAGTGCTAAGGAACAGTAACATATACTCCATAATTCTTCAAAAATCAAACCAAACTTCCATATCCAACTATATTGCCAGCATTCTTTTTCTCTATGTTGAAAGAATGGAACCACAACCTTTAAAAATGATATGATTGGAGTAAAAATATATATATAATGGTCTTCATTAGCATCAGACTGATTTATAACAGAAATATACATACAAATCTTCACACAATTTTATTGAGAATATGTAAACAACACATGCATACTACACAACATCCCTCAATCTTTCTCAATTAAAATATATGGTTGTTGGATTATTTGGCATTAACAATGATAACCTTCTATGTAATGAAACCATATCCAAGTGCAACAAACTATAGCTATTCAAAGCAAGAGATACCAAGATTGAAGCAATATATTGATCAATGATGCAACAAATGCATGAATTACCAATCCAAGTAGAAAACCATGATGTGTCCCTTGTATGATGTGTGATAAACCATGTAAGGGATACAAAATATCCATGAGTAACCATAATATGAAAATAATTCTCACCCATGTTTAAAATTTCCATTAGACAATAAGCATTGGCATGGAAAAATCCCATCTCCAAACATGATCCTAGAAACACATACCTAAACATTCTCCTTTGTTGATGGGTATGTGCAGGATCATCATGGAAAAAATAGGCCCTTAAGTGGCAATAAATTTAGAAAAATCAGAGTTAGGCAACTTGACTTAATAATTTGAATAAGTTATCTATATTATTTCAAAAATATGTAAGAATAGAATCTATACCAAATTAAATGTAGTTTCTAAATTACTAGGTTTTTTTAAAAAATAAAAAAATCTATTTGGTAAAAATTTGAAATTTCAATGCAACAGTAATTAAATTTCAGGGAAAAAATAAGAAGTAGGTGTATGTCTAACCACCTTAACCACAATAAAATGATAATATTTTTTTACAATATTTTAGATATAAGTAGAGGACTCATGTCCTGATGTGATGCATATTTTTTGTAATTTGTTTCCAAGTAAATAATTAATTATGATTTTTTTATTAAAATTTTTAAAAAATATAAAAACTTGTATGTCTGACCACCTTAACTTGGTTAAAACTTCATGAAATTCAATTCTTTTTTTTTTAATCCTATAGTATGTGAAGCATAGAATGTGACACATGTTTTGGATTCAAAAAATGTGATAATGTTTGAAATCTATAGATGTTTTTCAATCAGCCTATCAATTAGGACTTTAGTCATAATTCAAATAGAAAATGAATAATATTTATTTATTAAATTCAAAGTAAAGCATAATTTATATGGTGGAAATATGAGAATCTCCTTTAAAAACCCTTTTTGTTTCATCAATTTTAGGTAAAAAAAAGGTCTTCAACCACATGGGTCATTATATCACTAACATATCGCCACTTTTTGGCCTATCATGATTCTACACATACCCTACTTTTGAATTATTGTAATGTTATAATGAAATCTATGAGGCTCACTAAAGGAAACATATTGTATTCTCTTATCTTTCAAACATCTTGCTTCCCACATAGATTCTCCTGCAACACCATATTCTCCTACACATGTTTGTGAGAAATCAATAATTATAATTGTAAAACATGGGTTGATTACCTTCATACGCCTTCCAAAAGACTTCATTATTGCAAACTCTTGTATGACTAGATTTTGGATGGCATAAGTCAAGTATGAAATATTTTTAACCCATTGTTCTTTCAACCATATAGCCATTGCAGCTATGTGACATATGATATGGAAATCGTTACTTTTCTTTTTTTCACCAAATAGTAAGACTAATTTTCTTGCCTTTATAATGCTAATGGCTTGTATAAGTTCATCCTTTATGATTCCTTCAACTATCATGAGACTTGATTTCCATAACATTAAAACATGGTTAGTCATCAAATAATGAACCTCAATGTGATTCTTTTTTCTCTTACCATATTCAACCATCAAACAATCCAAGTTTCCTATCACCATTTGGCCATTACTCAAAATATTGTCTTCAAGTGTGGTGCTTGGCTTGCATAAGTGTTCCAAAAAATATGAATATTGATCCTTCATTAAGTGGTTAGAAAGCATAAATAACACTGTATGAATCCTCATAAACTTCCTTTCATTCCAAAAGGAACATATGGATAACTCAATGGTGTCTCTAATCCTTTTAATCCTCAAGAGATTCTATGGATCTCATATTCTTATGTATAAACAACTTTGAACATTAAAAGATTGATCTCCCCCTTTTGCATTCTCTCAACATGAAAATAATTTTTTGGTAACATATAAATTAACAAAACTAAAATATATTCATACCTTTGGCTGCAAGTAGAATACTCATCCTCATTTTCCAAAATAAACTTCATTGGGAAATGTTCAAAACAAATATTTTCTTGATCCAAAACCCTTGAGTTCAGGTTAACCAAAATGTTTAATTTTTTTAAAAATCCATCAATAATGTTTTTTTGTAACTCCCTTAATGGATCACCAAGTTCCATTACCCTTTCCCTTTTGTCAAAATCTTCACTTTGAACAAGTGACCCTCTTCCATCACCCTACATGTTTGATACATTCTCTTTTTTCACAAAAGAGTTTCCTCTTCGCTATTTTCAAAGGGTACCTCATTGAAAATATTCACAACTTTTAAATTGCCTTCATAATCAATGTGCAATTCTAATCTTGAATTAACTTCATCAAAAGGAATGCATTCTTATTGTGAGATTACATTTACTGAAATATATTTTTCAATTAAAAATTTATTACCTTCAACCTTTGACTCTGATTCTTCATCTTTTTGTAGATAATTTCATTTACTTCATGATCATGGATCTCTTCCTTTTTATTTTTCACTTGAACTTGGGTGTAATTTATAGCCTTTTAGTGTCATCATACTTTGCTTGTGAATTAAGAAATCGTTGTAGGGGATTGAATTCCTAAAACCCTCATCTAGATTGTTATATGAAGCCCTCATAGCAGTTGGATACATAACCAATTCTTCCATGGGGTTGGAATATTGAGTGAGTGTAAAGTAACCACCTTCAAGAAAGAAATTAGATTTAGCGGGTTGTATCTTTGAAACCTACAGGCTAGCAAGATCATAGGTATGATACCACTGTAATGTCCCAGATGAATAATTTTTGAAATGATTTAAATTTGCAGGAAGGGATAGAAAGTGAAGTTTAATTCTCATTCAAATACCCAAATGAAACTAATGCATTAAATAATCTAAATTTATCTCAAATAATTAACAAGAAATCTCACAAACTATGCACTGAAATTGGAGATTTGACTGTCAAATCAATTTGAAACATCACCAAACTTAACATGAAAATAAATAGCATGAAAATACATATTATTTATAGAAAACCCATGGAACAAAGGTTAATATAATCAACCAGAAACTTTTGATACACATAAACCCCAAAACAACTTGAGCAAATTTTAAGCCTAGAATGCACTATAAGCTCACAAACTTAGGGATAAACCCACCAAACTTTAGAAAAACTTATTTATTGATAAAATGTTAAGGTTACACAGAAAAATAAGTAGAACCATGGCCTTAGGACTATAAATGAACTCCTACAACTTATATTTCATGAAAATCCAAAGTACTCCCAAATAGGGTGCCAAATGGCACTATAGAACTACACTGTCAGAAACCAAACTTCACCTAAGGCACCAAAACTAAAATATGCATGAAATAACAAGTCTAAAATGATTACAAACAACAACATATAGCCAAAAACTATATTGATACTAGCAAAAACAAACTAACATCAAATATGAAACTATCCACCCCAAAACTCCTTAAAATCTCCCACAATCTACCAGGAAAACATTACAAATGGGAAACCTTTAGCATAATGGAAATCACTGGGTGAAATTGCACCAATATACCCTTGGAACCACTGTCATTGAGCCTTTTTCCTCCATGGTTTATCATCCTTGAAGAAATTTCTTCATAGGTTTATCAACCTTGAAGAGAAAGATACAATGTTTTTAGAAAATAACCAGGTGAATGATGCAAGAATGAATCCAAATTCATGTTTTATTGAAAAATATTAAATTTCCAAGTTGGGAGTCCTAAAGTCATGACCAAGGGAAGAGAATAATCTTTCATGCAAAGATTTAACTCCCACTACCAAGTGTAAAATCAAAAATCAAGTGCACTCGAGGGAAATAATAAAATATTTCAATTTCCTACACCATTTCATAAGACAATATAAATCTGTTTTTCCTTTCTCCAAGCCACACCCAACTTAACTCAATTGAATATTTCATAAAATTTTGATATTTAACCTCACAAATTATCTTAATTAATTCACCTTGAGAAAACAACTTTCCCAGTTTCATTGCAGGACCTGTCTTGTTATTTTTGGAAACTCGAATTACTAAAAATAGTAATTTTCTATTTTTAGAAAATTCAAAAAAAGGACATTATATATTATTCCTTTTATGTGGTGTCATAACTATTTTAAGTGTTCAATTTTTTTGTTTTAATTCATATTCTAGATCATTTCTAAAGTTATAAAATATGGTTTGGTTGGAGGATAATTTTATTGGTGTGTGATCGTGATGTCATTTGAAAGTATATTCTTGATAGAATGAATTTTCCATGGTCCACGATAAATTAGAGAGTTGATTTATAGATTGAAAATGTGTGTAATTTTTTGAATTAGAAAATTACAAATAGTTTCAATCTAGAAACAAGCTCTCTAATGTATTCTTGGTTGCACGTTACACGACTATAGTTTTAAAAGAAGTGACTTTTGAGTTTGTTTCCATTTGCATGAAAAAATTTAAGTAATAACTTATTTAGAAATCTTCATTTTCTCTCTTTGTAATTTTAGTGTTCATCTTTCTTTCTTTTTGGTTAAAATTAAATCCCGAAAAATCTAAATCTATCATAAGAGGGATTTGTACCTATAAAATTTAGAGGAAAGTTGTTAAAATATACAACTTCTCCTTGACTATTGGTTCAATTGTCATCACATACTAGACATCTGAGAGTTGCTTTCCACAAATTTAGTGATGGAAAATATGTTAACCAACAATAATCAATAAATACAAATAAGTTGTTTTCAAATTGGTTTATTAAAAATGAATTGATGTAGCTAATGTTTAATTGTACATTAGTTTATTTACTATGAGATGATTGATGGATTTGTACCTTTGTGAGTAGAATAAATTAACAAGTATAATTGAGAAAGGATTTTATAGAGGAGACTTATTTTTATATACCCAAAAAGAGCCATGAGAGAGATGTGCATGGATACACATGTACATTGACTAATTGAAATTTGTGGTTTATGTGTTCAAGTGTGGTCATGTTTGTCCTTCATGTTCTTAAATTTCATTGTAAGTGCATGGTCATAGCTAATTCTTGAATGTGGCGAGTTTGAGTATGTGTGATGGTCTTTATATGAGTGTTGTGTTTGTTGAAGTATGATTGTGAGTCAAATGATCATTATAAGATATTAATATTTATTTTGGTCTCTATTGGTCTTTGTATTGATAGGTTAATGAGAGAATGGTGATAAGGATTAGATTATTGATTGATAAAATTATCAATAAAAATTTTAAGCATAAAATATTAAAAAATAATAAATGTTGGGATATTAGACTACATTTTTTTATTTGTATTTTTTCATTACAATAAATAGCTTATGAGGCTTGTTGTAAACTTTAATTTTTTTTGGCTCTAAAAAAATATGTGTTAGAAATTATACTTAATTTTTAGTATCTTGTATGCTCTTCTCTCTCATGCAATTGTCCAAGGACCACTAAACCATTTTTAACTTTGATAAAGCTTTGACAATGACATGTTGGTTACTTTAAACATTTAAAGTTTAAAATAACAAACAATGGTTATTTACTTTTAGACCATATCATATACCCAACATGAATGTTTAATTTGGTTATATGTCACCAACAATATTAAACAAATTAAAAACCAACATACTATTTACTTTAACCTTCTTTTCTTAAAATAAAATATATATAACAATTTTTATAACAACTTTCCAGATCTTTAAAAAGAATAAAAACCTTCTCCCCCTACCTCGATAAACTTAAAACCCATTAAAAGAAAACTAAACTAAACTTTAAATAACTGACTTTCCACTAATAATTCAATAAACATGGTGTGAGCCAGCCCATCTAAACCAGTCAATCATCAAATTGGCTTAACGCAATCAATCACTTCAAAAGTTCCAAGTTGTGGGCCGCGTCCTGCATGGGTTTTCTATTAATCAGCTACGTGATCCCCCGTTTAAAATGGCTTTAAATCAGAACAGGAAAACTCTGTGCTAGCAGGAAAACTCTGTGCTCGCTGCCTCTTCTACGATTGGTCGGAGTCTCTTCAGAAGCTGTCAAAACAAAAGACAAACATCACAGCTGCGAGGAAGACAGCCCATTTCCTATTGCTTCCCACTGCCTGTCCCCACTAAACTATCAAATCACTCCACGATGGGGGACCCATTGTGCCGCCTGTAAGCTACAACTCCTCTTTATATAAGCCCACAACCACTTCTCTTTGTATATAAAAAATATCATCTTCATTTCCTTCTTCCCAACGTGGAACTTGTTTTGTGTGGATATAAAGTTATATTCTGGCAATCCTGGAGGAAGATCAGAAGAAAATCAATATGGTGCAGCAGCTTTATGTTGCTCTGTCATGCGGAGATACCCAGAGAGTTCAGGGGAAGTTGGCCTCCGAGGTGGATTGGTGGTTCCACGGCCCTCCTTGCTGTCAGTACTTGATGCACACCCTCACTGGCATCACGCATCATCACTGTTCTTTCCAGTTTCTTCCACGCTCCATCACTGTTCTGGGTAACAAGGTCGTAGTGGAAGGGTGGGAGGGCGAGTCCCGCTACTGGATTCATGTCTGGACCGTAGACAATGGGATCATAACTCAAGTTCGAGAGTATTTTAATACGTCGCTTGTTGTCAAGGAGTTTAAACCCACTTCTTCCTCTGCATCATTGTTTGGGAAAAGACATGAGTTCTGCGCGCCGCTGTGGCAGAGCAAACTTAACATTCCCATATCAGAATCAATGCCTGGCCTCGTCCTTGCCATCTGAGTTGATGTAAATGGTGTCTCTGTTACGAGGCCTAAATTTGACGGTCAATCTGGTCTGTCAAGCTTATGACATGTTTTGAAATTGTTCATATATTTAGTTATATAAAATAAATATATTTAATAGTAGTTGTATATAAATTTTGACAATTTATTTGAAAGTTTATTTTATGTAATATTTATATGATTTTAATAGTACTTTACAACAAAAATGTTTAAGTCAAATTTAAATTTGTAAAGTTATTTGTTGTTTAGTTCGTAATGACTGTATTTTGGTCGAAGTTAATGGTTAGAAGTTTGAGAGGGATGTAGACTTCCCATTTCACTTATGTTATATATCATGTTTTTTTCATTTCAAATGCAGGTCTGTTTTTTTTAACAAGTATATTATATTTGCATAAAAGAACATTACACTTGTATTTTTTTATCATCTGAAAAATTGATTCAAAATTTTTTATTCAGTTTAATCTAAAAACAATAGTGACTGATTATAGTATGCTTTTTTGGATTAAAATGTGTTAGTTTGTCTAGCATCAATATTTCGGATTACACTCTGTCATAACAACATTGACTGATCGTAATATGCTTTTTTAAATTAAATTACGTTAATTTGTCTGAAATCAACATTTTGAATTACACTCTGCGATCCATCTTTTAAAAGTTAATTTTTTTTTACTGTTATTATCTTCAATTATTAAAAGCAATAATACAAACCTCGATTTGTGTGCACAAGGTGCATCAAACACAGTGCAGCCATCAGTTTTGTTCCTTAAAAGAAGGGAAAGAAGTGAGCTATATGGAGTCTACATGTTTGAATCAGCGGTTAAACTGGCATTTTGCACGTTTTTGCTGTAGAACATATTCCATCATTGGTTTTTAGTAATTGATAGCAGTTGGTCTAGTGTTAGAGGGTTAATTGGCAGAGAATAGTTATGGATTGTACTTGGTATTTGTCTTGCATACCCATTTGCCAATATTGTTCAACAAAGCCTGGACAGGCCAGCTGTTCTATACTGGAAGTCCTTTCATGGATCGTCTCTCTTTGTACTTGTGCATTCGTCGGATGACCCCACTCCCAATTATCCACGGTAAACCCATAATATGCACTCGGTCGGATGTCCCCACTCCCAATTATCATGGACTGCGTTGCTTATGGGGACATCCGCACCCAGTTTGAGAGCAACTTAAAAGTCAAAAATCTGCACGAGCTATTTGAGGAGGAGAAAATCAGCAAGATTGTTAGTTTTTTGGTCAAAATCCATAGCAGAAGATCCAGCATCGAAAAGAACTTGGATATTTCTTAGCTTCTGTTTTTTGACTCTCGGTCCCATAAGCTGTTTGGTCTCGTGGACGACATTAAAATCTCAATCAATCAATCAATCACTAATATGTTCAATAGATGTATGCATCATATGTTTTCTGCAAGGGCATTGGATTCCAAATTACAAGCAAATAAAAAAAATATGTTTCGTCTCTCTAGTTTTCCCTCGTGTTAACCGCCTTAGACAAGTATCTCTTTGTTGTTCTTACCAACACTTGGGTTCTGTTAAACACTTGCTTTATTCATCCATCCTTTGCCTTTCTCAAATGATTCATTCTTTACTGTTTGTTCTGTGTGTTGTTGGCAAACTTAATGTTTTACTATTTCGAAGACTAGAGAGTATAATGGAAGAGAGCAAATTTAGGTTTGAGCAAAAATTAAAATAAGAAAAGGATTATAGGAGTGTTTATAAAGTGAATAGTGTAAAATAAAATTGTTTTTATTTTTTATTTTGTTTAGGTTATACATAAGTAAGTTAGAGAAATGAATAAACAAATATGAAGGTGAGGTTCTTTACAAAATCAATTATAAAGTAGAGTTGTTCTTATATACAAACAATCTTATCAAAAATAACATAAATAGAATCATTGAGAGTTCTAAAATTATTTTGTCAAGATGCAGGGATGTAAGTGAACACTAACAAAACCAAGGTCATGATCTTTATCTTTCAAAGAAAAAAATTAAATAGACTTTGAATTTGTGGAAGCCTTTTGCAAGTAGTAGATTTTGAAAATTTCAATTATCACAACAAACTTAATTAAGAGACTTGTAGGACAAAAATAATATAAGAGAGTTGAAAGGGTTTGTACTTGCTACAAAATATATATAGGAATATAGAACTATGGAATTGGAAAACAAAGATCTTATTTGGATTGCTTGTAACACCAATGGTGCTTTATGGATGTGAAGCTTAAGGCAACAACATGTCAAATTTGAGGATTCAAAAACAGTTAATCACAAGCTATCTTAAAACTAAAACACTAGTTTCATATGAGATCTCATTCATTGACGCAAGAGCTTTCCAATTACAAACATTAAATTTGGTTGAGATGCTAAGTTACCTAAATAGAATAGCAAACATGGGGTCTCACTATTGACCAAAATAATAGTGGAGGAAAATTTTAAAGCAACACATTTATGAATCATAATACTAAGCGGGTGAATACATGGAATATCAACATGCAAGAGTGACCAAGCACTAATGAAAAAATTCAAAGATGTGAGAGAAAGCATGAAGGAAATCATGAAGACAAAGTAGTTCAAGTGAGACATAATGTCAAAGAATTCAATCATAGTTGTGATCATGAGCGAAAATGATGATAGTTTAACTAAGAACTAGTTCACATTATCTTAAGTACAAGATTGGAAGATGGAGGATAGCTAAAAAAAATTGGGTGGATTGAATGTCATTTTTTCACTTTGGATTTAGTGGAAACAAAGTGGCACTACATCATGAATTATCTAGCTTCCAAGAATATATAAATCAAATACAAAGATAGCTTAAGATTAATTCCTTCATTATTATATTTGAAAAAAAATAAAAACTATAAAATTTTTAATCACAATTCACTATAAAAGATTTAAAATTAAAAAGAAAATATAATTTAAACAATATTTAAAAAATTAAAAAGAAAATATAATTTAAACAATATTTTAAAAAAAATATTTATATGAAACGACTTTATTACTATCCATTGATCCCAGAAAATATTTCAATTCATTTAACTCTCCGGAAACCTTATCCTTTAATCTAATAAACTATTAATCTCATATATATTATGAAAAGCATCCATTCATTTAATGCTCCATTAAAGAAAATCTGAGTGGTTCATTTCAAGCTATTCTTAATGTGTGTTCATCAACCATTAATGACAGTCTTTTATGAATATATAAGTTTTTGCATGTGGATAAGGGGTCTTTGAAATAAGTAAACCTTTTGACTGCACACAGAGATGGAGTGAGTCCAGTAATATGACGTCTCCTATCCCAATATGCATTCAGAATCCTCGTATTTGAAACAATTTAAAAATCTACCCATAGATATATTTTACGTAAAGCTTTTAAGTATTTTACTTAAGCCGCATGTTATTCATGAATAGTATTCCTTGAGTGGGCTTCTCTGGTTTGTACGAAAGATTTTAATGATCTCCAAATTAGTCTGTTGCTGAAGATTTGCTGACATGGACGATTCTTGTAGAGATTCGGGTATTGACGTTTGTGGGTATTGGAATCAGAAGAGCCATGAGAACAAGACAGTGGTCGGCTGAGAACCTAAATCGAGATGGTGTTGAAACAGCGGGCAGCTGAGAACTTAAATCGACATGACATTGATGACAAAATTGCGAGCACTGAGACAAAGTTTTTATAAAGCCGTGGCGTGTACTGAGGTAAGTGTCTAGTGTAAGAACATCGAGAACAATTGCTGGATGTTTCCGTCTTTTGGACTCCACACCGGGGCGCAAGTTGTCTCCTCTCTCGAGGGAACTTGATATTCCTATTGTATTTTATTTATTTTCTATTTTGGTTTAGGGTTTATTAATCATTAAAAAGATGGGGAATAATTTAGTTTTAAATGTTTTAATATTATTTGATTGGTTTATAACTAGTAATCGCATTTTGTTGTGCAATGGGTATGTTAAAGAAGTGTGGAGGGTCAATTAGGAGAAATTTTGGTCTATTTTTTGCATACATTTGTACAGTACATAAGGTCAATTGATAGGTGATTAAGAAAATGATGTTTGTGTAACAAAAGTATTGAAATAGAGAAGTGATAGCTTCAAATCAACTATGCATCCACTTACAAGGATCCAAACACAACTGAAACAAAACCTCTAAATCAGGAAGATAATCAAGCTCCTTTACCAATCGGCTCATATTATGTTTGCAATAAGGAGGGAGATAGGGATAGATAAGGATAGAGAGAGGGAGAGATAGAGTGATAGAGAGGAAGATAGAGATAGAGATGGAGATGGAGAATGAGAATTAGAATGAGGAGAGGGATAGATAAAGAGAGAAAGAGAGGGGAGAGGGATGTATAGAGATGGAAGGGATAAATATATAGAGATGGAGAGAGGGAGAGACAAAAAGATAAAGATAGAAATAGGAAGTGATACATAGAGAGAGATAGAGAGAGGGGGAGATATAGGGGTAGAGAGGGATGGAGAGATAACAAGATAGAGATAGAGGAAGAAATGAAAGAATAAATGTGGAGAGAGAGATAGAGAGGCAAGGAGATATAGATATAGATATAGAGGTCTAAGAAAAGGGAGAGGGAGAGAGATAGATGGATTTAGAGAGAGGGAGACATGTCTAGAGATAGGGAGGGAGAGAGATAGATAGAGGTAGATATGAAGATAGAGTGGGAGAGGAGGAGGGAGTCAAATGAGTAGAGAGATAAAGAGGAGGAAGGAGAGAGAAAGATAGAGAGATATAGATGGTGATGTAGTGACAGAGAGATAGAGATATGAGGAGATATAGAGAGGGGGAGAGGGAAACATAGAGGTAGAAAAATATAGAGAGAAGTAGAGATAGACAAATAGAGATAGGGGGAGATAGAGGGAGAGATAGATATATGGGATCATAGAAAGAGAGAGAGAGAGAGAGGTAGAGATAGAGAGATAGAGACAAGTAATAGAGAAAGAGGGAGAGAGAGATAGAGAGAGGGAGGAGAGATAGAGAGATAGAGATAAAGATAGGGAGGGAGAAATAGGGAGAGTGTGTGTAGTGAGAGAGATATAGAGATAGGAAGGGAGAAATAGGGAGTGAGAGAGAGAGAGAGAGAGTGAGAGAAATGGAGATAGAGATGGTGAGGGAGAGAGAGATATATATAAATAGATAGAGAGGGAGGTAGAGAGGGAGATAAATAGAGAGAATAGAGATGAATTAGAGAGATATAGAAAGAGGTAATGATAGGGAGAGAGGGGGAGAGAGAGAGATGGGGATAGAAAGAAGGAGAGAGATAGATATAATGGTAAAGATAAAGGGGAAAGAGAGAGAGATACATGAAGATGTAGGTTAATAGAGATAGGGGAGAGACATAGAGAGGAAGATAGAGATAGAGATAGAGATAGAGATAGAGATATGGAGATGGAGATGGGGATGGAGTAGATACTTCACTCTTTCATATATACACATTACCTAGTAAATGTGGCTGCCAAGGGGCACCATAATATGCTCCAATAAAGGTATCAATGGAGATGTGATAACTTCAAATCAATTATGCATCCACTTAAAAGGATCAAAACAATTATTTCTTATCCCTTAGTGGTGGTGCCAATGGATTGGGAACCTCCTACAAGTATCATGTATGTGTGCATTAGTTTTTGGTTCAATGAATAACACACACAAGTTGGATTTTTTTATTTATTTTTTATACATGCTCATAGGATAATTTATCCGCATAAAATTATTTTGTGTTCCCTCTTGTTTGACCAAGTCTTATTTTTCCAACTCATAGATACTATGTGAGAGACGATCAATTCTAGTGAACTGATGAGGGTAGACCTATATGGTATTTCATTCCTAATAGATCTCTCAACCCTCCAATTATTGACTCAAGTTCTTTTTTGTTTCTTTAATATGCCAGGTTATATATTTTCTTGTGTCCCAGAAGGATGTTGAGGCACTATTGAAGGGGTTTGATGTGGTTGTTATTTAGCAGGGTTTTCATGAATTGGTGAATGCGATTTTTTATCAATTGGTGGGGTATTCTCAATTCCTAAAAATTAAATAAATTTCACTAAAAAAAATTCTATCTATCTATTTAATTCATTTTTTATGCTCACAAACTAAAAAACTTACCTCTTCAACCTTGACGATGTCATGGTGGAATTTTGACAGCGATTTGGTAGACAAATGGTGATGAATGGGCTATTCCACAATTTGAACACACTCTAAAAGGGTTGCATAATAAATTTTGTTTTTAAGAGGACGAGTTCAAATGAACTCAACTTCTTTATTTTTTTATTTAAATTAAAACAAAACACAAGCACATTATAACACACTCACATTACATTTACTAGGGGCCTAAAAAGTGGAGTGGTCCTTTTTGGTCCCCCATAGTTTAGCACTTTCCCATTATAGAGGGATCCCACATCTAACCATAGGTCCAAAGAAAACATTCATAAGCCCCACAAATTGTAAAAACTCCTTTGTCATAGTTTGGCATTTTTTTGCTCCTAGCCCTTAGGTCTTTTAAGAGGCATTGTTCTAAGCACGTAGCTTGGATAGATCAAGACTTCTAGGGAATAAAATGGGGCCTCCCCTATTGTTCACCTACCTACCTTGATGTGTTAGCATAGTTTATTGGTCCCCATGTGATGTGAAGAACATAAAATAGGTCACTCAAAAATAATACAACAAACATAACTGATGCATTTTGTATGAATGCATTCACTATTAGCACAATCAAACAATTTTGAGTTGATGAAAAAAAAAAGGAGGTTATTGGGAAGAGACTCCACATCTAGCTATAGGTCTAGAAAAAACATTTATAGGCCCCACAAAGTCTAGAAACTCCTCCATCCTGGATTGGTATTTTTTGCTCTTAGGTCTCCTAAGAAACTTTGTCAAAAGCCTATAACTTGAATATATCAAGATACCTAGGAAATGAAATAAGGCCTCCCCTAGAATTCACCCACCCAACCTCCCCAAAATTTTGGTATAGTTAGTTCAGCCCCATAACACAAAGAATACAAAATATGGCTCTTGACAACATTAGGCTAAATGTAATGATGTGTTTTACAAGAATCCATTTGTTATTGGCATCATCTAAGAATTTTGAGTTGAAAAACACTAAGAGGTTGTTTTAGAGGGATCCCACATCCAATTCTAGGTCAAGATAAAACATTTGTAGGCCTCATGAACTTTGAGAACTACTCTATCATAGATTGATAGTTTTTTTCTCTTGTCTCTTAAGAGACTTAATTGAAATTGTAACCCAAATGGATTAGGACACTTGGGAAATAAAATAGGTCTTCCTTTAGCATTCACTCTCACACCCCATTGTGTTAGTGCTTGATCAATTTGATCCAATGACATGACAAACATTAAATAGGTCTACCAGTATAAGAAGAAGCACATGAATAAACTAGCCCGCAATAACATTTAGACCATACATCCATTTTTATAATTAACCAACCTTATTTATACTTCAAAGATAAATAACATAATCTACAAATATAAGATTTAAGAAAAATGCGATACTACTTAATATCTATTATTTTTCATGTGAAATATGAACTAAAGCTTCGTAGAAAACATTACTTGCAATACCATAACCAAGAAAATAACCTACCATAACTTCACATAGGGCTCAAGGAAAATGGTTGAATCATGATTTTCCATTGCAAATCTTCATAATAGCCAAAGGTGTGTGGAGGAATTTGAGACCACATTCAGTGGGTGGATAGGGTTTTGGTAAGTAGGTAAACCATTTGATTTTTTACCATCCACATGGAAGCATCCATTATTGGATGGCATTACATAACAAGCCACCAAAGGAAGAGTTACACATGTGGGGTGAAGAGGATACTAGCTAATTCCCTACAAAAAATTATTTGGTGGAAAAAGGAAGTTGCAGCTATATTGAAGGGAGTCACTAGGGAAAGGATGGTGATAGCAGCATATGACAAATTCATCATAAGCAATTTCACCGTCAGCAATTCACCGCCAAGTAAAATTCACTGCGAACAATTTACCGCAGTGGAAAATTAATGACATTAATATTTTTAATAAAATCAAAGTTTTTGAAATATATATTAAAAAATATTAATGCAGTTAATTTTCTGCCTAGGTGAATTGCTTGCGGTGAATTTTACTTGACGGTGAATTTTCCTAGAACTGGTAATAGCATGTTTAGGCAGCAAACGAGAAGGTTGTAGCATGTTTAGGCAGCAAACGAGAAGGTTGCATATTTAAAAGATAGTGATTTAATCCTTCAAACAAACAACAGGTAGCATATTATAAATTGTAGAAATCTGCAGATATCTTCAATTAGTGAAAAACAATCGTACAAAGCTCGATTTGCGTGCACAAAGTGCAGCAGAGCACAGCCATCAATTGTGTCCCTTAAAGAAGGGAAAGAAGTGAGCTATATGGAGTCAGTACATGTTTGAATCAGCGGTCAAACTGGCATTTTGCACATTTTTGCTGTAGAACATATTCCATACGAACGCATTGGCTTTCAGCTTTCGATATTAGTTGGTAGTGTTAGAAAGTTAATTGGCAGCGAATACTTCTGGATTGTACTGGGTATTTGTCTTGCAGACCCATTTGCCAATATTGTTCAACAAAGCCTGGACAGAACAGCTGTTCTATACTGGAAGTCTTTCCATGGATCGTCTCTATTTGTACTAAGTGCATTCGTCAGATGTCCCCACTCCCAATCATACAATGATATATTCATTGAATGTATACATCCTATATTTCCTGCAAGGGCATTGGATTTCAAATTAAAAGAAAATAAAAAAATATGTTTCGTGTCTCAAGTTTTCCCTCCTATTTGTCGCCTCAGACAAGTATCTACTTGTTTTTACCGACACTTTGGTTCTGTTAAACCCTTTCTTTTTTCATCCATCCTTTGCCTTTCTCAAATGATTTCTTCTTTATTGTTTGTTCTCTGTGTTGTTGGCAAACTTAATGTTCTCCCATTTCAAAGACTCTAGAGTAGAATGGAAGAGTTTGGAAATTTAGGTTTGATCGACAATCGGAATAAGAAAAGGATTATAAGAGTGCTTTTAGTGTGATTGGTGTTAAACAGGGATATCTATTTTTTATTTTGTTTGGTTATAATTAAATAAGTTAGAGAAATGAATAAACAAATATGAAGGTGAGGTTGTTTATATAGACAATTATAAAGTGAACTCATTTTTATATACAAACAATCTTATCAAAAGCAAACACAGCTTGATAGAATCCATGAGAACTATAAAATTATTTCACCAAGCTGCAGGGATGCAAGTAAACACTTAACAAAATCAAGGCCATGAGCTTTACCTTTCAAAGAAAAAAATTAAATAAACTTTGAATTTGAGGAAGCCCTTTGCTGACCTTAGTCTTGATTATCACAACAAACTTAGTTACTTGTAGGACAAAATTAATCTGAGAGAGTTGGAAGGGTTTATACTTGATACAAAATATATATAAGAATATAGGACTATGGGATTGGAAAACCAAGAAGATCTTAGTTGAATTGCTTGTAATGTCAATGGTGCTTTATGGATGTGAAGTTTAGAGAAACACATCATAATTGAAGATTCAAATGTAGTTAATCACAAGCAATCTTAAAACTAAAACACCATTTTCATGTCAAATCTTATTGGTTGAGGCAGGAAATTTTCTATTATAGATATAAACTTTGACCTAGATGATAAGTAACCTAAATAGAATAGAAAACATGGGGCATCACTAGTGACCTAAAATAATAATGGAACACAAGTTAAGCAAAAGAAAGAAACACATTGATGAATCATAATACTAAGTGGATGGATAAATGGAGTATCAACATGCAAGAGTGTCCAACATTGATAGAGAAATTCAAAGATGTGGAAAAAAGTCATGGAAACCATGTGGACAAAGTAGTTTGAATGAAAGAGAGGACTCTATGTCAAGGAATTCAATCCTACTTATGATCACAAGAGAAAATGTTGATAGTTTAACTAAGGCCTAGTTCATATCGTCTTATGTACAAGATTGGAAGATAACTAGAAGGAAGATTGGGTGAATGATATATCAATTTTCCATTTTGGAGCTAGTGGAAACAAAGTAGCACTACATCATGGGTTGCCTAGATTCCAAGGATATTTGAATCAAATACATAGACAACTGAAACTTGACTCATTGACTATTATATTTGAAAAAGAGAAATTAACAAAAATAATAGAATTTAAATGTAATATAATTTTTGTATGATTTTAATTATATTTTACAACAAAAATGTTTAAATACAATCATACATCCATTAAATTCAATTATGTGAAGTTGTCTGTTGTTTGTATCGTGATGGTCTATTTTGGACAAAATTAATGTTTAGAAGGATGGATGTAGGTTTATTTATTTCACTTATGTTGTATATCATATTTTTTCATTTTAAATGGAAGTTTTTTTTTCTTTACAAGTAGGGGAGAGGGGCCCATAGTAGGGCGGGTCAACTTTGCAGGTCCACGTGGACAAAAAAAAAATTAAAAATTAGTCTATCGTGTCATCCTACCACTTGTGCATCGACCCATATTATTTATTTTTTTAAACGATGACCCCGCCACCTATCACATACGTTTTATGCCAATGTGTCCAAAATGGGCTGATTTTGCCCACCACTTGAAAGTGGAGCCCACCCGCCTCCTTAATCAGTGAGAACATCTATGTATATAGGATCAAATGGCCACATGTACACGATAGAATCGCCACCTTGAACCATCAATTTAGAGCATTAAACGCTCGTCACCTCCTTCATTTCCTCCACTGACCAACTTGCCTTATGCATCGCTTCACATTTACTAGGACTGTCAAGCGCGTCAATCGGAGATCAAGTTTCATTCGATGCTTCACATTCTCACATATCTCGCTTACTTTCATTCCTTTTGTTTGTAAAAATTCTTGACTCTTCGTTTGGCTTTGCTCCGAAACTTTTTTGGCTCTCCACGCTTCATTGTTCGGCTCTTCACACTTCTTCCTTTGGATTTGCATTCTCGATAGCTTCATTGCTCTTTCAGGTGAGGTTTACAACCTCGCTCAACCTCTACCAGTCTCTATACTCAAACTCTTTTGTTCTTCATTGCACAAAAGTTACTTTACATTATGTTTTTCATATTTGCTTCCTTATACAAAATATGAAATGGGTTTGACTGGTTTTAATGGTTTTTCATTACTATTGAACTTTTTTGATGAAATATGGAAAGGGTTTGACTGGTTTTGTATTCATTTGTTCGTCATTCCACAAAATTCAACTCTGCAAATTTTTTTATTACATTTATTTGTTATTCCAAAATATGAAAATGGTTACAATATATATGTCTATTACTACAATATATTCATAGGATTTTAATGTTCATTATTTCGAGGGTTTCTGCCATGCACTTGCATTCGTGTCTTGCTCATTGCACAAACTTTACTGCTACAATTTGCTTATAATATTTCCATGTTACTCTGAAATATGAAAATGGTTACAATATATCTGTCCATTACTACAATATATTCATAGGGTTTTAATGTTCATCATTTCGAGGGTTTCTGCCATGCACTTGCATTCATGTCTTGTTCATTGCATGGATTTTACCGTTGCAATTTTCTTATAATATTCCCATGTTATTCTAAAATATAAAAATGGTATGACTGGTTTTCATTTTGAAGATATTTTGGCATGCAATAGTATTATTTTGTTCTTCCATGCACAATAGTTATATCTGTGAAATGCTTATTTTATTTTATTACTACTAGCATACATGGAAAGGTTTACACTAGTTCAAAACTAGATGGTTTTCTGCCATGCACTTGTAAGAACAGATATATTTTCTTGTTACTAGGAAATATTCATTGGGCTATAATGTCGATCATTTCGAGGGTTTCTGCCATGCACTTGAATTTGTGTCTTCCTCATTGCACATACTTCATCTCTGCAATTTGCTTTAAATATTATCATGTTATTCCGAAATATGAAAATGGTATGACTGGTTTTCATTTCGAAGATATTATGGCATGTTTAAGTATTATTTTGTTCTTCCATGGACAATAGTTATGTTTGCGAAATTCTTTTTTCATTTCATTGTTACTACCAAACATGGAAATGGTTTCACTAGTTCTAAATTATAGGGTTTTATCTTTGACAATGCAAAAACTTTGACTCTACAATTCCCCTTCAATATTTTTATGTTATTCCCAAATATCAACATGGATTCACTTATTTTTATATTATTCTATTTTTATATATGTATGTGTCTTTCCATACATACATATACATATTGTGCATGGAAGAAGACAATAATACATGTATATATTGTATTATTTTGTTCTTATATATGCATTTGTCTTTCCATTCATACATATACATATTATGCATGGAAGAAGACAATAATACATGTATAGACATATTTCCATACTTATATATTCCCATACATGTATATGGTATGAATGGTTTTCATTTCAAAGATATTTTGCCATGTAATTGTATTATTTTGTTCTTCCATTCACAATAGTTCACTCTACGAAATGCTATTTCAGGGTTTTCACTGGTTCACAGTTTTAGGGTTTTTTGCCATGCACTTGTAGTCCTCTCTTTGACAATGCACAAACTAACTCTGCAATTTCCTTTAATATTTGTTTGTTATTCCTAAATATGCAAATGGATTCACTTTGTTTCATTTCAAAGATAATCTACCATGCAATTATATTAGTATCTTCCTATATATGTATTTTTCTATATATATATTGTGCATGGAAGGAACAAAATAATACATACACATATTTCCATACATATGCAATTATATTATTTATTAGACCGCCACGTCACCCTAACACTTGTGCATCCACCCATATATATGCATATATATATTTGTTCTTATATATGTATATTTATATATACATTATATATATATAATAACAAATATATAAGAGCACACACATATATATGTATATGTAATTATATATATGTATATGTTACTATATATTTATATATATATATATATATGTAATTATATATATATATACATATATACATATATATATATATATATTATATATATAATATATATGTAATTATATAATATATATATAATGTATATATATTACATATTACATATATACATAAATATATAGTAACATATACATATATATAATTACATATACATATATATGTGTGTGCTCTTATATATTTGTTATTATATATATATAATGTATATATAAATATACATATATAAGAACAAATATATATATGCATATATATGGGTGGATGCACAAGTGTTAGGGTGATGTGGCGGTCTAATAAATCACATATATATATATATATATATATATATATATATATATATTTATATGTATTTACATATACATATACATACATACAAATATATAATTACATATATAATTTCATTCATACTACCAAACATGGAAAGGGGTTGACTGGTTCAAAATTAGAGGGTTATCTGCTATGCATTTGTGTTCGTTTGTTCGATAGTGCAAAAACTTTCACTCTGCAATTTGCCTTTGCTATTTTTTATTCGGAGATATTCTGCCATGCAATTAAAGATTCCATACCAAACCAGCATTGAACATATAAAGATATTTACAAATATTAAAATGCATATCTCCATATTTTCCAATTTCCATTTACCATGACTCACTTCCATGTTCATATATACATGGAACTGCAAAAATTCAACTCCCTAAATAAAAAAGTGAAGTTTTTCTTTTTGATGGAGAGTCTAACCAATGGAACGAAGGATGCATTACACTCTCCATCGAAAAGAACAAATTCACTATTTAATGAATTCCATATTCATATAGGCATGGAACTGTAGACATTCAACTACAGTTGCCTTCTTCTTTGCCATATGCAACCACCAAAAAACAATGTGTTAAGCCCACCATAATACATGCAATCTCTAAAATTGAAGGCATCCAAAAATTTTCCAAATTTGATAAAGGAGGACACAAATTAAAGACTCTATAACAAACCACCATTATAGATTTACAAATTCAAAAATGCATTTCTCAACCTTTTCCAATTTCCAATCTTACCATTACCTTTTTATTAATTCTTTAAGCCTTTGAATGCCAATCCATTGTATGCCATGCAAAGTGGGATAGGGAGAGGGTTGGATTGGATTTGGTGGTGGGACAGTCTTGGCTCTTTGTTGTTCTCCTACCATTGGATGTGTTAAAATATTGGTGTTGATGTAATGCAAGTGGTGATATGATAGGGGAGTGTGAGATAGATAATTTTTAAATTTTGCTTGCATGTTTTAATGCTAAAGGCCATTAACATGCAATATGTGTATAAAAAATGAAGCTTTTCTTTTATATGGACTATGTAAGAGCATAAGAAGCAACATATATTTAAGGGGAGTGTGGGTTATACTAATTTTATGTTTTGTTTGCATGTTTTAATGCTACGGGCCATTAACAATCAATATGGCTTGTACGTTTGTGGTATTAGATGTGCTTTGAATATTCTATGACATGTAATACTATGAATAACTATTTATGTTTCAGACAAATATAAACCAATTATAATACTATTCCAGTGGTATAGTGATTCGAGTACCCTTGTTGACTTTGTGGGTGAAAACTGTTTTATAATTGCATATTAAGGGGGTCCTATACACCATATGTTTGGAGGTCAACATGTTTCTACATGAAACTATTTACAATTGGTTACATGAATTATTTTGCTTATCAAGAATATAGAATTGCTAGAATTCATGAGGCATAATATATGTATGTATGTATGTATGTATGTATGTATATACATATAAATATGTGCATCTATCTATATATGTATATATGTATGTAGACATATATATATGTGTATGTATGTAGATATGTATGTATGTATATATGTACATATATATAACATATATATATACATATAGATATGTATGTATGTATATATGTATGTATATATGCATGTCTATATATCATAGAGATTATGGTATATTCAGCTCACACCTTTTTTTATGTCTTGTTCACTCTGCTTCATCGACGTGCAAAGAAATACATGTTCACCCCAACCAATTGTTCCTTCCAAGCTTCAATGACGGTGAGTTGCAATTGAAAGGTATACAGTCTACTAATTTATTTGTGTATTAAGCTAAGCACTGCCTACATTTGTGTAATATAAGTATCTGTAAAATTCTTTATGTATTGATTCATCCCCCTTTCATTTGTTCTTGCAGCAAGCATGATAAAGGTGAGTGCAACAAGACACAACATCAGGAAAATCCATACTATACAGGTGAGGTTTCTAACCTCGCTAAGGCTATACCACTTTCTCCTATCAGTAAATGGTTTTTTGTTGTCTTGTTGTTTTTTATCATATTATCTCAAATGGTGTTTCTTAAATTGAAGGAATTTTATGGCTTTCTTGGTGCATGCAAAATGTGCTTGATGAAGTGTATGGCATCTAGGGTATTTATGAAGACTTCCAAATTTTGTGTTCTTAAACACACTTTATTTTTCAAGGAAAATAATGCTTCTCTCTAGTATCACTCTATCTTTAATGGGTTGCTATTTCTTATGTTTCTTTCCTCTCATGGTTAGCCATAATCCATCATCATTGAATTGTCTGCCACGTGATCATGCCACCTATGCTCCTAATATGTATATGCATATATGTACATACGTTTATATATGTATATTCATATATAAACTTATGCATAATTGTACTTATATTTATATGCATACATGTAAATATGTATATGCATATATCTACAAAAGTATGCACATACATTTATATGTAATACAAGTTAATAAACAAGTGCATCGAAGAATAGAATAATACAAGTGCATGGCACACAACCTTCCAAAATAAACTATAAAGGTATTGTGAACATACATATATATGAACGTAGGTATGAATGTTCATAGATTATTGCATGTACATACATATGAACATCCACTATGTTTGTACATGTAGTAATCTATGCACATAATATATGTATGTGCACAATGATTGATTTCCCAATGAGGAAAAAACAAAAGTAGGGCGGCTCAACTTTGAACATATATATACATACACACACACGCATATATATATATATATATATATATATAATTATAGATATATATATATATATATAATTATAGATATATATATATATATATAATTATAGATATATATATATATATATATATATAGATATATATACGTGTGTGTGTGTGTGTGTGTGTATTTCGCCTCATCAATTCTAGCAATGCTATATTGTTGGTAAGAAAAATAATTAATTCTAGCAATTGTAATCACTGTACCGGAAAAATTGTATTATAATTAGCTTATATTTTTCCCAAACATATATAGTTATTCGTAGTCTTACATGTCATAGAATATTCAAAGCATGTCTGATACCACAAACATACAAGCCATATTGAGTGTTAATGGCCCGTAGCATTAAAATATGCAGCCAAAATTTAAAATTAGTATAACCAACACTCCCCTAATATATCACCACTTGTATTACATCACTACTAGTCAATATTTCCATACATCAAATGGCATGATAACATCAAAGATCCAAGACTGTCCCATGACTAATTCCATTATATTATACACAAGAGGTTGTTGCACTTTATACATTCCATATCATGTAAATGGTGTTGCCAGTGTTGTGTCCATGACTATATGAAGATTCAAGTGATATTGTTAGTGGTTGTTAATGCATAATGTTCTATACATGCAATATTTATGCGCAGTCTGTTGTATATTTCAGCCCAATCAAGCAATCACCATAAACAAAGTTTGAGTATAATTAAGTAGACTTCCATTAACAAGAAATTGCACTACACTGCCAACATGGACATCATTTTGCTAATTAGGCCTATAAACATATCCATTTCGTAAACCAATAAACAGATCCATTTGATATCAAATCTTAAATATACGAATGTGCATAATCCTGACAAGAAAATTTACATATTTAGGACATAAATATGTAGAGACATTGGAGGTTATAGCATTGAAGAGACTTCTTTTTCAGAAGAGTATTTAAGTATTAAACTATGTATCATTATACTTTACAAATTATTAGTGTATGCAACATGGTTTAGTACTAAAAATGCTTTCATGAAAATAAGCCTCTTCAATGAATAGCCCAACATGTTTCAATGCGAAACCAAAAAAAACAGTCGAGAATGTTTGCAAAAAAATGGAATGAGTGGGCGGGATATGCGATAATTTGAAGCATTGAATTAACCTTGATCTTTGATTTACTTGTTCAATAGTCCGAGTAAATGTGAAGCGATGCATATGGCAAGTTGGTCAGTGGAGGAAACGAAGGAGGAGGCTAGTGTTTAATGCTCTAAACTAATGGTTCGGGGTGGTTGGGTTGTCAAGTACACATGGTCATCTGATCTTGTGTACGTAGATGTTCTCATTGATTAAGGAGGCCGATGGGATCCACTTTCGAGAGGAGGGAAAAATCAACCCATTTTGGACATATCGACATAAAATGTGCTTAACAGGTGGCGGGGTCATTGATTTAAAAAATATATATATGGGCCAATGTACAAGTGGCAGGGTGATGTGGTGGGAAAATTTATCTACTTAATATCAGGGTATTACAGTCCCCAACAACAAAATTAAACAACCAACAATTGAACTATATCTTGCAGCCTGGAATACTATGTGAAAAAGTAGCCAATCACTCATATAGTTGTAGTGATGGTCTATCCCAACATCAATCAAGTATACCAAGATAAAAATGTGGAGATGTGTTCTCGTCTCCTTCTTGTGCATTCTGAGTTGTCCTTGAACATGATTTGCATTTGCATTTGTAAATTGAGTGCTAATTACATGAAATAGTGTTGAACAACTATTTGCAATAGACAGTGGAGTGCAACCTACATTTGGATTGAGACTCGAATTGACATTCAATTCCCAAGCAAAGGGATGTATATGTTCAATATATCCTGAAACAAGGCATGGTTGTGTTCTAACGAGTTTGCAAGACTGATTATATGTCTTTCCTTCCTATCTTGTTTCTTTTGAATCCTCTCTTGCTCCATCTTGTCCTGCCTTTTCTTCTTATCATGTTTCTTTTGAAGTCGGTCTTGGTCCCTCTTTTTCTCTATCTCCTTCCTATCTTGTATCCTTTGAACTATCTCTTTCTCCTTCTGCTCTCCCTCTTTCCTATCGTGTTGCTTTCTAGCTCTGTCTTCCTCCTTCTACTCTATTTCATTGCTCATATCTGCATAGACAATGTAATATAAGAACCTAGAAAATGAAAATAACTTCTTGGACATTGACAAACAGTGTAAGTTGAAACCCCAGATGTTGAGTAACAGGTTTTTTTGAGAAATGTTACCATCACATACAACATATTCGCATATGGACATGAATACTTTATATGAAAAATAAAAGGTATGTATTGTATGGTGAAAACCACTTGCATAGTATTGAACAAATTGGCATTCAGAAATGAAGAAAGTTGAAACACCAGATATAATAGTCACTTTGATATGCTAGAAATGCAGTTAGGGTGCATAGAACTGATCTATATTGGCAGCCATATTGAGCATAATAAAATTCCAACAAACAAACTTATAATGATGTGATATATATAAACTTTGTAAGTTGAAACCCCAAATATTGAGTTAGGGTTTGTGGGTCACATAACTTTTAAAGAAAATATAACATCTATCTATATTGGGAGACATAGACAACGTAATAAGAACCCATAAAATGGAAAGAACTTCTTGGACATTGACAAATAGTGTAAGTTTAAACCCCAGATGGACATGATTAGTTTATATGAAAAAGAAAAGTTATCTACTGTATGGTGAAAAGCACTTGCATAAATTGAACATATTGGCATTCATAGGCATAAATAGTATATTTGTGTAGAGTACCTAGATGTTGATAGTGTGTTGCTGGTGATGCTTCTTCTTGTCCTCCTTGATCATCTACCTCCAAGAAAACTTTGCAATGAATATGAAAGTGAGATGTGGTAAATGGAAATGCAAATTTGAATTTAAAAATATTTGTATATGTTCAATGTTGTTTGGTATGGAGTCTTTAATTTCGTCCTTCATTTCCAAATTTGAATTTTTTGTTAGGTGCCTTCAATCACAATGAATGTATGTATTTATGGCATGGGGTTTTTTTTGCTGGTCAAGCAACTATGGTGGCCTTATTGCCATTGTTTTGGTGGTTGCAGGTGGAAAAAGAGGAGTTTCAACCAATTGTCGTGGGAATGGATTTGATAGATGGGATAGTTATGAATGATTTCTTTTCATTCTAGGGTTGTATTGATGGCATGGTGGGATAGGGGGTGGGTTGGACTGGATTTGGTGATGGGACATTCTTGGGTCATATTTGTTCTCTTTGTGCCACTTTTATTAAAATAGTGGTTGTGAGCTAATGCAAGTGGTGATATTAAGGGGGAGCGTCAATTACACTAATATTTTATTGTAGGTGTAAGTTGTAAAGCTACGAGCTAGTAAGAATCTATATAGCTTGTATGTTTGTGGTGTCATATGTGCTCTGAATACTCTCTAACATGTAAGACTATGGTTACTTATTTGTGTTCAGGACAAATATAAATCAATTATAATACAATTTTTATGGTACAGTGAATCGAGTACCTTTTTTGACTTTGTGGGTAAAATTTGTTTTATAATTGCATATTAAGATGGTCTAGTGTGGGGCCCACGTGGAACTACTTCCATCCCCAGTATAGGATCTTTCCCTACTATGGGCCCCTCACCCCTATATTATATTTGTATAGAAGAAAACTACAATTGTAGCTTTCTATCATCTGATTATGTATCACAAAATCTGATCCAACTTGATTCAAAAACTTTTACAGACTAGTTCAAAAACAACATTGATTAGTCTGGCTGAATTTTTAAATTACTATTTGAACTACTAATCTTAATTCTTCCCCCATTTTTAGTCTTTTTGTTCGACTCAATTTTTTATCATTCTATTTGTATCATTTCAACTTTATTCAAGAAAAAAACATTGATTGATACTAGGGGAGAGGAGCCGATACGTAACCGGGGGCCTTAAGGTGCAATGGGACATGCCTTCATTGGGGCTCACACCTATACACCGGTCCTCCACAACATAAAAATAATAATCCATAAATAGGCATGATGACATCAAGCATAAATTTGATATAAAATGCACACTTAATAGCATTAAATTAAAAAAAAACAAGTACACACTGGCAGCCAAACATGATGAAGTGTATCCAACTTGTATCTGACATATAACAAGTAGCATTCTGACATGGAATTTAAATGGCGCAAACATTAAGACATGCACCCTTCCCCGTAAACTGGTAAACCCCAACTTTCTCACCAATGCAGGTGTCACTTTCACATTAATCACAACTACACAACATAAACAAGGTGCCAAGTCAACAACTTTGAAACCCATTTGACCCATCTTTGAATGACTAGCGAACCCATTACAACAATGTTTCCCATCGTACCATAACCAAACCAACATGCAAATGCATTCACCTGTCTCATCTACCATAAGACCTACAACACGTATCAACTTGAATCTGTCCCATCTCGCCAAGTAGGGTGCCCAGGTATTGGATCCAAACCCAAATATCCCACCTGGATCCATTTAACACTCTTGTAAGGTTGCCATTATTCAAAACAAAAACATGGAAACAATTTCAAACAATCCACCAAACCAATAAAGTCAAGAATTAATGGCCAAAATCAATCAAATCTCCAATTCATACGAAACATAATTCAAATTCAAAATAGGACAATAATTTATTTCACCACACCAAACAAGCATCAATCAAATTCAAATAATTCCCAATTCAAATAGTCGTGAAAACCAACAAGTATTTAGTTATTCTACAGTGAGCGACATAAGAAAAGGAGTGACAAGTACAAAATTGAACAAGTTAACATCAAGGGGAGGCAAAAACTCAGATTCCAATGCACCAGTATCCATCTTGTTCCAGGTTTTTCTTTTCACACTTTTCCATTCGTTTACTTTATATTGTTCTTCATTACAGCCATTACTGTTTTCCATTTCTAAGCTTTATATTGATCTTCATTACAGCCATTACAGTCATAGATTTTTATTTATGTTTCCCTAGGGTTTATATTGCAAATATTACAGTCATAGGTGTTTCTTTATGTATCGGTAGGGTTTATATTGCTAATATTGCAGTCATAGGTTAGCATATGTTTTTCATAGGTTTTATAATGTAAATATTCCCATCACGATGTAGTGTCCATAAATAGGTTGATAACTAGGAACATATATTCCTCTACTCAGGGATTAAACATCACGACTAGCAGTCATAATCTATTCCTGGGACATAATTTAATTGTCAACCCAGGGACGTTAGAATTGAAATGGGTCTACATAGTATATGCACTAACAACCTATTTCAGACATGTGTTCTTTCCTAAAAATATCATGCTAGAATTGAAATTGTTGGAAACAAACTTTAGCTGACTAAATATTCTCAAAATGAAAACTAAATCAAGTTTTGAAGACAAGACCTACTCTGTCCTTAGTGGCTATTGGAACAATTGGCAGCTCTGTAATCCTGCCAGTTGTAGGAATAGTCACACTGAAGTTCTATGAAAATGAAATACAGATACTCTAATTGCAGAAATGGAAAAGATAGACAATGTCCCTAAGTGGGCCCCCTTAGGTAGTGTCTCAAGTACACAACAGATTAAACTATAAACTCCATGAAATGCTTTTATTGAACTAAAACTGATAAGTACATTGTTGAAAAACTTGCAACTTGCAATTGTATTACTTGAAAACTAAGCTATTAAAATTGTAAACTTCTAGCCCTTTCTTTGAAGGAGAACGGGCTATTTATTCAAAAATAAAACCTAACAACTAACTAACCTTTCCCTCATAAAATGGGAAATCTTTATTAAATCATGACCTTTACATTGAAGAAGTGTACACAAGAGGCAGAACTGAGTTAAATCAGTTTGAAAGAATTAATGCACCACTATCTTGGATTTGTGTGTCATCAAGATGCCTCTGCTAGATTTCTAGAACGCTTCCCTTGCATGGCGGATAACTTATCAATTGTCTCCTCATTTCTTGCTGCTGAATTGGTCAACTTTGAATTAGTCTTGCAACGATTTAGTGGAGGATAAATCTTCTCCTTGAGACTTTGTACTTGCAATAACTAACAACTACTCCTATGGAAAAGGGTTAGCTCAACACATTTAACTCATTAAACGATCCATTATCTCATTCATACATTCTTAGGTATTGATTTTGATCAAACAATATTTCACATATGGTTGCAAGAAGGTTAACAATAGTGGCTGCAAGAAAGGCATTTCATAACAAAAATTCACAAGGCACACATCTTCCATCAAACTAATAAAACATTTAAGCAATAATCATGGAAAGACTTATCATAATAAACTTGTTATATTAAGCATAAATTCTATGTATTACTTCCATAATTACCACTAAATGTCTTTCTTAGCATTATAAAAGCTATAAAAATGTTTTAAAAACATAGTCTAAAATATGCCAAAAATTGGGTTCATCATTCCCCTCAATGCACTACTTGTTGGTCCCTTTAGCAAGTCTAGCATTCTTCCTCTGAGAAAACTCTCTTAAATCAGCATTCACCTGCTTCCCACATTCACCAATTTGAAAGCTCCAAAAGTGAGCTAGCATAGATTCCAACAGCTGCCACCTGTTATCCTCTGAGTTCCTGTTTTAGGTATTGTTTTCTCCCTACATGGCCAGAAGTGGCCATAAGAGAATGGGTGGCTGCATAACCAAGGGTAACCAATTCTCTTTCTTCATCCTTGTGTTTCTCAGGTACCTTTCTACTCTTAGAGTGACTACATACAGGTTGTTTGGGGTATGTAGCTCTGCTCTTCTTAGTTGTAATGGCAAGTGCTCCCATCTTGTTTTACTATGTTGTGCGACAACATTGAGGTCGTCATTTACAATTTGGGAGTACTGGGTAAACACTTCTTGTATCAAGGGTTCAATTACCGGTCTATCCCTTTCATCTTCCCACAACTTCTTCTAGTCAAAGTAAATGCCCATCCCCTTCTTGGATACATTTCTCATTGTTAGTGGCATGTTAGCTTCGCCATGTTTGTAACTATCAAAGTGTTCTCCCCTGCTTATCTCATTCCTGATCCAAGAGATCAGAGCACTAATGTGTGTGTCTCCTACATAGCATAGAGGATTCCATTATGTATCATTAGGCATAGCCAAATTGTGTAAATAGAACTCACACAGAAGGTGTCTGATATGTTGCGGTGACTCCTGGTATGCATCATAGAATTCTGGGGGAGTGCTCAAAGAAGGGTTCTGAACTTGCCAAATCCTTATTAATTGAAAATTTAAATATAAATCCTTTAAATACATTGCATAAACAGGAGAGGGAGACCTACACTGCACTATTTGTGGGACAAATTTGACTACCTGATTGAGGGTGTCTATAAGGTTAGCAATTTCTATATCCTTGTTGTGGATTACCCTTTTTAATTTCTCAATTTCTAATTCATAGGCAGTCTTTTGATGTTGAAGTTCTGTGTAACATGACACTCTTGCAGAAAAACTTGTGAAATGGAGAGGAGGCTTATGGTTATAATTTACTGCAAGTGGTTCCTGAATTTCCTTAGGTGCATCAACATTTCCATGCTCTATCGTCTCAATTATTTCCTTGGCATATGATTGCTCAATAACTTCCTGTTCCATTTTGTCATCCTGTTGCCAGTCCTCTTGTTGTTCCTGTGGCATCATATGTTCCGGTATATTTTCTGGAACAACCGGTGATTCATCTATCACTTCATTATTTTCACTTCTCTCTTATGATTGAGTTGTAACTATTTTTCCTTCCTCTCCAATACACACCACCTCTTCCTGTAGCCGTTCTGATAATCCTTCCTGCATCTGTTTTGCAATAGGTGCTAACTCATCAAGGCTAGCCCCTTTTGAACCACACTCAGACTCATCGGCAGATTGGTGTCCTTCCTCAAGTACTAGACTAGAGGGATCTAAGGGTGATGGTGCAGATTGTGAGGTATTCTGTGAGTGTAGTGTTTTCTTGCTCAGAAATCTGGAGCTTCTTCGTATAGGAGTAGGGGTTGCCTTAGGTTTCTTTGGGTGTCTAGCTGCAAGACTAGAATATTCTCCCATTTTCTTTCTCTTGACTGATTGAGGAGCAAGTTTAGGGGTTTTTGGATGAGGTGACATAATTGGTGACTTCTCCTTTTTCTTTTTAGACAAAGTCCCAAGTTCAGCAACAGGGGTATGTATAGGTTCATTAGGAATTCTTTCAGAAATAGGGACTTCATCTTGCAAGTTTGAGGTTTTAGGCATAGGGGGTGCGGACGCAGAGGCCCCAACCTTTGATTGAGAGGTTCATTATTTAAAGGTGAGAGGATGACCCTTGGGTCCGAAATTTTGAACCACATGTTTAAAATTAACAACAAATTCCTCCCAGGTCATTGGTGACACATCCCTAATGGATTTCTCAAGAAGCAAATTTATGATGCAATGATGGGATACAAAATTGATTCTTCCCTTCTTATATTCGGCAGCACTATTGGAGAGTAAATTATACAGAAAATCTGGTATCTTCATTAATAAACCATGATGTAAATGAGATAATAGCTTGAAATGGTGAGAGTGCAAAACAGAAAACCGACCTTCACATGTCAGGTATTTCATTACATAGCCTGCCCATGGAATTCAATCTTGCGAAAAACTAATTTTTTGAGTTCCCTGATTATCCACGTGCAGAGGAGGATCTCCAAGCCGAGTAAATTTTTCCCTAGCACTTCATGCATCCCTTGTTCAGGGAAATAGTTCACCAGCTTGAGGTAACCCCGTTACCTCTACAATTATTTCCATTGAGACATCAATTTTTACTCCCCTAACCTTGGCCTTCCCATTATGAAATTTCATGGTAAATTCCTCAGCGATAGCTTCATCAAACGTGACAAGTTTGAGAAAATAGTTGAGCCACCCATACTATCTAAATGGTGGTAAGTTTTGCACATCCTACAACAAGACATTGTGGTCTGTCAGGTCATGCTTAATGGGATAGCCTCCCATTTTTATGCTTGTTTTGCAAATTAGCTCTCAAGCGAGAATTCAACCTGATTATTTCAATTTCTTTCTTTCTCAATTTCAATCTTCCTGCAACTCAAACTATCTCTCCTTTCTTCCCTCAACCTAAACTTTTGAACTTCTTTCAAAAGATGTAGAAAATAGAAGGAAGAATTTCAACAAACATCCAAACTCAATTTTTAGACACAAAATATTTATAGAGAGGATCTAAAGACACATCTGGGTATTACTACAGGAAGTGATGAAAGTTTACTAATTTATTGCAATTTTCTCAAAATCCTAAGTTTAAGCAAAAAGGACAGTACACTTGATGTGATAAGGTTTCATGGCGGCAAAAAGTAATGACGTGGCCATCAATTAGGAATTAGGAAAAATCCTTGAATGTGAGAAAAAGATTGAAGGATATTGCAGCCATATAGGAAATATTTTGTCTAACTTAATACCTAACTAAACATAATAAATCAAATAATTAATCACTTCTTGAGTTAAGTTGAGCTTACCTGCAATGATGCACCACAACTGAGTGATGTGACTCCATTTCTTTTATTGCAAAAGTTGATCTTTGGAAATGTGGAAATGGTAATGTGTGATAGGTGGATGAGGTGGCAGAAGAAGAAATGGTATGGATAGCAGATGAAATGATGGTATGGAATGGGAATCCACAAGGATGACCCCTTTATTATGATCTTTTATGCACTTTCATGCATTTCTTAGGGAATAGAGTCGAGACTCAACTCCTTCAGTTGCAGGATCTGTGGATTCCTACTCAATTTGAAACTGCTTCATGAACTCTTCCTTATTAATGGGCTTTAGGTAGAGCTTTATTCAATTCCCATTGGCTAATAATTTGAATCTGATGTTATCAATTGTGCTCAACTGAACTGCACCCTTATCAAATAATTTTACAATTTCGTTTGGTCCCAAGCATCTGGTTTGTAGTTTCCCTTGATTGTCCTTGTATCCTGAATTATATAGCATAGCCCAATCTCCTGCTTTGAATTTATTTTCCTTTATGTACTTATCATGCCATCCGATCTTCTGATTTTGTACTATTTTTGTATTATGTAGGGTACTCATCCTTAGCTCATCCAAGGCATTGAGTTGCATGATTCTCTCTTTTTGTGCAGTCATTAAATCCATATCCAACTCCAAATCTGTTCTGAGAGTTTTGTGTTCAAACTGAACAAGCATCATAGCTTTCTTCCTATGCACCATTTCAAAAGGTGTAAAACCTGATGTAGTCTTCCAAGTAGTTCTTTAGGCCCATATAGCTTCAGGTAACCTCATGGCCCTCATGGCCCAATCTTTCCTATGTAGGTCCACTGTTTTTGTCAGAATGGCCTCAATATCCCTATTAGTAATTTCTACCTGGCCATTAGCCTAACGGTGATAAGGAGTTGACTTCATATGCCTTATGTTGTATTCATTTACTAAGGCTGTAATAAGAGTAGAAGTAAATTGTTCTTCTTGGTCTATCACTATTTCTCTAGGAACACCAAATCTGGTAAAGATTTCTTCATAGAGAAATTTTGTAACTTTATTATCTCTAGCATGCTTCATTGGTCTAGCCTCTACCCATTTTGTTACATAATCCATGCATACAAGAATGTAAGACTTACCATTTGAAGGTGGATCAATTGGGCCTACAAATTCTAGTCCCCATTTATCAAAGGGTGTAATAATAACTTGTGGAAAAAAAGGAATTTCATTTGATCTTGTTGGCTTCCCCATCCTTTAACATCTATCACACCTCCTGGTATACTTGGTTGCATCTTTATGTAGTGTTGGCCAATAATATTAGGTATTTAAGATCTTCATGGTTGTCCTCTTAGCAGAAAAATGTCCACCACAAGGTTCATCATGGCTTGGATGTAGTATGTCATGAGCGTCTTCCTATCTCACACATCTCCTCATTACTTTATATGGACCTGTGTAAAACATGCAATCTGCAATCCAAGAGAAGTTGAATTTTTTCTCTACTAACAATCTCTTCTCCTTACATGAGAGGTGAGGAGGAGTTCTTCCTACAGCCAAATAATTTTTTATGTTTGCATACCATGGATGAATGAATTTGATGAAAAACAAGTTTTCATCAGGGAAGGAATCTTCTATGAGTGCGAGATCATCTTTCCTTTGGATTCTAGACAAGAAATTAGCAACCACATTTTCTTTACCTGGTTTGTCCATAATTATGATATCAAATTCTTGCATTAGTAACAACCACTTAGCTAGTCTCACTATAATTGAACTCTTGTTTATGAGATACCTGATTGTTGCATGATCAGTATGGAAAATACTTGATAGCCTATAATATAATGCCTGAACTTGTTGAGGGAATATATGATTGCTAACATTTTTTTTTTTGTAACAATGTAGTTGAGTTCATCTCCTTGTAAGTTCTTGCTGATATAATAAAGTGCATGCTCAGTTGAACCACTCTTTTGTCCTAGGACGACACCAATAGCATAATCTAATGCATCTATTTGAATATGGAATGGAAGTGACCAATTTGTTCCTTTAAAAATAGGTGATTGTGTAAGGGAAATCTTAAGGTCAAGGAATGCTTTCTCACATTCTACTGTCCAAGAAAAATTTGCATCCTTCTTTAGCAAACTGTATAGAGGTCATGTTGTTTGACTGAAATCTTTAATAAACCTCCTATAGTAGCCAACATGTCCTAGACATCTTTTGAGTTCCCTTTTCTTCGTAGGGAAAGGTAGACTAGAAATGACTTCAATTTTAGAAGGGTCTAACTGTATTCCTACAGCGAAAATGTAGTGACCCAACATTATTCCTTCTTGCATCATCATGAAGCATTTTTTACTATTGAGTGAAAAATTATGATCTTCACACCTTTGTAGTACCTTTTTCAAATTGTATTAGGCTTCCTCAAATGTATCACCATAAACAGTAAAGTGACCATCCATATATATTTCCATGCAATCATATGAAATATCTGAGAAAATACTAATTACAGCTCTTTGGAAAGTTGCAGGTGCATTACAAAGACCAAAAGGTAAGACTGAATAGGAAAATGTTCCCCAGGGGCATGTGAAAGTAGTCTTTTTATGGTCCTCAGGAGCAATCTTTATCTGATTATATCCACTGAAACCATCAAGGAAGGAGAAATACTTTTTCCTTGATAAGTTATCTAGGACTTGATCGATAAAGGAAAGAGGAAAATAATATTTCTTAGTTACTGAGTTGAGCTCCTTGTAATCCACACACACTCTCCATTTTCCTCATTTCTTAGGGATAGTAACCAGTGGAGAAACCCACTAGCTATCTGAGATTGGGTAGATAAAGCCAACATTCAACATTTTCTGCAATTCCTCCTTGACTATTTCTCTTAGGGCTAGATTAATTCTCCTTTGGGGTTTTCTAATAGGTTTGAACTTGTTGTTGATGAAAATTCGGTGTGTACATAGCTTTGGATCTAGCCCCTTCATATCACTGTAACCCCAGGGAAAATTTGTCTTGTGGGTAGTAAGCATTTGGACAATTGACTCTTGCTGCTCACTGGTAAGTTTACTATTGATATTCAATGTTTTTCCTGCAACTAATTCCACCGGTGAGGTTAATTCAAGCATAGATACTTCAGAAAAAAAAAAGGAATTTCTACTTCATGGCGTAATAAGGTGTGCAAATAGTCAGTTGCTACGGGATAATGAGCTAAAGTAGAAGGGGAAAGAATTTTTTGCAAGGAACATGGAACTTCTTCACAAAGGGGGTACTCAATGCCATAATTGTTCTGAAGGATACTAGACAATATTTCTTCATAGATTCTTGGTTTTCAATAAAAGGCTCTTTGCTAATCATCATCAGGTTTTCCACAAAATTCATTTCTTCCACTTCTTCTCCTAAATCTGGCCAGACTACCTGTCCACACTCAAGTTGAGGCTAGGTTGGGGCATAAAGGGTGAGCTTATTGGTGCTATATCCATTAGAGATAGTCATGTTACCAGACATACATCCTATGTAAGCATCTGTGGTGGCTAACCAAGGCCTTCCTAGAATTATAGGATATCCTCCTAGTGTTTCTTTTGGAGACAAGACTATAAAATCAACAAGATATTCCCATGAATCTAGGGTGACTACTAGGTCTTCAACTACTCCATCAGGCTTGATAGTTGAACTATCAACGAGTTGCAAGACTGTAGGTGTAGCTCTTAGGTCATAAATACTTAGATTTACCACAAGGTCTTTAGTCATTACATTAATAGATGATCCAAGGTCTACTAAAGAATTTTTTAATTTGAACCCCATTAATAATGATTTCAAGAATAGGACTACCAGGGTCTGAATATTTTGGGATGGTAAGCTTCCCTAGCATCAAATCAGAGAGTTGACCTAATACATGAACAGTTTGAGGGTCTTTCTTTCTCCTACCTGACTTCTTCATGCATGCTTCCTTAATGGCCTTACTATAGATAGGTATTTCTTTATTGCTTGGAACAAGGGGATTTTTACACATATGTGGTTTAGTTGTTCAAGAATGTCAAAGGCAGGCTCTTCTTGCTTTTGAACAACTTCACTTTCCAACCTTTGTGGAAAAGGGGTGAAGTTTTATTGGACACCTTAAGCAAGGATGGATTCTGCATGGTCTCATTAGATGGAGCTAGATCATTAGTATCTTCTTGCTCATTCTCCTTAGATGGCATTTATGTGATTATGGGAGGAGAGGCTGTAGGTAGAACTGTCTCTGATCATAAGTTAATATTACTCAAATTGAGAGAATAAGTAGGATGTTGATTAGGATCGGTGAAATAAACTTATCATTGCTAAGCTTGGTTATTTGGGTTAGGTGTTGCTTGAGTAGGGACCTGGGTTGGCTTAGGATTTTGGCTTTGGTTAGCTGCAGAAGGTGGCATGATTGACTGCTACTGGGGTTGCTGAAGGAAACCAACGGGTTGATTTGACCATTGCTGGGCTCCCCTCCACTGGTTTGACTACTACCAATTTCCTTGGGGAGGTTGTCACTGATTTTGCTATGGTGATTGCCAATTTCCTTGCGGAGGCTACCACTGGTTTTGTTGAGCATTTGGCCAAGGATTATTCCAACTAGGTTGGAAGTATGGGCCATAATTTGGAGGGTACTAGTTATGCCATTGACTATTATATAAACCAAAATTTTGCAAAGGGTCATGAGGCATACCTTGTCTTGGGGCCCAAGGCCTGCATTGAGCAACAAAGAACACTTCTTCATCTCCTATTTTTTTGAGCTTAGTGGGAAAATTTTGCACCTCCAAATTAGCCACCGCCTTGCATCTGCAATCCTTCTTCCTTTGTTTGCAGTGAGGGCAATATTCAACTAGCATTTCCTCTTCTTCATGTTTCTTCCTCCTATCTTGCATAGTGTCCAATTGTGTAGCAAATCCATTTATGATATCTTGCTTGAAGTTGGACAAGAGATTATAAATCTCCCCCTTAGACACTCCTGAGCCATTTCCTTTTGCAATAGAGGGTCTAAACCCTCTACCCTTCTTCACAGTTGCTCTGGAGTAGTTGAGATAGTTTTTCTTGATATCATCCCAATTTCTTTGGGTGATATCTCCTTCGTCCATGAGGTCCAGTGCCTCAATGCAAGCATCATTGACTCCTCTTAGAAAGATAATTTTATTAGAATCCTCTTTCAGCTAATGCCGAGTGTTTTTCTACACATTGAACAAAAACCTTGACACATAGTCTTTTAGGGTTTCATCCTTTTTTTGTGACATCTTGAATATGTCATCTCCTCTCATGTCATTCCCCCTACAATATTCTTTATATTTTCCCAAGAATTGCTCCTTCATTTCATCCAAAGTGGTCGCTACATTGCCACCTAATCCCATGAACCACCTCAAGGCCGACTCCTTTAGCGTAGAGGGAATCAACTTCAGTTTGTGTGCATCAGTTGTGTAGTCATAACTCCTACAAAGGATATCAAACTCAAACAAGAAGGTATGAGGGTCTTCTATAATAAGTCCATAGAACTTTGGAAGTAATGAGGTAGGGATGTTCTTGAGGTTATTATTGTCATGTAGGTCAAGAATTGGGAATGGAAAAGTACTTGCCATCCTTTGTGGTCTTACTAGGTTAGCTCTCGACTGATACACTACAAGGAGAAAATTATTATTATATGGGTCCTAGTTGTTGGAAGTTTGCAGATTATTCAAATGTTGAATGAGTGGATTAAGGTCATATGGCTCATCAAATAGGTTCAAACATAACTCTAAGGAAGAAGATGAGGTAACTAAGTCTTGGCCAACATCCAAATATGGTTCTTCTTGGAAAAGCTCTGGTTCAATTTCTTGGGTATCTATTCTTCCAGGAAGGAATCTTCCAGATTAGTCTCTTCTTCTACGCATACAACAAAAATTAAGTCTAAACTATGGAAAATGTTGGAATGCTGTATTCTAAGCTAAATACTAGGAATGAAATTAAAACTCCTACTACCATGTGTGCAACATGTTCTTAGTCTAACACCATCCCCGGTAATGGTGCCAAAAATTTAGTGTCTATAAATAGCTTGATAACTAGGAACATATATTACTCTACTCAGGGATTAAACATCACGACTGGCAGTCATAATCTATTCAGGACATCATTTAATTGTCAACCCAGAGACGCTAGACTTGAAATGTGTTTGAAAATTATATGCGCTAACAACCTATTTTAGACATGTGTTCTTTCTTGAAAATACCATGCTAGAATTGAAATTGCTAGAAACAAAATTTAGCTAGCTAAATATTCTCAAAATGAAAACTAAATCTAGTTTTGAGGACAGGAACTACTCTATCCCTAGTGGTTGTAGGAACAATTGACAACTCTGTAATTCTGCCAGCTACAGGAATAGTCACACTGAAGTTCTATGAAAATGAAATATAGATACTCTAATTACAGAAATGGAAAAGATAGACAATGTCCCTAAGTGGCCCCCCTTAGGTAGTGTCTCAAGTACACAAAAAATTAAACTGTAAACTCCATGAAACACTTTTATTGAATAGAAAATGATAAGTACATTTCTCACAACTTGCAACTTGCAATTGTATTACTTGAAAACTAAGCTATTACAATAGTAAACTTCTAGCCCTTTATCTGAAGGAGAACAGGATTTTTATTCAAAACTGAAAGCCAACAACTAACTAACCTTTCCCTCATAAAATGGGAAATCTTTATTACATCATGACTTTTACATTGAAGAAGTGGACACAAGAGGGAGAACTCAGTCAAATGAGTTTTAAATAATTAATGCACCACTATCTTGGATTTGTGTGTCATCAAGATGCCTTTGCTAGACTCCTAGAACGCTTCCCTTGCATGGCAGATGGCTTATCAACTGTCTCCTCATTTCTTGCTGCTGAATCAGTTCGCTTTGAATAAGTCGTGCAATGATCTAGTGGAGGCTAAATCTTCTCCTTGAGACTTGGTACCTGCAATAACTAATAGCTACTCTTACAGCAAAGGGTTGGCTCAACACATTTAACTCATTAAACGATCCATTACCTCATTCATACATTCATTAGGTATTGATTTCGATCAAACAATATTTCACATATGGTTGCAGGAAGGTTAATAGTAGTGGCTACAAGAAAGGTATTTCATCACAAAATTTCACAAGGCACACATCTTCCATCAAACTAATAAAAAATTTAAGCAATAATCATGGAAAGACTTATCATAATAAACTTGTTATATTAAGCATAAAGTCTATGTATTACTTTCATAATTACCACTAAATGTCTTTCTCAGCATAATAAAAGATATAAAAATGTTTAAAAAACATAGTCTAAAATATGCCAAAAAATGGCCTCATCATATGCTTTACCATTTAAAGCTTTCCCTAGGGTTTATTTTCCAAATAATACAGTCATTCGTTAGCATATACATTCCCTAGGGTTTATATTGCAAATATGGAGTCACAATTTACCATGTTTGTTTCCTAAAGGTTTATATTATAAATGTTACAGTCATAGTTTACCATTTCGGTCTCCCTAGGGTTTATATTGCAAATATTACAATCATAGTTTACCATCTCTGGTTCCCTAGGGTTTATATTGAAAATGTTATAGTCATAGTTTAGCCTTTCTATTTCAGTAGGGTTTATATTGAAAATATTACACTCATAGTTTAACATTTTTGTTTCATAGGTTTTGCATTATCATTCACTATGCTTTTCATGTGTCTCAATGGTTCTACATTATCATTCACTCTACTTATCGTAGTCTCATAGGTTTTGCATTATCATTTATATGGTAAATATTCATCACGGTTTACCATTTCTGTTTCATAGGTCATGCATTATCATTCACTCTGCTTATCTTATTCTCATAGGTTCTACATTATCATTCACTCTAGTTATATTATTCTCATAGGTTATGCATTATCATTCACTCTAGTTATCTTATTATCGTAGCTTCTACATTGTCATTCACTCTGGATATCTTATTCTCATAGGTTCTGCATTATCAGTCACTAAAGTTTCTATTTTCATAAGGTTTTTTTTTCATCATTTTCATAGGTTTTTGCTTCATCAATCAACAAATATTTATGCCTGTCAATGAGTTCATCATAGACAAAATATGTGAGCTTTATTAAACTCTTACTTTTTTTTCATTTGTAAGCTTTCTATTGTGTCATAGTTCAAATATGAGTGTGGTTTTCACTTTGTTGTGCATGAGAATGTTAATGTTGTAAACGCTTAAGAGATATGAGATGTTCTTAAACTCTAACTCCCTTGCATAGTTTGTAATTTTGTGCTTCTTAATTCTCTACTTCCTTATGTCGCTCACTCCATAATAGATGTAACTCTCTAAACTATTACAAAAGATAATCTCAATTGAAATGCAACAAACTAAAAAGATACACATACACAAACTAAATAATCTTCTGTTCAAGCATCACTCTCTTCAAACATATAAAGATGATTGTTAAAGAATTTGTGTTTCATAGTTTACCATTTATGTTTTGTAGGTTTTGCATTATCATTGAATTTGGTTATCATATTCTCATATGTTCTACATTATAAACTAATTATTCTTTTGTTCAAGCATCACACCACTCTCTTCATACATATATAGATAACTATTCAATCATTTGTATTTCACAGTTTACCATTTATGTTTCATAGGTTATGCATTATCATTGACTCTACTTATCATATTCTCATATGTTCTGCATTACAAGCTAATTTTTTTTTTGTTCAAGCATCACCGTTTTGATTCTTAGAATTATTTTGTGTAGATGGCCAAGGGAAATGCAGTGGTGACCCATACTGGGAACAAATAAAGAAAAGAGCCAGGACAAGGTTGCCCGCCGAGAAACAAGGATGCAAATTCCCCCCTGAAATAGATCCTATTACACAAGTAGACGAGGATTCTACTCCTCAAATACCATAGATTGAGGTTACTACACCTCAAATATCACAAAATGTAAAACAAATACATAAGATGTGGTCTGAGGATGACATGAAAAGGGCACTCTATAACGTTAAAGAGAATGACATGTCGATAAGGGGGGATTCTGAAATGTGGTCAATCCCAACAACCACACTCTCCAAATGGCTAGGGCGTCTAACAAAAAATTCCAAGAAAGGTCCACCAACAGTCCTCACTGAAGAGGAAGAAAATCTTATTTTGGAATGGTCCAAGAAAATGGCTGATATTGGGCATGGTCTTTAGATAGTCAATCTTAAGTCTAAGGTTGCTAAAATATGTCAAAATAGGCCAAACCCTTTCACCAATGGCTTCCCAGGGAAGTCTTGGTGGATAGGCTTCAAGTACAGACATCCTAAACTCACATTACGAACTATTGAAGGCCTAGAAAAAGATAGGGCATTCAATCTTAGAGCTGATGTTGTAGATGTATTCTACCAAACACTATCTACAGCATATGAAGCCATGCCATATGGTCCTAATTACATATGGAATTATGATGAAAGTGGCATCCAAGTAGGAAAACATGGGTCCATGAAGGTGCTCTCAAGAAAAGGTAGTAGGAATGTCTCTTACATTATCCCAAAGAGTTCTGACTAGATAACCATTCTATGTTGTGTCAATGCTGCTGGGCAGAGCATTCCAAGATTCTACTTATTCAAGGGGAGTGCGAACATAGATAATTACATCATAAACTGCGAACCAGGTGCTTGCATGGCAACCCAACCACATGCATGGATGACCAAAGAATTGTTCATATATTGGTTGACCCACTTGAAAACCTCGCTTCCAAGCGGTGTCTCACCCACCAATAGGGTCTTTCTGATCTTTGACGGCCATGGAAGCCATGTAGCACTCAAAACCATCCAGGAAGCAAGAGAAATCAGTGTATATTTGTTAACATTCCCATCACATACATCACATAAGCTACAACTGTTGGATGTGAGTGTGTTTTCACCTTTCAAAGCTTACTTCAAATCAGAATGTGTATATTTTTTGTCACTTGAGGTTTCCAAACATTGAAGCGAGGAGGAGAGAACATGCAATGTTAGGCAACAAAGCAATGAAAAGAGCTTTGACATTTGACAACATCAAAGTTGGGTTTAAAAGGACTAGTATATGGTCACTGAATCCATATGCACTTGTCAATGACATGCATCCTAGTGATACATTTGTGTTCGGCGAGGATGCTGATGCAGTTGAAAACATTATTAGCCTTTCTAGACTTGGTGTGTCAAGCAATGATGTCACAATATTGTAGACCACTCTTCTAGATGGACACATGCATCTTGCTACAAAAACACAACACTCACCTCATAGTTGTCATGTTGAATCAGTTGCACAAGTGGTGGTTAATGAACACACCCCTCCCATGGTGGACATGCCTATTGATCAATTCAATGAAGCCAACCATCTTGGTTGGTTGAGGGAGCAATTAACTTGGGCATTGATTTGGAAGTCCCATAATAGCAGGATACCTATACTTTCCCATCACCACCACCAAAAATTGACCTTTCTCAAGTTGTGCATTACTATGCTCCTTGCAATTCAGATTTACAAGGCAATGAAGATGTACCATAGGGCTCACAAGTAGTGGAGGAGGTCATTGGCACACAGTCAAATGGGACACAAGAAACACAAATAATTTTGCACATCAACAAGTTCCTCAAGTTGCCTATGCACATTTTCCATCAAAAGAAATCCAAAGCAGGTGCAATTCAGATCAGCAGACAGTCTCAATTGTTGACAACAGATGACTACATAAGGTTTTTAATGGACCAAGAGCAAAGGAAGAAAGAGGTCAAGGAGATAAAATTAAGAAAGAGACAATAGAATGAGGAGAAAAGGGCATCAAGAATTGTGGTAGTGGATTTGAAGGAGAATGCCACAATTGAGAAGGGCAAACTGCAAAATGAAAAAAAGTAGCAGAAATTAAAATAAAAAAAGGATAGAGATGCAAAAAAGAAGTAAGAGAGGCTTCGCAATGAACATGACTGAAAGGAAAATGAGATTGAGGAGGCACAGAGGGCTTTACAAAGAGAGAGGCATTTAAGGAAAGCTTCTAATCTATTATCTCAAAGTAATGGAGTCTTTCGTGATATTCTCAACATTAATATCCCTCAATTCTCCACAATAATGAATTATACAAGCCTATCCCAATATGACTTCAGGGGCAGTCAATAACCATATCAATTTGGCACTCAGGATGTACAAATGTGTTCACCACTACCCCCAACACATGTCACTTGCACCCAATTTACCACTCCAAGTCCCACTCATGTATGCAACAATCCCCATCGACTGGAAGGGGATGAGAATATGGCAATTGGCACCCCAACCAGCCAAGATCATTTTTAGAGCAGCATCAACTAGATTACAAATACTAGTTTCATAGACTTTAGAAGTATTGATATTTACAAATGCACCAAAATTATGGATAGTTGTAATTTTTTGATAAGTACAGATTGATCGTTTTTATTTTGGTTTGTGAAGTAATCTGATTAGATTCCAAAAAGTGTTGTATGTAATTTTCAATGTGTGTTATTGTTTTTATTTGCAATGTATGCTTCTTTTTTGACAATTTTAAATATATGAAAATTACAGATGCATCGTTATTATTTTATTTTGCAATGTATTATGATCATATTGCAATGTGTGTTCTATGTAATTTGCAATATGTCACTATTTTCATTTGCAATGTTTGCTTCTTCATTGACATTTTGTCGTTTTCTATTCCTTTTCTAATTATTTTCCCATGTGGGAGGTCGACATTTGTCCATGACTTTAAAAAATCAAAAAAATGACCTGTCGACCGATGCGTAGGCACCTCGGGTGCCACTTCCTACGTGGCTTGCCGTCTAAAGTTGATAGCCTTGTCACATCAACTTCTCTCAGTCCACCACACTAAGAATCCACTACGTCACATTATCACTCATCGTGCCACTTCCTAATCTTCTTGACTATCATGTTCAATTGTTGTTACCTCTCCTAAGCTCCTCACCACCCCACAATTTTATTCCAATGAACCTATACATATACATATAGATATACACATACGTATGAATATACATATACATATGAATATATTTATATACATATGTATATACATATACATATACATATGTATATGCATATACATATACATATGTATATACATATACATATCTACATACATATACATATGTATATGCATACATATACCTATACATATACATATACATATGTATATGTATGTACATATATACATACATATTTTTTGAGCCAACCTACATTGAATGCTCCCTAATACCTCGCTCTTGTCACCAGATTTTCAACCTTTCATTCTAGCAAGTTGTCATTCTTTCTTCACTTGCAGGCCACTACCTACTCGGTTCATCGTCTACAGCCTTAAAACCTTTACCACAACCTGCAATGCTTGGAGACCGGTTCGTATTTGGGTATAAGCTAATTAGGAGATAGGTACACGTCAGTTACTGAATATTACCACTGACTCCACTTTCATCGTGCAAGCAACGAACAAGTTCCTCGCCGCCATGAATGGGTTCCATATACATATACATATGTTTATATATATATATGCATACATACACATACATATACATATACATATACATATTGATAGGGACAGGGTTGGATTGAGTCAATCACTAGCTCAATGCTCTGGGTTTCACTTTGATAACCTCTTGGTGTCTCTCTCCATCTTGTAACCTATAGGTCCTAATGTTTGCTAGGCACCCCTGGTCCTTCCTGCCAACCCTGCTATCATGTTTTAAATCATTAACCAAGCCTAACTTGGTGCTCTTCCTCTCATTCACCTCCTAGCCCTTAATGCACCTAAAGACTAGCTATCCTCCAAATGCCTTCAAATTCTATTGCAAGGGTGTAATACATCTTTGAGGCTTTAAATCCATCCTACTATGGTGCTTGTTCAATCACAAGGTTTCTTTCCTCCATCGCTACCACCAAAACCTGGGTTAGGGTTTAAGAGTTCCTTGTAGCCCTTGAGCCCCAATTAGGTCTCTTAACCCGAGAGATCAAGCTTTTACTCCTTCCTTCTTGGAAAACACCATATATTCATAAAAGGAACCCTGGCTCAATTTCCAAGCCTTACAAGATTTTTGGGGTTTTGTGCACCTATAGGCCATACATAGAGGTAACCCTGATTTTGAGAAATTTAGGGTCTTTTGGAGTCTTTCTTGGAAGCACAGTGAATTATTTCCTTCTTCCATCCACCAAATGGATTGTTGAAGTCTCTTGACTCTCACCTGGCCTTTGAAAAGGTTTCTTGCAATAGCTATACACCTTACTTAACACACATTTCACACCCCTGCTGCATTGGACTCATATTAGACTATCTTTTCCAAACTAGGCACTAACAGTCTCGCCTTGGAAAAGACTTAGAGCATGCTACCACACTGCTAATAGCTTCTACCACTAACCTATATACAAATATGGAGCTTGGCCACATCCCCAACCAATCCATATTTCCTGGTATGGGGGTATGCAGCCTAAAACTCCATTTTTCTACAATTACCAGTCAAACGAGCAAGTAAAGAAAACACAGAATTACCAAACTTGGAGAAGGCAATGAAACAATAACCTAAAGATGTCAAAACAAGAATTGTAGGAGATTAATTACATGCTAAACAAGTCTACCAAATTCTTCTTTCACTTCATTTAGCAACTACACCGAAATCAAGAACAACAAACTGAATTTCTTCACACAAAATCACTGTTTTCTCATTATGCTCAAATAACTTCAAAAATTTTCAAACTTCCAACTTCTCCAACCTCAGAAATAGGTCGAGTTCCATCTTTTAAAGCTTCCATAGGTAGTTATAATTCCATGGGTTGGACATAACCACCAGCATAAGCAAAAATTGTTTCTTTAGCAACATTTTTGGACTTTTCCCTAATTATTCCAACTTTTAGTGATTCTTAGTAGAGAATTTCACTCATACAAATAAGAACCACTAAATAACCTTTATTATAACCTTATATAACTCCACTAGCTCAAAATGAAATGGTCAACATGACCAAGAAGCATGAAAACATAAAAATTCATCTAAAACTCAAATTTTGCTAAGTGTGGAATCATGCTTCCTAGGTGCTCCTGCACCATTCTCCCCCTCTCTACATAGAAATCAAGGAATTTGAGGTGAGATCAGTGATAGTTCAATGCCTAGCTTCTTGAAGTTAGCTTCCTCAACCCAAGTAGCCTCAGACTCATGTTTGTTTCTCCACTTGACAAGATGCTCTCTGTATTCCTTGTGTCTTGTAGCCTTCATCACCCTGGACTCCAAGATCTTCTCTGCTTGAGGTTTCTCTTGATTAGGAAGCGGTACATTACTGATATCTTTCAAGATTTCTTGACTGTTTTGAGCTTCATCACTGACTGTCCCTTTGTACCTAATCAAATCAGCAACGTTAAACACTGGAGATATACCCAAATCTGATGGAAGTTCTATCTTGTATGCATTCTTCCCATACTTGGCTAACACCTTGCATGGTCCTACTCTTTTCATCTACATTTTGGTTGACATGCCCTTCTGCAACCTTGATTTGTTAAGATGAACCATAACATAATCACCTACTTGAAACTACACATCTCTCCTTGACTCATCAACCTTATCTTTCAACTTTTGTGTTGCTGTTGTGATTGTCTTCTTAACGTGCTCATGGATCTCCTTCATTGTTTGAGTGAAGTCTTCTGTATGTCCACTCCTATTCTCCATTGTTGCAAGGTATCTAAGTTCACAAACTCCTCTTGGGTGCATCCCATACACAACTTCAAATGGACTTTTCCCTGTAGTTCTATTAACACTGTCATTGTAAGCATACTCAGCTTGAGAAATCACCATATCCCATGTCTGACCATATTCCTTTGTCAAGCATCTCAAAAGATTACCTAACACTCTATTAACCACCTCTGTTTGACCATCAGTCTGAGGATGGTAAGCTGATCCAAATGACAAATTTGTTCCCAATCTACTCCATAATGTTTTCCAAAAATGGCTCATGAACTTCACATCCCTGTCTGATACAATGCTCAATGGCAATCCATGGATTCTTACAACTTCCCTAAAAAATAGATGGGAAATATAACTTGCATCATGTGTAGTATTGCAAAGAATAAAGTGAATCATCTTGCTAAATCTGTCCACAACTACAAAAACACTATCAAAACCAGTTTTAGTCTTGGGAAGACCCACCACAAAATCCATACTCACACACTCCCATGGTCTGTTAGGAATAGGCAAGGGCTGATATAAACTGGCATTGCTAGCTCCTCCCTTAGCTCTCATCCACACCACACACTGTTCCACATATTTCCTGACATCTTTTGCTAACTTAGGCCAGTAATAGAACCTTTGAACAAGCTCTAAAGTTTTATTAATACCAAAATGCCCACTAAGACTGCCATTATGTTTTTCTTGAATCAAATTTTCCCTCATTGACCCTCTTGGAACACATAACAGGTTACCCTTGAATAACAATCCATTTTGCAATGTATACTCAACATATTGACTATGAAAATGATTTGTAAAATCTGAACATACCTTGTAGGCTTCTAAGAAATCTTCATCCTCACCATAGAGTTCTTTAAAAATTTCCAATCCAATGCTTTTCAGCTATATCTCTTGGACTGTCAACATCCTCCTGCTTAATGCATCTGCCACTTTGTTTTGCTATCCCTTCTTGTGCTTAATGGTAAATGTAAAAGCCTGGATGTACTCCATCCATTTCAAGTGTCTATTGCTTAACTTCTCCTGGGTATTGATATAACTAAGTGCCTGGTTATCTGTGAAAACCACAAACTCTTTGGGCAACAAATAATGCCTCCACTTCCTAAGGGACTGCACTAAAGCATAAAGTTCCAGATCATAGGTGGAGTATTTTTGCTTGGCTTCATTGAGTTTTTCACTGAAGAAGGCTACAGGCCTACCTTCTTGACTAAGGACTCCTCCTATTGCTACTCCACTTGCATCACACTCAATTGTAAACAATTTATCAAAACTAGGCAATAACAGGATAGGTTGTGTTGCCACTTCTTTTTTCAGCTTTTCAAACCCTTTATCAGCCTCTAGTGTCCACTTAAACTTTGTTTTATGACCACCCTTGATTGTATCTAACACTGGTGCACATATACCACTAAAATTCCTTATAAACTTCCTATAAAACTGAGCCAAACCATGAAAACTTCTTACCTCAGTTGTTGTGGTTGGTGTAGGCCAGTTTAGGATGGCTTCTACCTTACTTGGATCCATCTTCAGCATTCCTGGGATACCACAAAGCCTAGATACACAAGCTCTGGTTTGAAGAACTCACATTTCTCAAGGTTGATTGCCAACTATTCTTCTTGCAACCTTTTGAGTACCATCTCTACATGCTTCAAATGTTCTTCTGCTGTCTTACTGAAAATCAGTATGTCATCCAAGTAGACTACCACAAAAATCCCTATGAAATCTTTAAGCACCTCATTCATTAGTCTCATGAATGTGCTAGGGGCATTTGAGAGGCCAAATGGCATCACTTTCCACTCATATAAACCATCATTTGTCTTAAAAGTTGTCTTCCATTCATCACCCTCCTTAATTCTGATTTGGTGATACCCGCTCTTAAGATCTAGCTTGGTGTAGAATTTTGCACCTCCAAGGCAATCCATTAAATCTTCAATTCTAGGTATTGGGAATCTATACCTAATGGTGATCCTATTAATTGCTCTAGAATCAGTACAAAGTCTCCATTTACCTCCCTTTTTAGTTGCCAAAACAACTGGGACTGCACATGGGTTGATACTCTTTTGAATTAGACCTTGATTCAGCAATTCTTCCACTTGTCTTGCCACCTCATGGTTCTGCTCCAGGGTCAGTTTGTATGCTGCTTTGTTAGGCAATGAGGCTCCAGGTATGAAGTCAATTTGATGACTTATTGCTCTCTTGGGTGGTAGACTTGATGGTGTTCCATCACTCACTATGCTCTTGTATTTGTCAAGCAAGTTTTGGACTGCTGCTGGTAACACTGTCCTTTCAGCCTTTTCCTCTTCTTTGGGCTGCATCATAATCACATACCCTTCATTCCCTTGGTGTAGATCCTTGATGAACTCCTTGCCACTGCTCAACATAATGTTAGGAACCTTGGACTGCCCTTCATCATCCTTAATCAATGATTGCAGCTTGAAAGTTTTTCCATCCTTCTTGAATTCAATGGTGTTCTCCTTTCCATGATATATAGCACCCCTGTCATATTGCCATGGCCTGCCAAGAAGAAGATGGCATGCATCCATGGGTAGTACATCACAAATCAGCTTGTCTATGTAGCCTCCAATTGAGAATTCTACTGTAACCTACTCATTCACTAGAACACTTTGCCCTTTGTTCAACCATGTGACTTTGTAAGGATTGGTATGAGGTACCTTCTGCAATTTTAACTTAGTTACTGCCTCCTCAGAGATGATATTATCTGTAGAACCAGAATCTACAATAACCTTGCATAGCTTTCCCAATATCTTGCACCTTGCTCTAAACAAATCTCTCCTTTGCTTGGGTTCTTCCTTGACCAATTGTCTGATTAGCACTCTATTAAACATCACATTTTCACCTACTTCTGATTCTATATGATTGATCTCAGGTGATTTGACACTCATGGTGTCCTCTTTTGCATAAGCTACTGTTTTGTCATTACTTGAAGAAGCTTTCTCCATGCATCTATAAGCTGGATGACCTAGCTGATTGCAGTGATAACATTTCATGGTGGCAAAGTAGGAGTTACTTCTGCCTGCTCCTCTTCCTCTGTTTGAATCTCCTTGAGGTCCTCTTCCTCTATTAAATCCTCCTCTTGAAGATGTTTCACCTCCATGCTCAGTGAGTTTTGATTCTCCTTAGTTTCTTTGGTCACTACCTCTTCCTTGGTAACCTCCACGTTGTCCTCTTTGATCTTTGCTTCTCCCTCTGCCCTTAGAGGACTGATCATGCTTCCTTTTATTCCTTTCTTCAATCTTAATAGCCAGCTGATAACATTGGTGGACTGTCTTGGGGCTGAGCAAAGCCATCTCTTCCTATATATTCCACTTCAATCCATTTAGATACCTAGCCACTTTTAGGTTTTCATCTTCTGCCACATTTGATCTCAAACAAAGCTTTTGGAATTCTTTAGTGTAGGTGTTGACATCTTGATCTTTTTGTCTTAAACTTTGCCTCTTCTTGTGGAGTTGAATTTCATAGTCATCTGGCATATAGGCTTCTTTCACTTTAGCAACCATTCCTTTCCAGGTTGATATAGGCTATTTATCTTCTTTCTCCCTTTCAGTCTAGACATATTTCCACCAAGTTAACACTAATCCTCTCAACCTTGATTTTGCAACCTTCACCTTCTGTGCTTCAGTCACTCCATCACACTCAAAGTGATTCTCCATGCCTTCTATCCAATCCATGACTAAGTCTAGTTCCATCTTTCCACTGAATAGTGGTATGCCTTCAAGTGCTTTTCCACTCAAAGCTTTCAATTCCTTCAAGAAAGGCTCCTCCTTCAAAACAGGGTCAGGTTCAGGGGTCTTGTCTTCCTCTGCAACCTCTTCTTCTTTGGGAATTATGCCCTCAAACTGTGCACTCCTCACTGCTGCCTCCAGTTGAGCTAATCTTTCCCTCAACTGGTTATTGTCTTCTTCTTGCTCTTCAACCTTCTTAGCTAGCTCTGCATTTGTCACCATGTTGGAAGAATCTCCTACCTCAATGTCTAACATGCAATATTTCTTTCCCAAATCTTTCACTTCTCTGATACCAATCTGATAGGGATAGGGTTGGATTGAGTCAATCACTGGCTCAATGCTCTGGGTTTCACTTTGATAACCTCTTGGTGTCTCTCTCCACCTTGCAACCTATAGGTCCTAATGTTTGTTAGGCACCCCTGGTCCTTCCTACCAACCCTGCTATCATGTTTTAAATCATTAACCAAGCCTAACTTGGTGCTCTTCCTCTCATTCACCTCCTAGCCCTTAATGTACCTAAAGACTAGCTATCCTCCAAATGCCTTCAAGTTCTATTGCAGGGGTGTAATACATCTTCAAGGCTTTAAATCATCCTACTATGGTGCTTGTTCAATCACAAGGTTTCTTTCCTCCATCGCTACCACCAAAACCTGGGTTAGGGTTTAAGAGTTCCTTGTAGCCCTTGAGCCCCAATTAGGTCTCTTAACCCGAGAGATCAAGCGTTTACTCCTTCCTCCTTGGAAAACACCATATATTCATAAAAGGAACCCTGGCTCAATTTCCAAGCCTTACAAGATTTTTGGGGTTTTGTGCACCTACAGGCCGTACATAGAGGTAACCCTGATTTTGAGAAATTTAGGGTCTTTTGGAGTCTTTCTTGGAAACACAGTGAACTGTTTCCTTCTTCCAGCCACCAAATGGATTTTTGAAGTCTCTTGACTCTCACCTGGCCTTTGAAAAGGTTTCCTGCAATAGCTATACACCTTACTTAACACACATTTCACACCCCTGCTACATTGGACTCATATTAGACTGTCTTTTCCAAATCGGGCACTAACAGTCTCTCCTTGGAAAAGACTTAGAGCATGCTACCACAAACCTATATACAAATATGGAGCTTGGCCACATCCCCAACCAATCCATATTTCCTGGTATGAGGGTATGTAGCCTAAAACTCCATTTTTCTACAATTACCAGTCAAACCAGCAAGTAAAGAAAACACAGAATTACCAAACTTGGAGAAGGCGATGAAACAATAACCTAAAGATGTCAAAACAAGAATTGCAAGAGATTAATTACATGCTAAACAAGTCTACCAAATGATTCTTTCACTTCATTTAGCAACTACACCGAAATCAAGAACAACAAACTGAATTTCTTCACACAAAATCACTGTTTTCTCATTATGCTCAAATAACTTCAAAAAATTTCAAACTTCCAACTTCTCCAACCTCAAAAATAGGTCGAGTGCCATCTTTTAAAGCTTCCACAGGTAGTTACACTTCCATGGGTCAGACATAACCACCAGCATAAGCAAAAATTGTTTCTTTAGCAACATTTTTGGACTTTTCCCTAATTATTCCAGCTTCTAGTGATTCCTAGTAGAGAATCTCACTCATACAAATAAGAACCACTAAATAACCTTTATTATAACCTTCTATAACTCCACTAGCTCAAAATGAAATGGTCAACATGACCAAGAAGCATGAAAACATAAAAATTCACCTAAAACTCAAATTTTGCTAAGTGTGGAATCATGCTTCCTAGGTGCTCCTGCACCACATATGTTTATGCATATGTATGCATATGTATACACATATACATATAGATACCAATATACATAGACATAGACATAGACATAGACATAGACATAGACATAGACATATACATATTCATATATAATTAAGTCGTGCGACTATTCTATCTTTTTCAGGTGCAATTGATGAATTTGGGGGTGTTTAATTTTTCATAGTTGATGCTTCATCTTCAATTTAATGTAAATGAATGCATATATATTATTCTGTTGTTATTCAATTCATTCATGGAAATGAATGTATGTAAGCAATGTTGCAATTTTTCATTTTAGTAACAAACAATATAGTTGGTTGTTTTAATGCCATTCATAAACCTGGGGTTGTTCTCTTTTTTCATAGGTTGTGCATGTAAGCAGTTCTATATACATATGCACATGTATATACATATATGCATACACTAATATACATAAATGTATACATAAATATACATAAATGTATACATATAAATATATATACACATACACATACACATACACATACACACACATACACATACACATACACATACACATTCACATACACATATACATAACATTGTATGTTGTTTCTGTGTCATAGATAAATTTGGGGCTATTCAATTTTTCAAATGAATGCATATAAGCAATGCTGCAATTTGTCATTGAAGTAACAAATAATATTGTTGGTTGTTTTGATGCCATAGATAAATTTGAGGTTCTCTTTTTCATAGGTTGTGCATGTAATAAAATCTATATACATACTCATACACATACACATCCACATATACATATACATAAAACATATACATACAAATATACATATAGGTTCTGCTTCATCAATTCAGTCAACTAAGCAATAGAGACAAATATATTCTTGGTAAGAAAAATAATGCATGCAAGCGATTCTAGACATACATATATTTTTATGTATACATATATGTATACAAATATATATACACATATGTAAAAAAATATATATATACACATATAAATATACATGTACATATATGTACACATACACATATACATACACCTATACATATAACCATTGAAAGCCTTCACAAAACCAGGTCCCCTAAGTGATTCAAATACAAAGCTACAATAGTTGCATGATTCAATTGATGTACCTTAACCTATTAAAAAGATGACACCCCCAAATGAATCAAAGAAACTATAAAATAAAACACACTTGAACTTAATCAAAGGCACCTAAAATTGATATAATTGTTGCATGGCTGATTTGATGAAGGATAACCTATGCAAAAGAGAACCTCCCAAAATTAATTGAATAGCAGACCTTCATGTTCGAACCATGAAAGGAATTGTAAATTCCAACCATACAAATATTAAATAAAATTTGCAGTGTCAAAGTATGTGCAATTGTTACAAGATATAATGGTTTAGGGAGACTTGATTTTATGAACGCTCGTTTGATGGCAACCTATGTTGCACAGGTCCACAACTCCATTAAAATTATGACGTGTTGCATAGGTAACCATGATAAGCCTTCACAAAACCAAGTACCCTAAGTCATTCAAATACAAAGCTACAATAGTTGCATGATTCAATTGATGATTGAATAGTTTGTGCAATTGTTACAAGATGTTATGGTTTAGGGAGACTTGATATTCCCAAAGCCTTTGTAATGGTAATCTATGTTGCACTTTGTCCATAGTTGGACCTTTCAACTATGAAGTGCTATATAGGCAACCGTGAATCTATATGGACATGTAAGAAATATTTAGTGCTCAATATTGATCTATGGTAATACATGTGAATACTTGAAGGTTTTCATGGCTATTTGAATTGGGAATTATTTGAATCTGATTGATGGTTGTCTGGTGAATTTGATTGATTTCGTCCATTAATTATTTAGTCGATTAGTTTGGTGTATTGTTTGTAATTGTTCCCATAATTTTTTATTTAATAATGGGTGCCTTACAGCTTGTAAAAATAGAAGCAGATGGGATTTTGGAGTTCACCACTACTACGTTTGCACCATACTTGGCGAGATGGGACAGATTGGTGCTGATATGTGTTGTAGGTTTCATGATTGATTAGATAGGCGGATGAATTTGCTTGTTGGTTTGGTTATGCTATGATGGGAAACATGGTTGTAACGGATTTGGTAGTTGCTCAAAGATGGGTGAGATGGGTTTGAATTGTGTTGAATTGGCACCTTGTTTACGTTGTGTAGTTGTGATTAATGTGAAAGTGGTGCTTGCATTGGTGCAATAGTTGGGTTTACCACTTTACAGGGAAGGGTGAATGTGTTAATGTTTGGGGTGTTTAAATTCCATGTCAGAATGGTACTTGCTATATGTCATATACAAGTTGGATACACTTCATCATGTTTAGTTGCCTCTATGGACTTCTTTTGTTTTGAAATGAATGTTATTAAGTGTGCATTTTAAATCTGATTTATGTTCAAGATGTCATCGTGCTTATTTATGGATGAATTCTTTTTTAAGTTGTGGAGGACCGGTGTATAGGCGCACACCATATAAAGCTGAGGACACCCCCAAATTAATCAATGACACCTAAAAAAGATACAATTGTTGAAGGTCTGAATTTATGAAGCATAGACATAGACATAGACATAGACATAAGTGAATTAAACATGATTTTAGAGAAGTTAGCAAGGGGTAATGAGTGATAATGTGACATAATGGAGTGTTAGGGTGGTTGACTGAGAGAAGTAGACATGGCAAGGTTTTCCACTTAAGACCTTTTCATACACCTATACACACACACATTTACATATATACATACACATTTACATATACAAATACTTACATGTAGACATACACATACACATACACATACACATAGATACACAGATTTACATACACATACACATACACATAGACACACAGATTTGCATACACATACACATACACATACGCATACACATACACATAGATATGTACATACACATATAGATTTACATACACATACACATACACACATAGACATTGCCATCATTTTGAAAAAAAAAGAGAAGTTGCTAGAATGAAAGGTTGTAAAGTTGACAAGTGTGTGAGGCACTATGAGAATTGGATGCAATTTGGCTTGAAAAATATGTAGGATGTCGTGAAAGTAGTATATGTATATGTATATGTATATACACATACATGTACATAAATATATGGACATATTCATACACCTATACATATGTATATACATATACATAAACATAATCTATATGTATATGAATATGTCTATACATAAGCATATATATATAAATAAGATGCAAAGACCTTAAGCATATAAAAATTGGATACACTTCATCATGTTTGGTTGCCAGTGTGTAATTGTTTTGTTTCAAAATAGTTACAATTACGTCTGCATTTAATATATGATATACATATACATATGGCTATGTAAATGCATATACATATATATAAACGAGTAAACATGCATTTAATATATATGTCTATGTAAAGGTACAATATATGCATGATTGATTTGATGAAGCAGAACCTAAAAAAAATAGAACACCCCCATATATTTCCAAGGCATGAAAAGAAGGTACTTGATAATTGGATGACTGATATGATGGAAAATAACCTATGCAAAAGATAATACCCAAAAATAATCAATGGAACCTAAGAAAAGATAGAAACATTTGCATTACAGATTTATTGAAGTAGCACATATGATAATCGTAACACCCCTATATTTATCAATGAAGACTAACCATGATGAAGTTGGGTATTCATTTTTTGATAATGGGTTTTTTTTTAAAATGTTATTCATCCACATGGCCTGCCATGTGGACTGTGTGATTTTGGGTGCGTACGTATCGACTCCTCTCCCCTACCTAATCAATCAGATCCTATGAAAAAGAAAAGACCCCCAAATTTGTGTAATGAAAACAAAAAAAGCTCCAATAATTGTATGTCTGAATTGATGAATCCTAATCATTGGGAAACATAACACCCCCAATTTAATGAATGTCACCTAAAGAAAATAGAAATAATGAATGAATGAAGCAACACGTATGAAAAACCTAAACCACCAGTTTTATCAATGGCATGTAGAAATGGTACTCAACAACATTAATCGAAACGTGAACATTAACCCATGACATTAATGGTTGTAATGAAGAAAAATATAAAGCTTACGAATGGAAAATGGTAAGAGTATAACAATTATCACTTATGTATATGACTAAATTGATGGAGCATAACCCAAAATAAATAACACCAACATATTTATCTATGGCACAAAAGCAACGTAAATTTTTTAAGTGACTGAAAAGATGAAGCAAAACCTAAAAAAAGATTAACCCACATTTTTTTTGGGTTAATGAAACAGAGAACACAACCTAACTCAATGATAATGACTTATGATAATACGATAAGCAGAGTCAATGATAATGCAAAACCTATGAGAATAGGATAAGAAGAGCCAATGATAATGTAGAACCTATGAGAAAACAATAAGGAGAGTGAATGATATTGCCAAACCTGTGAGATTACAATAAGAAGAGTGAATGATAATGCAGAACCTATGAAACATAAATGCTAAAGTATGAGTGTAATATTTGCAATATATCTAACACCAACATAATTTTTTTAAGTGACTGAAAAGATGAAGCAAAACCTAAAAAGAGATTAACCCACATGATTTTTTTTGGTTAATGAAATACATAACACAACCTAACTCAATGATAATGCAAAACCTATGATAATACCATAAGCAGAGTCTGATAATGAAGATCCTGTGAGATTACGATAAGCAGAGTGAATGATAATGCAAGACCTATGAAACATAAATGCTAAACTATGAGTGTAATATTTGCAATATAAATAAAACCAACATATTTATCTATGGCACAAAAATAACATAGATTTTATAAGTGACTGAAAAGATGAAACAAAACCTAAAAAAATATTAACCCACGTGATTTTTTTTGGTTAGTGAAATAGAGAACACAACCTAACTCAATGATAATGCATAACTTATGAGAATACGATAAGCAAAGTGAATGATAATGCAGAACCTATGAAAAAATGATAAGTAGAGTGAATGATAATGTAGAACATGTGAGATTGCAATAAGTAGAGTCAATGATAATGCATAACCTATGAGAATACAATATCCAGAGTCAATGACAATGCAAAACCTATGAGAATAGGATAAACAATTGATCTAATAGAGAACCTATGAGAAATAATAGGATAAGCAAAGTATATGATAATGCAAAACCTATGAAACATAAATGGTAAAAGTATGACTGTAAAATTTGCAAAATAAACCCTAGGGAAACAAAAATGCTAAACTATGAGTGTTATGTTTTCAAAATAAACCCTACTGAAAGAGAAATTCCAAAATATGAGAGTAGTATTTACAATATAAACCCTATGGAGCAGAACCCATATAAAGAAAAATGCAACTTCATCTATGGCATGGAAAAAATGAACATTATTATTACTGAAAGAAGAAAACAACCCCAAAAATTTTAGTGGCGGAGAAACAACCAACAATAGTATTATCTATTATATAAACAAAGTGATGTTTGAACAAAAGATTAATTTCCAAAGATTTAGTGTGTTTATGAACACAAATAGGACAATGTTCATAAACACTAAACTTCAACAAAGAAATGATATCTGCAACACCAAAAAGCCAATAAAAAAAACTGAAATTGTAAACCAAACTCAAACAATCGAATAATGGCGAGCCTTAGTGAGCAAGCTCACCTGGGTCGAACACGCAATGAACCCATTCGTTGCTTGTGGCGACCTTCATGGCGGCGAGGAACTCGTCACTGATACATTTTGACTCAAATTCTGATGAAACTTCGTCGGAATTTCGACAACCTTTTGTCGGAATTATTTCATCGATTTTCCAATGAAATTTGAAATGTCAAAATTTTGACCTAGCCGACAATGCTGGGTTAGAATTTCGACATTTCAAATTTTGTAAGAAAATCGACGAAATTTCATTGAAATTTCGACGACCTTTCATCAGAATTTGAGTCAAAATGTATCAGTGTGTTCATGATGGTGTGTATGAGCTTTACTAGGGTTTTTTGTTTTCTACGGTAGTCCTTGGCCCCTCTTGTGTCATGCAACACCTTCTGCGCAGGAAAATTCCTCCCTCATTGATTACAACCGCATTTACTTCGGTTTTAGGGGTTTAATATGCCTTCAACCGGCTCTAACCCAACAATTCAAGTTGGTGTTAACAGTTCATCGATGCAATTCAATGGCATCTCCTCCGAACAAACATTCTTGAAAATTTATTCTGAAAGTCTTTGACAAGGTAAGCATTCTAATGCCCCTAATGATGTGATTTTGCCTTTACCAGATTTTGATAATGCTTGCCAATGGCTTGAACAACACACCCTTGTGGGTTATTTTTTTGAGAGGACTCCCCCTGAAAGTGTGCTGAAAGAATGGGTCAACAAGGCCTGAGTCCCTCATGGGGTCCACCTTGATATGGTTCAAAAATTGACCAAAGGCTTCTTTTTGTTCTGCTTTGCGGATGTTAATCATGTCCAGGCTATTTTAGGCCATGGGCCCTGGTATGTTAGGTCATCTTTGTTAGTTTTCCAAGCATGGACCTAGGATTTTTTTTTCTCAGATGACACAAAAATGTGGGTTCCGGTCTAGATTAAGTTTATCAGTCTGCCTTTGCCATGTATGCCCTTCCTGGACCACATTGCTTCCTCTTTGGGGACGGTTGTTTTTGTATAATGGGTTATTTTAAAAAAATGCTATTGGTCGACGTGGCCTGCCACATGGATGGTGTGATTTTGGGTGTGTACGTATCGGCCCTTCTCCCCTATAGATTGTGAAAATCTGATATCTTCAATTATTAAAAACAATAATATAAACCTAGATTTGTGTGCACAATGTGCATCAAAGAGTGCATCCATCAATTTTGTTCCTTAAAGAAGGGAAAGAAGTGAGCTATATGGAGTCTATAGTGGGAGTACATGTTTGAATCAATGGTCAAACTAGCATTTTGCATGTTTTTGATGTAGAACATATTCCATCATTGGTTTTTTACTAATTGATAGTAGTTGGTAATGTGAGAGGGTTAATTGGTAGAGAATAGTTATGGATTGTACTTGGTATTTATCTTGCATACCCATTTGCCAATTTTTTTCAACAAAGCCTGGACAAGCCAGTTGTTCTATACTGGAAGTCCTTCTATGGATCGTCTCTATTTGTACTAAGTGCATTCATCGGATGTCCCCACTCCCAATCCATGGTAAACCCATACAATAATATATTCAATGTATGTACGCATCCTATATTTTTTGCAAGGGCCTTGGATTTTAAATTACAAGGAAATAAAAAAATATGTTTCGTCTTTCTAGTTTTTCCTCCCGTTTTCCACCTTAGGCAAGTATCTCTTTGTTGTTTTTACCAACACTTTGGTTTTGTTAAACCCTTGCTTCATTCATCCAACCTTTGCCTTTCTCAAACGATTGCTTCTTTACTGTTTGTTCTATGTGTTGTTGGAAAACTTAATGTTCTCCCATTTCAAAGACTAGAGTATAATGGAAGAGAGAAAATTTAGGTTCGAGCAAAAATTAAAATAAGAAAAGGATTATAGGAGTTTTTTTAAAGTGTATAGTGTTAAATAAAATTATTTTTTATTTTTTATTTTGTTTAGGTTATATATAAGTTATAGAAGTGAATAAACAAATATAAAGGCGAGGTTTTCTATGTAGTTAATTATAAAGTAAAGTTGATATAATATACAAAATTTTATCAAAAATAACATAGATTGATAGAATCTTTGAGAGCTCCAAAATTATTTTATCAAGATGTATGAATGCAAGTGAACACTAACAAAACCAAGGCTTTGAGATCTTTATCTTTCAAAGAAAAAAAATTAAATAATTTTTGAATTTGTGGAAGTCTTTTGCAAATAATAGATTTTGAAAATAATGACCTCGGTCTCAATTGTCACAAGAAACTTAGTAAAGAGACTTGTAGAACAAAAATAATATGAGGGAGTTGGAAAGGTTTATACTTGCTACAAAATATATATAGGAATCTAGAACTATGGGATTGGAAAACCAAGATCCTATTTAAATTGCTTGTAACACCAATGGTAGTTTATGGATGTGAAGTTTAGAGCAATAACATGTTAAATTGGAGGATTCAAAAACAATTAATCATAAGCAATCTTAAAACTAAAACACTAGTTTCATATGAGATCTCATTCATTGAAGCAAGAACTTTCCAATTGAAAACATTAAATTTGGCCTAGATGTTAAGTTACCTGAATAGAATAGAGAGCATGGGGTCTCACTATTGACAAAAATAATAGTGGACTAAAATTTTAGCAAAAAAAAAAAAAACCATTCATGAATCATAATACTAAGTGGGTGAATACATGGACTATCAACATGCAAGAGTGACCAAGCACATGAAGAAATTAAAATATGTGAGAGAAAACACTAAGGAAACCATGTACACTAGGTAGCTCAAGTAAAAGAAAAGACATTATGTCAAAGAATTCAATCCTACTTGTAATCACAAGAAAAAATGATGAGAATTTAACTAAGAACTAGATCACATTGTTTAAAGTATAAGATTGGAAGATGGACAATAGCTAAAGAAGATTGGGTGGATTGAATGTCATTTTTCCACTTTGAAGTTAGTGGAAACAAAGTGACACTATATCATGGATTACCTACCATCCAAGACTATATAAATCAAATACATAGATAACTTAAAACTAGCTATTGCACTTTAGGTGTGCAATTGGGTACATCGAATTATTGTATGGCTGCATATGATTTTAAGAATACATATTGGTTGAAATAGATAATAGTTTACATAATAAAAAAAACCCAAAAATGAATACAATTTGATGCAAATTATTGTTTTCCTTAACTGATTTTGTGTAGACATATTGGTTGAAATAAAACAATTTTGTACGTAATTTATTAAAACAACACATTTAAAAGCTGAAATGGAAATAGTGTAGAAAGAAAAATGAGCTTAAAATTATGTCAATATAAAAATGTAGAATAAGGATACATATACAATGATGAAAATGAAGTGTTTTTATGGAATGTTTAATTTGCATTACAAGAATGTATGCAATTTAATACAATGGTATAGAAAAATTGTAACACGGTCACATGGAACTCCAATGTATCTGTAATAAACAAAAGATCTATTTAGTATCTAAAAAATTTCTAATAGAAAACAAAATGTTGAAGTTGAAATTCAGTAAAAATTTGTAGTTACCTTTGGTAGAGTAGTTTTTAGGTCTTAGACAATAGGAGCATAGTGTAATTGAGCAATGAGAGGAGCCTACACTAAAAGAAAAATAGATATAATTTATAGTAAATAAAATGTATAAATATTGGTAGTGAAGTAAATAAGAAAGTGACAAACCTGTAGTAGTTCAAATGCACTTTAAGTGTCTGAGGAGTTTGAATTTGACATTGCTTTCAAGCCATTCTCTTCATTTTTCTTGCGAGCAACATGTGGGATTTGTTGCAGATGTGCATATCATTGGAATGTGAGGGATGGGTGTATGCAAAGACTTTGCAAATTAGGAACTCTTTAAATTGTTGTGAATGTTAGACCTTGTCGGTCTATGTTTCCAATGTCGATTGTGGCCCTCTGAAGTGTTAGTCCTTGTGAGTTGTGTATTGTCAATGCCCATGCCATTTTAAGTGGAATTTGACAGCGATGCCCCCGGCTTTGCGGGCTTATTGGGACATTATTTGGATTGTTATGGTCCCACTGTGGTCCAATTTAATGCTTGAAATGGAAAACAACAAACAAGGGTAGTTGAGGTGGTTTTTCACCTTCATTGTATACAATTGCTTTTACTTGACCAAGTGCACCATTCACAAGCCCTGTTTCGACCCATATATTTGAACATAACATGAACTCTTGGCCAATAGATAAAAAAGTTGACCTTGAAGTTGTTCTTCATCTAGATTTGTGTATACTGACCCTATAAGTTGCTTTGCAGTGGAAAGGGCAATAGGAATAGCCAAAGACAACAACATATGTTTGTTGTGTAATAACACCAATTCAGTTTTTGTAAAAATATGGATGGCAGATAAAAAAACAAAGTTTTCTATAGAATTGAGCGAGGAACTTGAGTGTGACATTAGAACTTTCCAATCTTCTCGTGTAGGCTCTACATTCCATAGATTGGAGAGAATTGCATGAAAAATAATTTGGGAAGGATCATCACAAATTTGTCAAAATATTTTGGTCAAAATTACCACTGTTGTGAAGCTACGCCATAGAGTCCCACCATAGGAGGTAGAAGTATACATGGGGATATCTTTAACTAGTGGCAGTTGGCCCAAGTCACCAAAGAGAATAATTGAACGCCCTCCAAAGGGCAGGTGGTTGTGGATGGGGAATGCCTCCTGTAGTCTCATGTTTATATACGTTCTAGCAACTTTGGACCAACGAAGCTCATCTCGTCTATTAAAATGTACCTAATAAAGTACATGCTTTCTTGGAAGGTTGCGAGAGTTTTCCCTTGTAGGGGGGATTTCTTTTATTGGAATGTGAAGGGAAAAATGAATTGATGCTTGAATATTGAATGTAGCAACACTTGTAGGTGCAATAAGTAGTAATGGTGATTGGTGAATCAAAGCTGAGCTATTGAGAGAAGACATTTTTTTTATGAGGTGTGACTTTCCAATTCCTGCAGTTCCTTGAATAATAAGCTTTAGTGGTGGTTGCAATGGAAGAGTTCTTAGATGATACCAAATTATATCGAACTTTCTAATGCTGAGTGGAGAAAGTAGTATGGGTGTGTTCATTGATAACATGGTGCACTTCAAAGGTTGGCCGATTAGAGTTTATGAAAATAGTAGAAAAATGCATATGTAGAGGGGTAGGCTGGTATTTTTCCATTCATGGTGCATGTCAATGTAACGTCAACCAAGCATGTCTAATGCATCAAGTTGTATAGGAAGGTTTGGGTGCAAACTTGAGAGAGCCTGACATTCTTCAAGGTTGTGTATTTGCAACACACAGTCAGCACTTGAGCTATTGCTAGCATCTGATGCTTCAGTTGGACTTGGATGTGTGCGGTGTACATACCATGGCATGTATATAGAAGAGAACCTTTCCCATTGTGATATAATTTGATGTTCAGAGGAGCCAAATTCAATGTCAGTGTTTCGGAATGGGTGGTATAGAATTAGTTCACTCCAACAAAATCATGAAAGCTTTTGTCGTCTCTTGGAGGTATTCTTGTGAATCAAGGGGAGACATGAACAAATGCTTTTTGGGGGTATGACTTCCATTGTTATTTTTTGTGAGATGCTGTGTAGGTCCATTTTTGGGTCACTTTAATGAGAGGCATTATCTCTAGGTGCATGGGTCAGGCCATGTAGGCATTAATGTAGGTAGGCGATGTGGTAACCAATGTGGGCGAGATTGATACACATTGAAACTTGTGGTGGTTAACATTTAAAGAAATAAACACCCTATTGGATATGGAGAGGGGTAATTGCAATAAAAGGTGGCAAGTCTCTTGGGCACTAATATCACGATCCACAAGGCTATTAGTAAGCAATTTTCTAAATGCATTTGTGGTAGACTCTGATTCTAAATTGGTTGAAATGTGAGATAACATGGCATGATATGTTTCAGATTTGTGCTCAGCTTTTGTTGCATATTTTGCAATATATTTGAGAGCAACATCAATTGAGAGTACATGTTGTCAATCTACATTATCCCTCTAGATGGAGAGGATAGATAGGTTGTGAAGGTTCAAGTGATCGTCATTGCGAGCTGGTGTGTTCTTTGGTCGGCCAGTCTCATCATTTGAGATACTTGACTTATCTTGCATAGACCATGGTGCGTTATAGCAATAGAATATAGATGCCCCTTTTCTCCTAAGGCATGTTAGCAATGTACATTTTGTGTGGTGTTGAACATGATTTAACAATTCACAATAGTCAAATGAGGGGCTGGCTAACATGATCCTTGTTGTATCTAGCAAACAAGGATCATCAACAATGGAGCAGGGAAATTTTTGGTTTCTCAATTGGATGCTATGTGGGTTCCAAGCAGAGACATGTCTATCTATGTAATCAAGTGTACTTTGTATAGATAGATCATTATTCCATTATAATTTTCTAATGTCTGGTGCTTGTTTGAGCCATAAGAAACAATGGATTGTGCAAATCCTCGATGTTGCCATTCATACCTATGACGTGATAAATTTTTAGCAAACAATCAAAGTAAGAGTGTAATTTAAGAAAGAAATGATGATTCATAGAAAACAATCAAAGTAAGATCGTTTTGTAAGAAATGGATAGAAGAAATTTTTTACCTATACCAATATTATCATGCACTAAAGAGTTTTTCCAACACCTCTTCTTGAAATTCAGTGAACCTATGGTGCATGTATATTGCAGTAAGGTGTGGATTTTGAAAAATATTTTGGATCCTCCATCTAGTAGACATTGAAGCATTTGTAGATGACTTGGTAGGCATGATGGTATGCAAGTCTGGCCATTTTTTATCTGTTGCACTGAGGGTGAAGAAGAGTGATGGGTAACTAGTTTGAATGACCATGTTAGAAAGCTCACCCCACCACTAGGTCCAAGATGGACGAGTTCCATAAATTGACGAGCTAAATCACATGAGTTGATCTGTGAGTTTGTCATCTGACATGTCCTTCAATATTTAGCGAAGATCAAAGATGGTCAAGGGTAGGTTATTGTCTAGATGCTTGTTGATAAATACAGAGGAGGTTTCCTGGCTATGGTGACACATAATAATATTTAGTATAAAGTACCTAAATTAGGGGTGTTGGCCAAACCTATTATCATGGTACCTTAGAAGGTGGAGAGCATATTCATGCAGTTTAATATCTTTGATACGTTGTTGTTTGAATGTAGCTTTCCATTTTGGAAACAAAGTGGGGAATTTCATAGCAAATAGTCCTTCAATGGTGTATTCATTTATAGGAGATGGAGAAATGGGTGGCCATAAAATGATTGATGTTGGTCATCCCACACCTAGTTGTAGCAAAGAGCACACTTCTTCGACCTTTGTACGTGCATGCAGGAGATGTGACACAAAGGAAGTTGTTGTAAAAAAATTATCTTCTAAGGGGTCATATTTTGTGTCGCTTGTTTCCACATAGCTTGGATATGTGGTATTAGGATTTTTAGTTGTTGTATAAATAAGGTTTGAGATGTCAGTGGAAGACTCTAGCAAAGTGGACAATGCAAGCTCATATATTTTGACATCTTTGTAGAATGAATCATTGGACATCTTATATTTAAGTGCTTGATGGACACGTCCTCCACTAACGTGGAAACTATATGGATGTTTCCCTATTTTTTCCCTGTTAACTATTAGTATATCAAGAGCACTAATATGTATGGGTAAGTAGGATGCAATTGCAAATATATCTTGAGGAAAGAAAATAGTGTGGCCATTGTATTTCAGTTGCCCCCCCTTGCATAAATAACTTGAAGGATTGGGCTAACCCTTGCTATTAACATCTTCTCAACTTGGGATAGGATTTTTAAACATAGGGGTTTCTCGCCAGGGTCCATGTTGTTCCAGTTTGACAAGTGATGGTCATTTTTTTTCAGATGTGCGTCTATAATAGGTAGCACGATTCCATTTGACTGTCTAGTTTTGATTCTTGGATATCTTTCCATGCAAACCATACATTTAGACATTTTTGATAAGATATATAACTTGGAATGGAAGGCATTTCTAGCAATGAAAAATTCATGGGAAAATGGCGGCGAAGGGTGTGTTTAGATAGATGGGTTGGGCTGAGCTATATTTAGCATTTGAGGTGCAACTGTTTGTTGGTGGGGCGTGTTATTAGGAGAAGAGAGTGTAGATGTAGAGGCTCCATAAATAAGAATTTGGTAGGTTTCTCATCTACGTTTGTTAATTTGGTCTTTCCTTGCATGGTATCTTGTACGTTACATTTGATTTACTTGTGAATGTTTTTCTTGCAATCTTGCATTTTCTGCCTCCATAATAACGAATGCTGAGGATAAAAGTAATGATTTTTTTTGTGAGAGAAAATTACAATAAGATATGAACTATATACATATGACAACCCAAACATATAAAGAAAAGGACAATTAATGTACCTAATGTTGTAAACACAATAGAGATGGTTTTCATTTGTATAAGTAATTTCAATTGTATATGTGAAATACCACGTTCATTTTGACATAAAAGGAGAACATATGTTAAGAATAAAATATACAAACCATACATACTATATATTTATATTATTTTGAATACAATTAAAAATATTTCTATGCCTATAGGTGTACATTTTAACATAATAAAAAATTCTAAAAGTTTTTTAAAAAGTAATTATTTTTTCTAATTTAAATTTGCATCCTAAATATGTGTTAATATAAACAATAATTTAACTTTTCACTTTTTTACATATTTCTAAGTAACAAAAAAAAAGATAATTTTATAAATAAATTTTCTAAATAAATAAAAAGTAAACAAATTAATATTAAAAACTAAACTTTATCAATTACATCATAAAATTAATATTTCGCTAGTATTGACCTTTCACTTCTCCAATTTCGCGCACTCTGAAAATAAGGATGTGACAAGGGTTTAGAGTATGTTTAATAAAATGAATTTTACCGCCTTGCATTGAATCCACAACCTGACTATTAAATTGCGCAAGTAAGAGATTACGTGGTTGTTGAGGGGAAAAGCGTACGAAGGTGGCAACAAGCAGGTACGGTGAAAAGAAGGCTTCTAGAAAATGCATTTAAGATTTAATCTCACCAAACAAACCAACGGAAAGGATCCGTTTGATCATCAACGAAGGTTGCTTAGAAAATCTGCACCATTGAATGCAAATTTCAGATTGGACCCTTTCAGATTGGATACGCCTTTGGCCTAAATTTACTCTTTCATTATTATATTTGAAAAAAAAAAAGATAAATAATATTTTATTATAAAAAATTTAAAATTATATATATATAAACATAATTTAAACAATATTTTAAAAATATTTATATGACAAACAACTTTATTACTATCCATTGATCCCACAAACTATTTCAATTCATTTTAAGTCTCCAAAAACCCTATCCTTATCCTATGAACTATTTAATCTCATATATATTATGGAAAGCATTCATTCATTTAATGCTCCATTAAAGACAATCTGAGTGGGTCATTTCAAGCTATTCTTAATGTGTGTTCATCAACCATTATTGACAGATTTTTATGAATATATAATTTTTTGCATGTGGATAAGGGGTCTTTGAAATAAGTAAACCTTTTGATTGCACACAGAGATGGAGTGCGTCCAGTAATATGACGTCTCCTATCTCAATATGCGTTCAGAATCCTTCGTATTTGAAACGATTTAAAAATCTACCCATAGATATATTTTAGGTAAAGCTTTTTAGTATTTTACTTATGCCGCATGTTTTGTCTAGTATTCCTCGGGTGGGCTTGTCTGGTTTGTACGAAAGATTTTAATGATCTCCAAATTAGTCGTTTGCTGAAGATTCGCAGACATGGACGATTCGTGTACAGATTTGGGTACTGACGTTTGTGCCTATTGGAATCAGAACAGCCATGTGAACAAGACAATGGTCGGCTGATAACCTAAATCGAGATGGTGTTGAAACAGCGGGCAGCTGAGAACTTAAATCGAGATGGTATTGATGACAAAATTGGGAGCAGTGAGACAAGTGTTTATAAACCCGTGGCGTGTACTGAGGTAAGAACATCGAGAACAATTGCTGGATGTTAAATTTTGGTCTATTTTTTGTGTACATTTGTGGAGTACATAGGTCAAATGATAGGTGATTTAGAAAATTATGTTTGTGCAACAAAGGTATTTACAGAGAAGTGATAGTTTCAAATCAATTATGCATCCATTTACAGGGATCCATATACAACTGAAACAAAACCTTCAAATTAGGAATATAATCAACCCTCATTACTAACAGGTTCATATTATGTTTGCAATAAGGAGGGGAGGTAGGGATAGAGAGGGATAGAGAGAGGGAGAGATAGAGGGATAAAGATGAAGATATAGATAAAGATGGAGATGGAGATGGAGATGGAGATGGAGATGGAGAACGAAAACAAGAAGGAGAGGGATAGATGAAAAGAGAGAGGTGAGTGGGATATATAGAGATGGAAGGGATAAATATATAGAGAGGGAGAGAGATGGATAGAATGAGAGAGGGAGAGATAGAAAGATAAAGATGGAGATAGGAAGTGATATGTAGAGAGAGATAGTGAGAGGGAGAGATATAGGGGTCGAGAGAGATGGAGAGACAACATGATAGAGATAGAGGAAGAAATATGGAGAGAGAGAGAGAGAGAGGCAAAGAGATATAGATATATAGGTCTAAGAAAAGGGAGAGGGAGGGAGATATATAGATTTAGAGAGAGTGAGACATATCTAGAGATAGAGAGGGAGATAAGAGGTAGATATGAAGATAGTGAGAGAGGAAGAGGGAGACAAATGAGTAGAGAGATAGAGAGAGGTAGAGGGAGAGATAAAGATAGATAGAGAGAGAGATGGTGATCTAGAGAGGGGGAGAGGGAAACATAAGAGGTAGACAAACAAAGAGAAGTAGAGATAGGGGAAAAAGAGAGAGATAAATATATGGGAAGAGAAAGAGAGAGAGATAAAGATATATGGGAAGAGAAAGGGGGAAGAGGTAGAAATAAAGAGATAGGTACAAGTAATAGAGGGAGAGGGAGGAGAGAGATATAGAGATATAGATAGGGAGGGAGAAAGAGGGACTGTGTGTGTATGAATGAGAGAGATATAGAGACAGGGAGGGAGAAATAGGGAGTGTGTGAGAGAGAGTGAGTGAGAGATATGGAGATAGAGATAGTGAGGGAGAGAGAGATATATGAATAGATAGAGAGTGGGGTAGAGAGGGAGATAAACAGAGAGAATAGAGGTGAAGTAGAGAGATATAAAGATGGAATGATAGGGAGAGAGAGAGAGAGAGGGAGAGAGGGGGATAAAAAGATGGAGAGAGATATAAATGTAGTGGGAAAGATAGAGGGGGAAGAAATAGAGATATGTAGGGAGAGGTAAGGAGATACCTGGATAGGGGAGAGACATAGAGAGGAAGATGGAGATGGAGATGGAGATGGAGATGGAGATGGAGCAGATCCTTCACATTTTTCAGATATACACATTGCCTAGTAAATTTGGTTGCCAAGAGGCACCATAATATGCTCTAATAAAGGTATCAATGGAGAAGTGATAACTTCAAATCAATTATGCATCCATTTACAAGGATCAAAATAATTATTTCTTATCCCTTAGTGAAGGAACTAATGGATTGGGAACCTCCTAAAAGTGTCATGTATGGGTGCATTAGTTTGTGAGTTGACTAGTGAATAACGCACACAAGTTGTCCATTTTTTTTGGTATATTTTCTCGTAGGATAATTTTTCTACATAAAATTCTTTTTTGTTCCCTCTTGTTTGACCAAGTGTTAATTTTCCCACTCATAGATATTATGTAAGAGATGACTGGTTCTAGTGAAGTGGTGAGGGTAGACGTATGGGATTTTGTTCCTAATAGATCTCTCAACCTTCCAATTATTGCCAGAAGTTCTCTTTTGTTGTTGTCAATATGCCACCTGTTATATATTTTCTTGTGTCCCAGAAGGACGTCGAGGCACTATCGAAGGTGTTTGATGTGCTTGTTCTTCAACAAGGTTTTCATGAATTGGTGAATGTGATTTTTCATCAATTGATGGGGCATTCTTAATTCCTAAAAAAATAAAGAAAGTTCATTCAAAGCTTTTTGTATCTATTTATTTAATTGAATTTTTATGCTAACAAACTAAAAAAACTTATCTCTTCAATCTTGGTGATGTCATGGTGGAATTTTGGTGACGATTTTGTGGATAAATGGTAATGAACGAGTTATTACACAATGTGAACATGTTGCAAAAAGGTTGCAAACCAAGTTTTGTTTTTAAGAGGACGACTTTTAATGAGCTCAATCTCTTTAAATTTTTTTATTTAAATTAAAACAAAACACAAGAATGTTATAACGCGATCACATTATGTTTACTAGGGGCCTAAAAAGTGGAGTGGCCATTTTTGGGTCCCCATATTTTTGCACTTACCCATTATAGAGGGACCCTACATCTAGCCATAGGTCCAAATGGGACATTCATAAGCCCCACAAATTTTGAGAACTCCTTTGTCATAGATTCCAAAAAAAAAATCGCTCTTAGGTCTTCTAAGAGACATTGTTATAAGCTTGTAGCTTAGATAGATCAAGACTTCTAGGGAACAAAATGGGGCCTCCCCTAGCATTCACCTACCTATCTTTATTTGTTAGCATAGTTTATTGGTCCCCATGATGTGAAGAACATAAAATAGGTCACTCAAAAATAATACACCAAACATAACCGATACATTTTGTATGAATGCATTCACTGTTAGCACAATCAAACTATTTTGAGTTGATGAAAATAAAGACAAGTTTTTGGGAAGAGACCCCACATCTAGCTATAGGTCTAGACAAAATATGTATAGGCCCCACAAAGTCTAAAAACTCCTCCATCATAGATTGGTAGTTTTTTGCTCTTAGGTCTCTTAAGAAACTTTATCAAAAGCCCATAGCTCGAATATATCAAGATACCTAAGAAATGAAATAAGGCATCCTCTAGAATTCACCCACCCAACCTCCCTAAAAGTTGGGTACAGTTAGTTCAGCCCCATAACACAAATAATACAAAATATGGCTCTTGACAACATTAGACTAAATGCAATGATGCATTTTGCAAGAATCGATTTGTTATTGGCATGGTCAAACAATTTTAAGTTGACAAAAACTAATAGGATATTTTAGAGGGACCCCACATTCAATTTTAGGTCAAGATAAAATATTTGTAGGCCCCATGAACTTCGAGAACTACTCTATCATAAATTGATAGTTTTTGTCATTTGTCTCTTAAGAGACTTAAATGAAAGCTTTTAGCCCAAAAGAATCAAGACACTTTGGAAATAAAATAGGGCTTCCTCTAGCATTCACTCTCACATCCTAATGTGTTAGTGCTTGATCAATTTGATCTCATGACATGGCACACATTAAATAGGTCTACCCGTATAAGAGGAAGCACATGAATAAACTGACCCACAATAACAATTAGATCTTACATCCATTTTTATAATTAACCAACCTTATGTATGCCTCAAAAATATTACAATAAATAACATAGTCTACAAATATAAGATTTAAGAAAAATACGATGCTAATTATTACCTATTATTTTTCATGTGAAATATGAACTAAAGCTTCATAGAAAATGTTACTTACAATACCATAACCAAGGAAACAACCTACCATAACTCACATAGGGCTCAAGGAAAATGGTTGAATCATGATTTTCCATTGTAAATCTTCATAATAGCCAAAGGTTTGTGAAGGAATTTGAGACCACAATGGGTGGATAGGGTCTTGGTAAGTAGGTAAATCATTTGATTTTGTACCATCCACACGGAAGCATCCATTATTGGATGGCATTACGTAACAAGCCACCAAAGGAAGTGTTACACATGTGGGGTGAAGAGGATACTAGCTAATTACCTGCAAACAATGATTCGGTGGTAAAAGGAAATTGCAGCTACATTGAAGGGAGTCACTAGGGAAAGGATGGTGATAGCATATTCAGGCAGCAAACGAGAAGGTTGCATATGTAAAAGATAGTGATTTAATCCTTCAAACAAACAACAGGTAGCATATTATAAATTGTAGAAATCTGCAGATATCTTCAATTAGTGAAAAACAATCGTACAAAGCTCGATTTGCGTGCACAAAATGCAGCAGAGCACAGCCATCAATTGTGTCCCTTAAAGAAGGGAAAGAAGTGAGCTATATGGAGTTTGTACATGTTTAATCAGCGGTCAAACTGGCATTTTGCACATTTTTGCTGTAGAACATATTCCATACGAACGCATTGGCTTTTAGCTTTCGATATTAGTTGGTAGTGTTAGAAAGTTAATTGGCAGCGAATACTTCTGGATTGTACTTGGTATTTGTCGTGCAGACCCATTTGCCAATATTGTTCAACAAAGCCTGGACAGAACAGCTGTTCTATACCGGAAGTCTTTCCATGGATCATCTCTATTTGTACTAAGTGCATTCGTCAGATGTCCCCACTCCCAATCATACAATGATATATTCATTGAATGTATACATCCTATATTTTCTGCAAGGGCATTGGATTTCAAATTACAAGAAAATAAAACAATATGTTTCGTGTCTCAAGTTTTCCCTCCTATTTGTCGCCTCCCTTGCTTTATTCATCCATCCTTTGCCTTTCTCTAAGGATTTCTTCTTTATTGTTTGTTCTCTGTGTTGTTGGAAAACTTTATGTTCTCCCTCTTCAAAGACTCTAGAGTAGAATGGAAGAGTTTGAAAATTTAGGTTTGATTGACAATCAGAATAAGAATAAGAAAATGATTATAAGAGTGCTTTTAGAGTGATTGGTGTTAAATAGGGATATATATTTTTTATTTTGTCTGGTTATACATAAATAATTTAGAGAAATGAATAAATAAATATGAAGGTGAGGTTGTTTACATAGACAATTATAAAGTAAACTCGTTCTTATATACAAACAACCTTATAAAAAACAACACTGATTGGTAGAATTCATGAGAGCTCTAAAATGATTTCATCAAGATGTAGGAATGCAAGTAAACACTAACAAAACCAAGGTCATGATTTTTACTTTTCAAAGAAAAAATTAAGTAAACTTTGTATTTGAGACAACAAAATTAGTTACTTGTAGGACAAAAAAAATATAAGAGAGTTGGAAGGGTTTATACTTGCTACAATATATATATAAGAATACAAGACTACGTGATTAGAAAACCAAGAAGATCTTATTTGAATTTCATGTAATGTCAATGGTGTTTTATGGATGTGAAGTTTAGAGCAACACATTAGAATTGAGGATTCAAATGTAGTTAATCACAAGCAGTCTTAAAACTAAAACTCCATTTTCATATGAAATCTTATTGGTTGAGGAAAGAGATTTTCTATTATAGATATCAACTTTGACCTAGATGATAAGTTACCTAAATAGAATAGAGAGCATTGGGCATCATTAGTGATCTAAAATAATAACGGAGGGCAAGTTAAGCAAAAGAAAGAAACACAATGATGAATCATAATACTAAGTGGATGGATAAATGGAGCATCAATATGTAAGAGTGTCCAACAATGATAAATAAATTCTAAGATGTGAGAAAAAGTCATGGAAACCATGTGGACAAAGTAGTTTGAATGAAAGAGAGGACTCTATGTCAAGGAATTCAATCCTATTTATGATCACAAGAGAAAATGTTGATAGTTTAACTAAGAACTAGTTCATATTGTCTTATGTACAAGATTGGAAGATAGACAATAACTAAGGAAGATTGGGTGAATGATATATCAATTTTTCATTTTGCAGCTAGTGGAAACAAAGTAGCACTACATCATGGGTTGCCTAGCTTCCAAGGATATTTGAATCAAATACATAGATAACTGAAAGTTGACTTATTGACTATTATATTTGAAAAAGAGAAGTTAACAAAAACAATAGAATTTTAAAAAAATTATGTAATGGGTATGTGCAGGATCATGATGGGCCAAAAAGTGGCAATGAGAAAAAATCACGTTTTGAATCGGCTCAAAAATGCGGAAATGATCGAGTTGGCTTTTCTAGGTTCGAGTATCAGTACTTCTATCAGAACCAAAAACCAAAGCTAGTTTCCACAAATTGGATATCTGATTTTTGGAAACTGTGTATAAAAAAATAGCCGACTCTTTAACTTCATTTCTCACAGTTTGACGTAGGCACAAAAGGAAAAACCTAAATCCGATATCCGTTCTGATCCGATATCCAATTTGAAAGGTATGCATTTGGTTTTTTGAATCTTGTAATCGATTTTTCAATAGATTCTCTTAAGTTTAAGTAGGTTTTATTAAAAAAAAATCAAAAATACGGTTTCTATTGATTTTATTTAAAAACTAGAGTTTACATTGATTTTTTTATTAAAACTTAATGTTTTGAAATGGATCTTGATTAAAAATTAGTGTTGTTGATGTATTTTGATCAAAAATAAGAGTTTGTTATTGATTTTTGTGAAAAGGTATGGTTTTTTTTGGATTTTTATTCAAAACTAGGGTTTTTTTATAATAATTTCATTTATATTGTGTAATTTCAATTATTTTAATTAGTTTTTAACTTTCATCAGGTATTATGGCTGCGAATGTAAATCCACACATGCCAAATGCTCCACCACCTCCAGAACCAAATGCTCCACCACCTCCGCAACCACCAATTGAAGAGTTAATTGGTGAAAAATTGGGGCAATTGAGGGGCATTTATGAAATTTATCAGACAATGCTTCAATTGAGAGATATGAGAAACACATTGAAGTAAATAATTAAAAATATAGAAACCCTCTCCACCCAACATAATTCCTTTTATTCGTGGCGAGAAGACATGAGAGAATATTATCGATGTGGATTGTCTTACGGTGATGTGAAAGATCTCCAAATAACCAAAGCCCAAATAGCCTCTTTATTCATTGACCCCCGCACCGGTTTGCTAGTGAATGTTAACAAAACAAAACTTTCCATAAAATGGTGCATGCATAGGGACATTGTAGCTAACTTTCGGGATCGTTGGTGTATGGTTTTTGATAAACCACCGAACAATAATTATGACATACCATTTTACTTTATTAAAAAATTATATGTTGAGTTTGTGTTAGGGCAACATGTCAATTACTTTGACATTAAACCCTTCCAAGGCGTCGGTGGAGGTATGTCCCAGGATAGACCAGGGGTAGTTAGAGTAGTCCCATGCCCAAATGTTCCCCTTCCTCCCCTTCCTCCACCACCTCCAATATATCATCTAGAGATTATCGAGGATGCATCCACACAGACTATTCAAGCCATTCACTCTTTGAGTGGTCATTTGGTTTCGCATGCTTCTACAGTAGCTTAGCCACATTTTGGTTACGTTGGCAAAAGCTCAAGTGCTACTGCATCATCCTCCTTAGGTCCACATATTTGTGTGCCACCAGATATGCTTGGGTCCTCTTGTACAACCTGCTGAGCATCCCTTGGACACTTCCTATTATGACCTCCATGATGTAGACATTATAGATCAGTCGCAAGGGAGTGGAGTGCACCCTACAGAGTCCTCTCCTGCTAAAGAGGGAGATGCTGGAATAGTGATATAGGTAAGATTTAAGTTGTAATTTCATAACTTGCATTTGTTTTTAAATGAATATTAATAAGAGATAGTATCAAATACTAATATTTATTTACATGGTTTTTTAACAGTTGATGTCTGAGGAGGAGCTCGTATGGGTGACTGATAGCACCCTTAGGGCCATTTCATTTGGCTTGGACACACACGTAGTATATATTTTCGCACTCACTCATTTAAATTTTATATTATATACTTTCTTGTCATTTGAATTATCATTAATGAAATTATATAATAACTTATATGTTTATCTTGTTTTCCTCCTAGAGGAAATACCCAGTGTAAGTGAGGTGCAGCGTCATCTAGACTATGGAGGCACAAATCTAGATAAGGGGAAGGTAATTGAACTCAAATTGGATTGAATTAAGATTTTTAAGATCTTATATTGATTATACATACATCGACATAGATTGGTAGTTTCATATGTACTTGTCAATTTTATTTACAAGCAATTACGAGCTTTACAGATATGTTGACAAGAGACACATCGCCTAAAGGAGTAGTTATTGGAACACCTCAAAGAGTACGTGTTGAAACACCTCAAAGAGGAGGTGTCGAAACACATGAAGGAGATAAAGAAAAAGATCAACCTAAAGAGGTACATGTGCTTAATTTATTTTGTGTTTGGTAAATAAGCTCTTATTACCAATAATCATATGCTAACTTGGATCAATTTTATGTTTTTGTTCACATATATAGATTGGAATTTCAAAAGTTGATTTGGTATAGTCTAGGACTCCTGACCCTTTGAAGAGACGTATATTTCAGGTAATCAAGATTTCAATTTTAGAGTTCAATTAAAATTCAACGTATATTGATTTTGATGTTAATTATTCGATTCTAAATTATATAGTATAACTAATCTCAATTGTGGTTTGAATTTTTCTTGTGCAGCTACCTTTAGAGCTAATGAGTGCTTCAAAGAGGCTCCATTTTGATGATCCACCAGTAGTTGAGGATGAGATAGAAATTTTGGCATGTAAATTTTGAATACATATTGAGATGGCATATGCCACATTTTGTAAAACTCTGTTTGAGTTGGTGTCGATGCCATTTTTGTATATGGACATACACTTGATTATTGGATAATTTGATATATAGAAGTTGACAATCAAAATTTAATTTATTCCTCATGTGCATGATTTAACTCTTTGAAAATTTTATCTTGAGCAATGGTTAAATATCAATGTACAATAGCTTAAAACTGAATGGTTATATTATGTAATTTATATTTATATCGCTGATTACATTGCATTACACATATTTCAAACTCAAATCATTAATTCCTATTGCATAACTAACAACTAGATGTTCATAGATGAAAAACTTTCAATTACAATATAGTTCTTACAAAGTCAACCTAAGCAGTTATGGAATTACTTCACATTGCATAACTAAGAATTATGAGCAGTTGTCAATTGCATTTGTTTGTCATTGAATTCTATGAGACCACATTTCTTTGAAAAAAATTTTCAAATAGTCCACTGCCTTGTCTATGGTACCACACTTTTCATACATGATAGCGATCACATTAAGTTGTAATAAATGAAATGGTAGCCTATGGCTATTTAATTTATACTCATTTTATTTAAATGGATGAGGTCGACCTTCCTTGATATTATTTTGTAATTTATTATTGTCAAGAGAGGCCGACCTCCTTGAAGAGTCACCTTATTTTGTATAAATAGGAGGTGATGTTTGTTCATTTCCTCAATCAAGTTCATTCAACATAATTTGCAATCCAAGCAAAAGTTTGCACTTGAGCAGCAACGCTTCATCTTGCAGTAGCATGCCGATTTTAAGGAGAAGCATATTTGATTGTATCTTTGCATCTATGAGAGGTGCTATTATTCATTGTATCAAATTAAGCCATGAGTTGGGACTGAGTTGTAAGAAAATTTCTTGTTGTGTTTATTGTCTTACATGTTGCATTTTTTGAGTGCTTTCAGTTGTATTATCTGATCTCTAAGTTGAAGACAATGAGAGAAATGGTCATATTGTTGATGACAAATATTTGACCATGTTGGCTCTTAATGGTCTTCCTTCATCTTGGGAGTCTTACATTCAAGGAATCGACGTGAGATCAAAACTTCCCAAGTTTGATCGGTTGAGGGCTTATTGTATTAAAGGGGATTCAAGGTTGGTTGCGAGAGGTATTGGATGAAGCCCTACAAATGAAGACATTCATGTTCTTTCCGCTCAATCCTCAAAGAAGGAAGGAAAAGGAGGAAAGAAAAGATGCTCCAAGAGGAATGGAGATAAAGGGTCAGATGGTGCTCCTGCATTCAAAAATAAGTGGGACCTCTATCATGTTTACTGGGATATGATTTGCTCAAAGTCAGTCAACTTGCATTTAACATTGGTAGCTCTGCAAACCTATTCATAATAGAGTGATCTGAAGAAGACATCCCTAAATCTCAAACTCGCACGACCCAGCAAACTGTTCCAGCACGTCTAGATGGGTACGTTTACATATGGTTCTCTTTTGCACCCCAATACATCGAATCACTTCGAGCTGCATTGGAGCGACGTTTTCCCTTAAGAGTCCAAAGTGCTAAAAGGAAGCAAAATTTTACGGACTATCTCTCAGAAACCATGATGCTTATAGACTCTTCGTCTATGGATATGGGATTGTGTTGATACCATCTACAATAACCTCTCTTTGTTTTTTCTATCTCGAAGGCATTTTTTCATGGTGCTGAGTTTTCAATTGAGGGAAAAGTTACCAAATGTAAGCAGTGTAAAGTTGCAAAGTGGTGCAACTTTCATTCTCAAACTCGTACGACCTAATAGACTCTTCCAACATGTCTGGATGGGTACATTTACGTTATTTATGGTTCTCTTTTACACCCAAATATGTTGAATCACTCTGAGTTGCATCGGAGCGACATTTTCCCTCAAGAGTCCAAAGTGCTAAAAGGCAGCAAACTTTGACGGACTATTTCTCAGAAACCGTGATGCTTACAGACTCTTCAATTGAAGATATGGGATCATGTTGAGACCATCTACAATAACCTCTCTCGGTTTTTTCTATTTCAAAGGAATTTTCCCGTGGTGATGAGTTTTCAGTTGAGGGAAAAGTTGCCAAATGCAAACAGTGTAAAGTTGCAAAGTGGTGCAACTTTCATTCTCTAACTCATACGACCCAACAGACTGTTCCAAAACATCTGGATGGGTACGTTTACGTTAGGTATGGTTCTCTTTTGCACCCAAATATGTCGAATCACTCCTAGCTACATTGGAGCGGCATTTTCCCTTAAGAGTCCAAAGTGCTAAAAGGCAGCAAACTTTGATGAACCTTTTTCTCAGAAACCGTGATGCTTACAGACTCTTCATATGAGGATATAAGATCATGTTGAGACCATCTACAATAACCTCTCTTCGTTTTTCTATTTCAAAGGTGTTTTACCGTGGTGTTGAGTTTTCAGTTCAGGGAAAAGATGCCAAATGCAAGCAATGTAAAGTTGCAAAGTGGTGCAAATTTCATTCTCAAACTCATACAACCCAACAGACTGTTCCAACACATCCGGATGGGTACGTTTAAGCTAGGTATGGTTCTCTCTTTCACCCAAATATGTCGAATCGCTCTGAGCTGCATTGGAGCGGCGTTTTCCCTTAAGAGTCCAAAGTGCTAAAAGACAACAAACTTTGACGGACTATTTCTCAAAAATCATGATGCTTACAGACTCTCTGTCTGAGGATATTGGATTGTTTTGAGATGATCTACAATAACCTCTCTCAGTTTTTGCTATCTCGAATGTTTTTTCCCGTGCTGATGAGTTTTCAATTGAGGGAAAAGTTGCCAAATGCAAGTAGTGTAAAGTTGCAAAGTGGTGCAACTTTCATTCTCAAACTCGTACAAACCAATGAACTATTCCAACACATCCGGATGGGTATGTTTATGCTAGGTATGGTTCTCTCTTGCACCCAAATATGTGAAATCACTCAGAGCTATATTGGAGCATCATTTTCCCTTAAGAGTCCAAAGTGTTAAAAGGTAGCAAAATTTGACGGACTATTTCTCGAAAACTGTGATGCTCACAGACTCTTCGTATGAGGATATAAGATCTTGTTGAGACCATCTACAATAACCTCTCTTGAGTTTTTCTATCTGGAAGGCATTTTCCCATGGTGATGAGTTTTCAGTTGAGGGAAAAGTTGCCAAATGCAAGTAGTGTAAAGATGCAAAGTGGTGCAACTTTCATTCTCGAACTTGTATGACCCAACGGACTGTTCCAACATGTCCAGATGGGTACGTTTATGCTAGGTATGGTTCTTTCTTGCACCCAAATACATGGAATCGCTATGAGCTGCATTGGAGCAGCATTTTCCCTTAAGAGTCCAAAGTGCTAAAAGGAAGCAAACTTTGATAGACTATTTCTCAGAAACCGTGATGCTTACAGACTCTTTGTTTGAGGATATGGGATTGCGTTGAGACCTTCTACAATAACCTCTCTTGGTTTTTGCTATCTCGATGGCGTTTTCCCGTGGTGCTGAGTTTTCCATTGAGGGAAAAGTTGCCAAATGCAAGCAATGTAAAGTTGCAAAGTGGTACAACTTTCATTCTCGAACTTGTACGACCCAACAGACTATTCCAACACATCCGGATGGGTACGTTTATGCTAGGTACGGTTCTCTTTTGCACCCAAATACGTCGAATTGCTCTGAGCTGCATTGGAGTGGCATTTTCCCTTAAAAGTCCAAAGTGCCAATGCCAATGAAATGTGGGGGCAGACATATTTAAGGTTGGATGAAGATTCTACAAGTCCTAGCTCTTTCCCAATAAACTTGAATCAATTACATGGAAAATGAAATTCACAATAAAATTTTTACTTCTTTTTTTTCGAAAAAGTGGCAACCCACTGTAATTTATTATATATAAATAGGAGATATTACAAAACCTGGTTCAAACGAGCATACTGACAAGAAAGAACCAGGAAGAAAACCTTCAGTTCTAGCTCGATTAAGTACAATGGAAGACATCACTGGATATAGATTATGCCTATACACAGTTATGACCTTTTCACATTGTTGAGACCATATACAATAACCTCTCTTGGTTTTTGCTATCTCGGAGGCGTTTTCCCGTGGTGATGAGTTTTCAGTTGAGAGAAAAGTTGCCAAATGCAAGCAGTGTAAAGTTGCAAAGTGGTGCAAATTTCATTCTCAAACTTGTACAACCGAACAGACTGTTCCAACACGTCCAGATGGGTACGTTTACACTAGGTATGGTTCTCTTTTGCACCCAAATATGTGGAATCATTCTAAGCTACATTGGAGCGACGTTTTTCCTTAAGAGTCCAAAGTGCTAAAAGGTAGCAAACTTTGATGGACTATTTCTCAAAAAGCATGATGCTTACAGACTCTTCGTCTAAAAATATGGGATCGTGTTGAGACCATCTACAATAACCTATCTTGTTTTTCACAATCTCAAAGGCGTTTTCCCATGGTGCTGAGTTTTCAGTTGAGGGAAAAGTTGCCAAATGCAAGTAGTGTAAAGTTACAAAGTGGTGCAACTTTCATTCTCAAAATCGGATGACCCAACGGACTATTCCAACATATTTGGATGGGTACGTTTATGCTAGGTATGGTTCTCTCTTTCACCCAAATATGTCGAATCCTCTGAGCTACATCGGAGCAGCGTTTTCCCTTAAGAGTCCAAAGTGCTAAAAAATAGCAAACTTTGATGAACTATTTCTCAGAAACCATGATGCTTACAGACTCTTCGTATGAGGATATGGGATTGTGTTGAGATCATCTACAATAACCTCTCTCGGTTTTTTCTATCTCAAAGGCATTTTCCCATGGTGATGATTTTTCAGTTGAGGGAAAAGTTGCCAAATGCAAATAGTGTAAAGTTGCAAAGTGGTGCAACTTTCATTTTTGAGCTCATATGACCTAATGAACTATTCCAACACATCTGAATGGGTACATTTACACTAGGTATGGTTCTCTCTTGCACCCAAATATGTTGAATCGCTCCAAGCTGCATTGGAGTGGCATTTTCCCTTAAGAGTCCAAAGTGCTAAAAGGCAGCAAACTTTGACAGACTCTTTCTTGGAAACCGTTATGCTTACACACTCTTTTTCTAAGGATATGGGATCATGTTGAGACCATCTACAATAACCTCTTTTGGTTTTTTCTATATCGAAAGCATTTTTCCGTGGTGATGAGTTTTCAGTTGAGAGAAAAGTTGTCAAATGCAAGCAGTGTAAAGTTGCAAAGTGGTGCAACTTTCATTTTCAAACTCGTACGACCCAACGGACTGCCCCAACACATCTAGATGGGTACGTTTACGCTAGGTATGGCTCTCTCTTGCACCCAAATACGTGGAATCGCTTTGAGCTACATCAGAGCAGTGTTTTCCCTTAAGAGTCCAAAGTGCTAAAAGGCAACAAACTTTGACGGACTATTTCTCAAAAATCGTGATGCTTACAGAATCTTCATTTGAGGATATGGGATTGTGTTGAGACCATCTACAATAACCTCTCTTATTTTTTGCTATCTCGAAGGTTTTTTCCCGTGGTGCTGAGTTTTTAGTTGAGGGAAAAGTTGCCAAATGCAAGCAGTGTAAAGTTGAAAAGTGGTGCAACTTTCATTCTCGAACTCATACGACCCAATGAACTGTTCCAACACGTTCGGATGGGTACGTTTACGCTAGTTATGATTCTTGCTTGCACCCAAATATATTGAATCGCTCCAAGCTGTATCAAAGCGACGTTTTCCCTTAAGAGTCCAAAGTGCTAATGTCAATGAACTGTGGGGGCATAAATATTTAAGGTTGGATCAAGATTCTACAAGTCCTAACTCTTTCCAAATCAACTTGAATCAATTACATGGAAAATGAATTTAACAATTAACTTTTTTACTTTTTTGTTTTTCAAAAAAGTGGCAAGCCACTGTAATTTTTTATATATAAATAGGAGATATTACAAAACCTGGTTCAAATGAGCATACCGACAAGAAAGAAATGGGAAGAAAACCTTTGGTTGTAGCTCAATTAAGTACAATGGCAGACACTTGAACCATATTTAAAAAAACATCACTGGATATAGATTATACCTATACACAGTTATGACCTTTTTACATTGTTTCACATTTCAAAATTCAATTTTTACAAAATTTGCCTATTTGAGGCATTCAAAGCACAATCTGCCACAAGAGTAGTATGTTGTCGTTTTCTAGTGACAAGCACCTGTACAAACCATCAAGGTAGCAGTTAAACTACAAACAATAGAAAATATGCTTAGAATAACCAATCGATATTATTTTAATTTGTCACATACCTCTCTAAAAGGATCAGAGTTGCCTATTGTTGCAGCAGGTGCAATCATGCCAGGAATATTGCAAAATTTGTCAAATGATAAATCTATATTGTAACAACAAAAAATATTCTTAGACTAACAAATCCATATTAATCTAAACATACTGAATGATGATGAATTGGTAATGCAAACTATAAAAGATACTTTGAATAACCAATCTATGTTAAATTAATATGTCGCATACCTCTTTGAAAGGATCAGAGTTGGCTATTTTTGCCTTAGGTCCATGATCAATCATGCCAAGAATATCACAAAATTTTTCAAATGATACATCTATATTGTCACAACAAAAAAGAGGCTTAAGCATAGTACTTTCCATTCTTGAGTATGCTATTCAAGTGTGCCTGAAGGGTCATCTCTTTGCTTAAGAGTATGCAATATTGCTTCATGATCAACATTACTAAGTGTCCATAGCTGTTTTGTCTTTGGTTTGGCATGATGCTTCAACAACTTAATATTTGTTGCTATAACAAGGTGTGAATACATGAGACTAGTTTTGTGTTTCAGTTAGTCTTCAAATGCAGGTATGCCATTATTTCTAATCATGTATGTTTGCAACCAAGTTCCTGCAACCACAACTGAACCTGTAGGATACACAAACCCATCATTATCTTCCATTGATTGTGTTAGCTTGTGCTTTACCCGCACATATCGAGCCAACCAATATTTTGATCTCTCTTCATTCCCCTGCAATACAACAACTGCAAAAACATGTCCTAGATGTAGTAGATTTGAAAGCCGATCGTAATCAAGTGAACTTTCCATTGTATAATTTTTCATGGATATAGTTTGAGATAAAGGAGTTAGATACTATGGAACCCATGTATCCACCCACTCACTTGACTCGCATTGATCCCACTCACACTAAATACAACTTTGACAAAAACAAGCCAATTGTCGTGTGAAAATGGTCCATGTGCTTGCATCTGAGATTCGAAATGAATGCATCTTTGAAGATTCTTTGATTGTATGACAATCCAATCTGCCTCCCATTGTACCCTCCTCAACCAACCAAAATAATCTGTGCACTATTGAATCAAGTGTCCCTTCATGTGACAATGTTGAACTACACCAATCAACAAAAGAATGTGCATCACTGAATTTTGCTCCTGAAATCTTCAATTGCTCCTTAACTAGAGATCTTGTTACACATGCACCTACTCCATCATGCTCCCCTTTCCCATGCCTAGCTTCAAAAAAACTCCAAATATTAGGTACACCCCTCTCTACATGCATTCTACTCAACCAATAAAACATAAGAGCATTCTTGAATTGACCTGTACAGTTATCTGACCAAATGAGATGTCGGCCCAGTGCTATATCATGCTCCTGCAAGAACTCAAAAAAATTCTTGAAACAATGTTGGACCTACTCGGATGAGTGAGATCTATCATCACTCATATAAAAATGATACTCTCTGATTATCTTTCTATCCTCCTCTGTACTATCAAGTGCATGTCTAAACATTATGTGGACAAAAATAGCAATTTGAATGGAATTGTACCTCGTTTTGTGGTTGCAATGTGTAGTTTCCAGAAAAATCAACCACTGATATAATAGTGCCAATCAGAAAAGAGTCCTTACATATCCTGAATTGTTGATCCAACCACTGAGGCCTATGACTATGCCTTGCATATTTGTAGAAAAGATTGTCCTTAAAATCTGAAATAAAATCAGCAACATAGCATTCTTTTGTAATCAACTCGCATCTAGAACCTTCACCTCCACTCTGCAAAGTATATTTGACTATCTCATATCTCTTTTTCTCAACAAGATTCTTTCCAAATTCATGTTCCAAACCCTCATGAAGACATTGAACAAAATTTGAAAAGCCACAACATTGTGAGCACTTCGCATTTAAACAATCATTTCTATAGAAAAAGGAACCATCATCCCTAGAACATAAAAATAGATCTAGCAAGTCCCTTGATGATTTCAGAAGATGCATTGTACCACACTCCTGCAACATTTCATTAGTATGCAAAGTAGAACAGATATAGCATAATATTTCATGGTACATTGAAAACTCCACATGGTATTTGCAACAATAAGTATTACGAATCTTAAGAGGCACACAATAGAATAGCTTCAAACCTTCAAAAGTTCTTTGCGAGATTTCAATATTTGGATGTGTTTGATTATATTTGTTGAACAACATTGTTTGTCTTGATTCCAATAAATGTTTAGGATGTGGTGTACGGTCTTGACTGCCAATTCTTAACTTTAAAACATCCTTTGCATTGGGTGATACTCTAGAGTTATCATGCCAAATGTTTTGAATTTCTTACTTTACATTATCGGTTAGCTTCTTATCAACATGTGTAAGCCTTCTGGAAAAAGCCCATGTATCATTTTGAAGAGGATCATCTATTTTTTCTCTTCTTGCAAGTGCTCTATCCAAATTTTTACGATTTAAGTCAAAATGAATACAAGTTTGTCTCATAAAGCGAGCCTTTTTCAATTGATGGCTTACTAGGGCGGTCGTAATGACTCTCCGAGCAACTCTCTTATCTTTTTCCTTGTTATTTTTTTCCAATAAACTTGAGAGCATTAAAAATATTTTTGACAATAATAGAATTTTTTTCGGTCCTCTTGTTCAAACAAATCTTCAATTTGGCTAGCAAAGGTCTCATCTTTTGCATCTTTAGCAATTGTACGAAAAGTTGGCATTGCTCAGTCAATGTCTTATCGCTAAAATATTGGTTGAAAATTATTCTAGCCCACAACCAAATAGTTTGTGTTGACCTCTTGCCTTCAAAATTGTTTATAATGTTATCATCAATTTCAACTAACCATTTAGGGGTTCTTGAAGGTCTTGAATTTGGAATAACTCTTTTTTCCACACAAGGTTCTTCATTTCTCGTGTAATTTGGTGAAACATAATTTACACTTACTTCAATATTATGTTCAACATCTTCATTTCCAACATTTTCACCTTGAACATTTTCAATATCAATTTGAACAATTTAATTCCCAATTTCAATATCATGTTCAACATCTTCAATTCCAACATTTTCATTATCAAATTCAAAATTTTCATTCCCAATTTCAATATCATGTTCAACATCTTCAATTCCAACATTTTCATTATCAATTTCAATATTTTCATTCCCAATTTCAATATCATGTTCAACATCTTCAATTCCAACATTTTCATTATCAATTTCAAAATTTTCATTCCCAATTTCAATATCATGTTCAACATCTTCAATTCCAACATTTTCACCTTGAAAATTTTCAATATCAATTTGAACATTTTCATTCCCAATTTCAATATCATGTTCTACATTTTCACCATGAACATATTCAATTTCCTCTTCACTTGAAAGACCATAGGGCTCAGGTTCACCAATATTTAACATACCTTGTCTTTTCTTTCTATGACCTTCTCTATCTCTTTGTCTATATCCTTCAATTTGTTCTTTTGTCAGCTTTCTCTTATGTTTTTTCTTCCGATGACTGTTGCTCCCCATTATACCAAACAAAAGATACTAAACAATAATTACGTATGACAAATTTGAGTACAAGAATCTCCAAAAAGTTTATCTTTGTCTCTTCATGTCTTAAACCACTTGTTTGTCACCTGCAAAGTGCTGCAAACAGAATGCAGGGTCCGTTGGAATGCACAAAAACAACCCACATGAGATTTTTCTATGGCCCACAAATCGCATATCCGATTTGTAAAACATGTTTTGCAATGGTAAAATTTGACCTCTACATAATGGAGTTTCACAAATCGGATATCCGATTTGTACACACATAGACCAAAGGGAGAGGGAGAGGGAGAGAGGGAGACAGACAGGGAGATAGGGAGAGGGAGAGAGAGAGTTTAGATTTGAGAGCGAGAGGGAGAGGGAGAGGGAGAGGGATAGATAGAAGGAGAGGGAGTGAGAAGGAGAGGGGAGAGTGGGAGAGTGGG